>OY728150.1:753261318-753641810 GCA_963277665.1 Viscum album
TTGATTTGAAGTTACCTTATCTCTATAGGGGCCTCGATGGGTTTTTCATCCCCAATCTTGGAATGTGGATATTATTCACTGCAATTGAGGTATGTGCTTAGAGGGTCACACACAATAGCGCTATGAGAATCATCCCTATTCTGAGAATACGAACATAGAACATGGTGGTCCATGACAAAGGGTATGATTACTATCCAAGTTCTGTGGATCACCAAGTAATAACTAAATTATTTAATTATTCAATCTTGGAATAATATGTTGAATTTATTTATAACATGTATTTATATGTTATTAGTAAATATATATTTTAAATATTATTCAAACGGATTTAAACATCCAGGGTTTGTTTAATATTTTCAGGAGAAGTGAGTCGAGTTATAATAATCATGATTATCATACAATATAAATTAATATATATTTCAGTTTCTGATAAAATGATAAATATTATTTATAGATAATTTTATTTGACGATAATAAATATGTATAGTACTTATATAGTGGATATTTATTACACTGGCGCAGGGAACCCATACTGGTTATTTTAGATATCCCCAATATAATTAAGAGAGAGGCTCTCCCCTTATACAATTCATGAATCATTTTTGAGAGCCTCTCTACTTCTAGATTCTAGAGAGATATCTTCTCAAGAAAAGAATAACTTCATGAATTTCTTTCATGGATAGAGGTTCCTTGCCTTGCGGTGATCACCGCTACATCGAGGTGATCATCGGTGTGTCGTGCTAGCATCCAGATTCCAACGAACGATGAACATGTAGATTTGAAAGGCATGTGTGGTCGATCTAGAGTACTTTGACATCAGAGTCTTCAAGTGATGGTCTCTAGAAACCTACGACGTGCTTACGCATGTCTGATCCAAACAAGGTACTTGTTCATTTTTATATTTTTTTTCTAAGTCATATCAACATGTGATCCTCAGACAATACATGGATAGCTCATCGGGGTCTACGTCCTAATGTCGCTCTGATGATGCAATTTTTTTTAATTTCCTAACCCACCAGCTTCAGTTTCCCATCCCGGTACCTAACCGTGGTATCATAGTGATGCTTGATTTTTTAGAGTCAATGGAAAAATTAAATTGCATAAAATTTGAGTATGGGGGATTACATCGGTTCCAAGGCAACCATCCGCATGCCGATACATTTTCTAATAGCCAGGTTATTAACATTTAAATAAATTTATCTCGATCATCTCGTTTATCCATCCCCACGCAGGTATGAATGCCCCTAGGTCACGATTGATCCATTAGGGTTCAATCTTTATAGGATGATCAAGACCAGTCAGATTGCATGATTTACTTTAGCATAGTTGATTATTTTATGTGAGTGCCTGATAATTGCTTGATCACATAGAATAGTAATCATGATAAAAAATGCATAAGAATTTACTAATATATACTTCTATTTCATGTTTAATTTTAAATACGATGTTATAGTTCGAACATATAGATAAAAAAGGATTATTCATCGATATATATTAATGTCCCTCAAAGAGATATTATGTCCAAACACCTTCCATTTATAACATCTAGAAAAACCAGCTATTTTGGGTGCTCGTCACCCATAGTTGAGAGTTCCTCTTACTACCCAGGAATTTTCATGAGAGAATTAGGTTGCCTGAACTAATGTGAGTAGTAATTTATTATCCTTAGCAGACTTGCTATCACATTAGAGGAAAGATGTTGAGGGAATCAAGTTTGAATTCCAAAAGGCTGGGACTTTACTCAACAACACAAGGAACCACATGCCAAATGGTTGGCCAGCCTAGTGCCTACCTTGAAACCCTCCATGTAGTGGCGTAGACATTGATTTTAATCTATGAGGGATGTTTCAAGGATATTTTCCACTAGAATACACAAGTGGAAGAGTATTACGAATCTAATAGTTAGGGATATTATGGTTCGCTAAAATATTGGGAGACATTAAAATGATATAATAATTTATTAATCATAAATTTCAAAAGTTAATGATGAAAAAGTACAAACTACTAAATGCTTGTCTGATGTAAATTCAAAATGGAAATCACCGAAACCACAAGTATATAATCACTGCAATAAATTTTGGATAAATAAAATATCTCGACCGGCAATAACTTCCAGGAGTTGTACAGGCGCTTGTGCATAGTACAGCACTATGAAAGGAAGTTATATGTGCTAGAATCCCCAATTCATGCTGAGCCTCCTCAAGGAGAAAGGAAGGAGGAAAAAGATAAATGGGGAAAGCATCTAGATGATGCACTTTATGTACAATGCATCATGTTGTCATCTATGCCCAGCCAATTTCCAAAAATGCATGAGGATGAGGACGCCTACATGATGCATTCCCATATCCAAGAATTATATCAAGAAAGGGCGTAGAAAAACAGGTATGAGATCTCAAGTTCCCTTTAGAAGTGAAGGCTAGAAGAAGGGCATCAAGTTGGTGCTCACGTACTCAATATTATTTTGTATATTGAGATGCTTGAAGACCTTGGGATCAAACTGAACCAAAAACTATCAGTAGATCTCATTCCTTCCTCTTTACCATCTTGCTTCTCGAATTTAATTATCAATTATAATATGAATGATATGACAAAGTCACTCACAAGCCTTTTGGAATTAGTTTTCCTAGATGAAAAGGATATGAAAAATACCAATTCATTTATCCTTATAGTGAAAAAGAAAAACAAGCGCAAGGAAATGGTGTCTATGGATGAGTCATGGCCAAAGACACCAATGATATCAACCTATGTTGAAGCCAAAGATTCAAAGGAAAAGTAATGAGCAGGAAGCTGTCTGCTTTGGGTCTAGCAAGAAAGGCCACTGGAAGAAGGATTTCAGAGCTGGGAAGAAGAAGGAAACTGATGCTTCTACTTTAGGTATTTTTTTTCATTGAATGTAATCTATCATTAGCTATAAGTTGGGTCTTGGATACAACATGTAGATCACACATTTTTGTTCATATATAGGAACAATGTACGTTCAAGAAGATTGAAAAAAGTTAGGTGGATCTATGAGCTAAAAATGGTGCAATTCTGGGAGCCTTGGAAGTGGGAGACTATCACTTAACCTTGCCAAATGGTTTGGTTCTAGTTTTAAACAATTTCTCTTATGTACCATTCTGTTGCCAGAAACATTATCTCGTTGTTGAGTTTAGACAGTACCGTTTTTTATTTCACATTTCAAAATAAATGTTGTCTCTTTTATAAGGACACCATATGTTATAGTATGGCACATCTTAACAATGGTTTATATATGTAAGAACTTGAGAAGCACATAATGGAAGTCAATGACAAAAACTGCCAACATGACTCATATATAAACCGCCAATGAAACTTCATACTTGGTCATGTGAATGAAAAGAGATTTCAAAAATTACATCAAGAAGGGTATTTAGAATTGGTAAAGTAAGAAAACCTGGATGTATGTCAAGCTTGTCTAAAAGTAAAGATGACCAATGTACCTTTCTCTGGATAGGGAGAAAGAGAAAATGCTATGCTGGAATTAATATATACTGATGTATCTGGTCCATTTCCAGTAGAGGTAAGGGTTGTGTTTTTATACTTAATTAATTTTACTGATGAATATAGTAGGTATGGCTATATATAATTAATGTGGTATAAGTTATATTCCTTTAATTTTGCTATGAAATACCAAAATTTAGTAGAAAAACAACTTTGTAAGAAGATAAAATCACTTCACTCAGACCGAGGTAGAGAATATCTTAACCAAACTTTCATTGATCACATGAAGGAGTGTGGGAAAATATCACAAATCACTCCTCCTTACACACCACAATGGAATGGTGTAAGTGAAATGTGGAATAGGACCTTGCTTGACATGGTCAGATCAATGATGAGTTAGACAACTCTTCCATTATCCTTTTTGGGATATTCCTTGCAGACAACAACATATACCCTTAACTGAGTGACAACTAAAGTTGTAGATAGAATTCTATATCAGTTATAGAATGGAAAGAAACCAAGTATTACACATATACATTTGTGGGGGTGCGAGGCATTTGTCAAGACTTTACCAAGTGACAAATTAGCAACCAGAAACTCTATGTGGATATTTATTGGTTATCCTAAGAAAACTATAGGATATTACCTATATACCCCTTTAGATAGAAAATTCATTTTAGCAGGATACATAACATTGTTGGAATGGGAAAAAATTTCTATTAGAAATTGTTAGAGCAAGATTGACTTTGATGAAGTTAATGATCCATATGCACAAGAGTTGTTAGAAGATAAACCTCTATAAGAACAAGTGGATGAAGAAGTTGTTCATGAGACATAGACACTGTATAGGTCTATGTGAGAGGTTACAAAACTTGCGTGTTATAATTTTCTTGTCACTGAGTCATGTGACACATTATTCCTTGAGGATGATGAACCTCTAACCACAAAGGAATTATTAGAAGTCAGAGATGCTATTAAATGGAAAATATCCATGAATTCTAAGATGGTGTCCATGTACCAAAATCACATTTGGATTTTGGTAGATCATCAAGCTGATGTAAATCCAATTGGATGAAAATGGGTATTAGAGAAGAAGTTGGACATGGATGGGGAGGTTAATACCTATAAATAAAGATTGGTTGCAAAGGGTTTCAGGAAAAATTATGGCATTGACTATGATGAAACCTTCTCACCAATAGCAATGCTTAAATTCATCAGAATATTGCTTGCAATAACAACCTTTCATGATTATGAAATTTGGAAAATGGATTCTAAAATTGCTATTCTAAATGGAAAGTTGGTTAAAGATGTCTATGTGACTCAACTCGAATGATTTATCATGTTAAATAATTACAATAAAGTATGCAAGTTGTAGAGATCCATTTATGGATTGAAGCAGATATCAAGATCAAGGAATGCTCATTTTGATGAGGCCATTAGAGATTTTGGCTTTGTTATAAAAAATGGAGAGACTTGTGTCTATAAAAATGTTGAATGGAATACCATCGTTCTCCTAGTATTATATGTTGATGACATATTTATTATGGGAAATGAGGTGCAAGTATTATAGTTAGTTAAGACATGGTTAAATGAATGCTTCACCATGAATGACTTAGGATAAGTAGCCTACATTCCTGGGATCAAGATTTATTGAGATGGATCTCAAATGCTGCTTGGGCTATGTGAAACTACATATATTGACATGGTACTTAAATGGTACAATATGGACCAATACAAGAGAGAATTGTTACCTATGTCACATGGAATAAATCCCTCCAAGAAAATGTTTCCTTAAACATAAGAGGAGATTGAAAAAATGAGTAGAATCCATTATGCCTTGGCAGTGGGTTCTATCATGTATTCTATGTTATGTACTAGGTTTGATGTCACATTTTCTTTAAGCATGGTGGGTATATATCAAGAAAATCTAGGAGACCTGCATTGGACATCAATTAAAACTATCCTAAAGTACATGAGGTGTACTAAGGTTATGTTCCAGGTGTATGGAAGAGATAAAGAAATAGTTGCGAGGTGATACACTGATGTTAGTTTCTAGACAGATCATGATGATATGACATCATAGTCAGGCTACATATTTTTCCTAAATGGTGGTGCAGTGAGCTAGAGAAGCTCAAAGAAAGATGTGGTTACCGATTCAATCGCAAAGTCCGAATACATTAAAGCTTCATTGAATTGTAGTAAGCAGTCTGTATACATAGCTTTAACTCTTGTCATTGGTGTTTTTCCTAGCAGTGCATAGCCTATTTTAGTATATTGTGATAATACTGCTACAATGGTGCTTTCCAAGGATCCCAGGTCTCACCAGAGGAAAATGCATATTTTTTTGGAAGTTTCAACTCTTGAGGGATTTTACTAAAAAAGGTGAAGTGATAGTTAGTATAGTAGACACAATGGACAACATGGAAGACCCCCTATTTAAATCCACTTCTCAGTAGAAGCATAATTCTCATGTGAGGGCTAGCAGATTGAAACCAGTTAGTAGTTGACTCTAGTGCAAGTGGGAGTGTTGAAAGTTGGTGCCCTAGACCCACCATGTATTTTACTTTGATTACCACAGCATGTATGCAGTTTGTTATAATACATGTGTTTATCTTTCCATAATAGTGAAGATACTTCTTCATTCACTTTGTTTATAGAAATTTTCATAGATTACATGCCGTATCAAGAGGGTATAGTAAATCCTAGGCTATAATGAGAACCCCGAGAGACCATGATAATAAGTAATGTCCTACGGTCTAGTTACATCATTATGAAAGGACACAGATGATGTGTGACCATCAGTTTTCGGGGACTCATAAGTAATGATACTTCATTTCATGATGTTCGCACTTGATGATCTCTAGTAGTTGAGATCATGCAGACATACCTGTATAATAGGAACACCACATGTTTCTGGTGTTATTGGTCATTCCTATCTATAGACATGGGTAATGGTCTCCAGAATTGATATCACTATCAATGAATTCCATTTCATAACGTACATTTGAAGCATGAAAAAAACCATGGCGATAAAGTCGTAGCGAGGTAGTTTGCATTTGATATGTCATTAATGGCATGCAATTGATTGAATTATCAAGAAAGGATTTCTTTATTTCGAGTTCATGAAGAGATATCTCAGGACGGGTTGATTAGGATGGTTTCACCTTCATTAAATCCATGGCCATGTTAGTGGAAGGTAAGACCATCCGGAAAAATCAATAAATAAAAGAAATCAAGATAAAGGACGACGACTCAAGTGTGTATTCTGCTTTATTGATATATCAATGACGAAGATATTACATTACACAGATCGTGTTCGTTTGAAGGTATTTGTTGCTTTGACATTACCTTATCACTATAGGGACCTCGAAGGGTTGCTAAATCCAGCTCTGGGTTGGTGGATATTATTCACTACTATTTGGGTAAGGGCCTACATGGTCAATCACAAAAGCGCTATGAGAAGCTTCCCTATTCTGAGAATAGGAATATAGAACATGATGGGCCCCAATAAAGGGTCCGAGTAATATCATTGTTAAATGGATCACCAAGTACTAAATAAATTCCATAATTAATCATTCTTGGAATAATATGATGAATTTATTTATAACATGTATATAAAAGTGATTAGTAAATAAAAATATTAAATATTATTCAAAAAGATTTAAACATCTATTGTTCGTTTAATATTCTAAGGAGAAGTGAGTTTAGTTATAAGAATCATGTTTATCATTCAATATAAAATAATATATATTGTAGTTAGTGATAAAATGATAAATATAATTTATGGCATAATTTTATTTGACATCAATAATTATATATATTACTTATATAGAGGATATTTATTACATAGGGTTTAGGACCCCATACCGGGTATTTTAGATATCCCCTATATAAGAAAGAGAGATGCCCTCCCCTTAGAGTATTCATGAATCATTTTTGAGAGCCTCTCTCTCCTCCTAGGTTATAGAGAGATATCCTCTCAAGAATGAAATAACATCAAGAATTTCCTTCATGGATCGAAGTTCCTTGCCTTATGGTGATCACTGCTGTGTCGAGGAGATCATTGGTGTGCCACGCCAGCACCCGGATTCCAACGAATAATGCACGTATAGATTTGAAAGGTGTGTGTGTAAAATCTAAAGGACTTCGACGTCAGAGTCTTCAAGCGACGGTTGCCGGAAAACTGTGACGAACTTGCACACGTCAGATCTGAACAAGGTACTTATTCGTTTTTATATTTTTTTCTCCATCATATCAACATTTGATCCTCGAACCATACTGAGATAGCTCATCGGGGTCGATGTCATAACATTGCTTCGGTGATGCGAAATTTTTTTAATTTCCCAGTACACCGACGCACCGGCTTCCGCTACCCGTCCTGATACCTAACAGAGTCATCCTGAAACATATCAAGGACTAATGCACTCATATGATCATATATATATATTGATATCCACAATGTGGAGATTAATGAAGAAAGAAATTCAATGAATCAATATTATATGATTCATATACCATTTATCACTTCAACAAATGTATCGTCTTGCTGAGTTAACAAGTTGGAAGTCAATGTACTGGTGAATAGATACCTCGTCAGCCCATACCATCACTAGACTCCTTGGACTGAGATACACTCTAGAGGTACTTTGACATTGTCTCCTTAAATAAAAAATAACCTCTTTATAGGGATACATTTGAAAAAATTCCCATGAAATAAACTTTCTATAATACCAATCTCTCATGACCCGACCTGATCTGGGGATCAAGCCACAACTATCTCAATCCCACTTCTCTAGGATAAGGGGTAGTGACAACGCTAAATGCATAACTAACTCATGGAGGACATCAACTGAGAACCTGTTTACATTCTCATATCCAACTCGATGAATAACTTTAGAGAGAGTAAGTAAAAGATATAACAATTATTTAAAGTAAAACAAACATGCATGAACCTATAGATGATAAAAAGGTATGGTAGGGTAAAATAAAAGCTAAAAGGGGGAAAATACATGCCGAACCAAAAATATGTCCCAACCTAAAAAAACTAGAAAAGAAAGAAGCTAAAGGAGAGTACAACTCCTGAATCTGAAGCTACATATAACATATGCTATCCAAACACCCTTTACCTCTAAGCTCATATGATGTCACGATTGACTTGTCCATCATCTACAAAAGATACAAAATATGTGGGAAAAGACCATGTATGAATTAGTATTTACATACCCATTAGAACCCCCTGAATGGGTGAAGGGGGAGCAGTAAGAGATAAAACTGAGTATGAAAGATGTATATAGAACAAGGTACATTGATGGTGTATTAATTAATCCAACAAGAGAGTAAAATTAAGCATTTTAAAACACAAGGGGATGAACACAATGATTAGATAAACTAACCATCAATAATTCGTCACCTATAGCCAAAGAGTTGACTCATACATCTGTTAAAATATAGACGTGGAATGCACTGGGGATACCCCACACATCTTTGCCTCTCATGGAAGGAGAGTATCCAAATCCAAGGACCGATACAAGATGAAGGAATATAAATATTCTCAGTTAATGAATCCTGAATTAAAGAGTATGGGGATATCTATCTCATATCTCAACCCAAGAAGAAGAGTTACCAACAGTTCTGAAATAATTCCTTAAATAATGCCCAACATATAATGAGTATTCCCTAAACACACATGCCTAAGGTATATAATCACCAAACCTTGATACTATCTACTTTGGGAGGCACTGTCTTAGAAAAATGGTTTTAGGCCGCATCACAAGAGAGCTTCTCAATGGGGAATGATTCCATCATCCTTGGGTATCCAAATATATGTGAAACCATGTGTCGTCAATATTCCACATAGTTGAGGTTCCACAAATTCTAGGTGGGTATTCCATGCTATGGTACAACAGGAGGGTCCTACATTGATAGTCATTGAGGAACTACACCACACTGTCTTACTGGAGGGCACTAATCATTAAGGTCATCAGGAAAATCCACAATCCTTTCCTATTGGAGGGTATGCTCTGAATGTTGAGAAACTCCACTACCTAGCCCTACTGAAGGGTAACTCCAAAATCTTGTAGGGGAACACCACTACCCATCCCTACTGGGGGTAAACCAAGAATTCCTTGAAGATCCTATATGATCGTTTCCATCATTGGGTGTCTCCTCAGTGCATCACGATCAGAACATCTCACAACATATCTCACAAGAATCAAAAGTGGGAAAAATCACATTCTACCTTAAAAAACATGCTCATGGAAGACTATTAAATTCCCTTAATCGAACACCTGATGAAACAGTTACATTTCAATGCATCATTCTCGAATGACGTCTCGTGGGCCCGAGCCATGTGTTTAAATTAAATACTTGATATTGGGTTTGAATCATCCACATAAATTTCAAGGTCAATACATCACATGCCATTCTTCATTCCATCACTGTATGAGGGAGATATTTCAGATAGAATATTCCTTAATAAAAATAATTTTATTATTATTGGGTGTTTCATTTACCTGAGAAATGTGTCTAAAAAAGGTATCTAACAATAGTCTTAATTTGACCATAAAAATTCTAGGATGATGTTTTCCCTGAGGGTCATCAAATGGATGCCCCAGTTAAAATATAAAACTGATATAAGATTATTTTACCTAGAATTATATCTCATTTCTTATGTATCATATCTTATAGATTATATCTTATATCTCGTATATCATATCTTATATATTATATCACATATCTCATATATCATATCTTGTATCTTATATATTATGTCTCATATATCATATCATATATCTTATATATCTTATATCATATCTACACATCAACCATCCTTGTACAACAACGATTCCAGATCTATTCTTTTCTCACCAAACCGTTATCACATCATCTATCCACTATGAATCATTGGGCTTGATCGAGTTTGGTGTGACCTGAAATTGTTGATTCGGGACCGGGAGGATCCAATCGGCAAAGAACACGATGAATTTAAAAAGTAAAGCACCATAAAACAATGTTTTAATCATCACTATACAAGTGTTCTTGGCTAGAGATCAAGAATGGGGAAACAAAGATGGAACATTTATTAAACAATTTGAAATACTGTACTTGGGATCATACAAAAGCCATAACAAGACATTAATCGAAGATGGAATAAATATCTACTAAATCATTTAATATAAAGGTGTAAAAACTACAAAATATGATTCCTACCTTTATATTGGAATGAATGTTGGTGAATAATGCACTCACACAATGATTATAAGAAATTTTTTTTGTTTTTTGTGTCTTGATCCAATCCGATCTAATGTTCCATCATCATACGATCTCGATTCCCTAAAAGGAGGATGCATTGAGCTTCCCCGGTTGTTGGAGGATTATGAGCCAACCATGGTATGCAATCCCAAGTGATATATTTATTAACATCATTTTACATCAATAAATAAGTAAATAAATATTTAAATTTAATTTAATGAATTCACATAGATGCACCACCACAAAGCAAGGGGTCTGAATATCTCGAGCCATCTTATTTTATGTTGGACATAGGTTAAACACCACATTATGAACTTAACTATAGTCTCAGAATTCTGTTCTGAACAATAGATTTATATTTATAACACTTTATTTGAGGTAGAGTGCATGTTCAATATAAAATATCTATAATATTATTATAAAATAAATTATAGGCACACCTAACCTCCAAATCTCATGATGTCTCAGTGCATAACCCTGGATATATATATATATATATATATATATATATATATTTCAAATTTCTACAAGAAAAAAACTAGATCTCTAAAAAATATTTATAAATATCTTTATTTTTATATATGTATTCATAAATTCTTAAGAAATAATCCCTAAACTTTTCTCTGTGAATAATTTTTATTTTTCAAAAATACATTTTATCTCAAAAAAATATTTTCATTGACTTTCTGGAAGAAATAATAAAATTTATTTAATCTAAATTTTAAAAATTTAATTGAAACATTTAATTTCATTTTTTTAATCGACATTTTGAAATTAGATTAGGGTGATTTATTTAGAATTTTATGAAAATTTTATTTTATCTATAAATAAGAAAATAATGATTTTAAGAAAAAATTGCTTTTTATTTTAAGTATTTACAAATATATATATTATTTTAAAAGGGTTTAAAAGTATATATACTTCCATTATGTTATTATTAATACAATTAAATTCATTTTATTCAATTGAACATTCAATTTTAATATAATGTTTTGTAAATCATTTGAATAACTTTCATTGGAAAACCATTTTTCCCTCACATCTATGAGTTTAATTTTAAATTAAATTTTACAATTCTATTAACAAAATTTGAAAAAAAATATATTATTTAGGAAACCATAATAATTAATTTTATATAATAAGTTAAACATATATCTTGGTCCAAATTGATAATGAAAATAGTAAAAAATATTATCACTATTATAGTTAAAATGAGTTTATATGGGGTTGAACTAAAATTATTATGGTTAAAATGACCTAAAAATTATCTAATTCCTATTTCATGACCATATTTATTACTTATATAATCTAAGCTTCTAGATTGAGTCAATATGTATCACAGTGTATTCTGTAGAACATTGGTATATCTATTTCATTAAAAAAAATCCATGTGTGGCCTCCCTTAGGTATAAATGAGCACCCCATCTCTTCTCATCTCCACAAATACAAAGTCTTTTGTGTCAAAAAAACATATAAAATTACATCTATACTACCCGCCACTATCTTTAGAATTTTTTATTGTAATTCCAATTAATGGGGGGATTTAGGTATAATCCTAATGGGGAGGTCTGAAGAAGAGATATAAATCTTTATCAAGATATTTTGTTTTGTTTTTTACACCTACTTTAAATATTATTAAATCTTGATTAAATAATAAATTAATTATCCACCATATATTTCGATGTTATTATGTCTATTTCATTTCCAAATCCATCTTTTATTCCATCAAATGGGAAACAAAACCATCGCTTTTGTGTACAATTGAGTACCTCCTCACGAATTGATGTAAAATATATTCCATCATCACATATCATAGGAGTTCATGAAGATATATATAATTATTTTTTATAGTATTCAAGAAATATTAATAATTCTATAAAATTAATATATTATATAATTTTACACCTTACTGTCTATTGATAAATGATAACATCGTTCAATTGTATGGCTAACTGCCACCTCCTGAAAAGATGTGATTTATTTTTTTACCGCATCACATGGATATAAAATGTAAGTATATTTTAAAAATAATACACTATTTATGATATAATTATTATTCTATAATGATAAAATAACACATTCCTTCAATACATTATGTTTTCTGAATGATGGAAAGTTACACATTGGTATGCGCACCTTACTCCCTCCATGATTGTAACATAGTTTTTTTCGTAACCATAATTCAGGTTTATTTATAATATTATTATTTATTTATAAAAAAGATAATTATGAAATGATTCTTATTTTTGAGATAGTGTAATAATGACCCCTTTGAAACTAATCAACACACACACACACTCTCTCTATTTTGATTTTATAAAATAAATGACCTCCAAACACCTGACCTGGAGATAAATAATTATGTAATTAAATATGAAATTAAAAAAATGAAGTAAATAGTTTAAGTACGAAATATTAAACTAATAAATAGTTATTAAATAATAATGGATATAAGTTTTCTATACAGTTGGTAAAGGACATACATGAAAATTATGGACTTGAGGTAAGGGGATTCTAAACTCTATCTCCGTTCATTAGTTTATACTTCTACTCCATTAATTATGTTAATCGATGATTATGGGAGTAATGAAATATGATTATTTTATATTTTATTTCTTAATTATTTACATTATTTTACATTTTTTACAAATAACTAATTAATTTATTATTCCTCATTAAATAATATGATCTTTTTAGATATTTCTCATCTCAATTTTTTCTATGAGACATATTTCGTATTCACCACATAATTCTTTTGGGTAGTGTAAATAATACCCATTTGAATGTAATATAATTAATATTTTTATTTCTCATGGTAATTAATGTATCATTTAAATTAAAATATTTTATGGGGATTATGAATCAAAATTTACTATAGTCGTAATTATGTATTTCAAATTCTCATCATTATTTAGGACTGATTATATTTAAGTCATAGATTATGTAATCGTTTGATATTTATATATTAAACACTATCTATAGCATTGTTATATGGTTATTAATGAAATTTTCATGTAATAGTTCCATTTTAATATATTTATAATATTAAATGATTGAAAAATATTTTTATGAAAAATGAGTTTATGTCACTCTTCCATCAAAGAACATTTTTCTTCCATATCCATATTTTCCAAAAATATTTTATAGAATGTTTTTAAATTGAAATGATTTTTTAAAAACATATTTACCCATGATTTAATTTTTAAAAAATGGTTTAAAATGAATCTTTTTTCTTCATTTTTCAATCATGAAACTTTAAAACTTTTTTGAATAGTTTCAAGGGAATTTTTTCTGTTATATACAACATGTACAAAATTATCCACTTTCATAGACTCTCTATTATATGACGATTCCTTTATCAGTATAAATGGTAATTTTTAGTTATTTTTTTTATATAATATATTGTAATTTTCTAATTTATATGAAGTGATTTCAAATTAAAATGGTATTTTTATAATTAATTATTTCATGTAATTTTTTAACGAAATTTTTATTAACAACAACAAAAACCTTTGAAGTTATGAATTTCTTAAAAAAAATTCTTTATATGTCTCTTATAAATATAAATAGATAATTATCCTTTAGTATTACTTGAAAAAAATTCTTTATTTTCATTCCTCATATTCCATCATTATAATATTTTTCTTGATTATTTTATGATAAAATATTATGAAACCCTTTTAATATCACATATAAATTCATATGTTTGTGGATTATTATTGGTTAATATTTTATTGAAAATATAACCATGAACATGTGATTATGGGTTAACTTGGATGTTTCTCTAATGAATTGGGTAATACCTTCATCTCACGTGGGAACCCATAGGATATTAGTGAGTAAAAAAATCCATTATAAGAATTTTTACATAGAGTGATATTTCATAGGAAGCTATCATTGACTCATGTTCATGCAGGCTTATATTTTATTTCCACATTTTCAATTAGTGCATAATATTATGATAGCATGTTATTTTATTTTTGATCACATTTAATTACTCTTGGGCCTTATATTTTTTTTAATATCATGTTATTCTATTGACTCATAAGTTATGATTTCTTTTCATAATTATTGACATACTCAACGTTTTAGCTACCCCAGTTGTGGATATATTCATTAGGTCATCCAATGTAGTTTAGGAGACTGAAAGGAATTTCGTACCCATTATGGAGAATAAAATAAAAATGTTTTATCATAGTCTCATATTGATGTTTTGTGGAGATAGTCCTCATAAGACACTAGGCCTCATAATTTTTAGGGTCGTACTTATTGGAAATTTTTATTTAGATATCATTTAACAGTATGTGTAAAACGGTTGGGTTGATATAGTAGGTATTAAAGAATGACCTAATTTTTTTTTAGAATTAGGACTAGAATAATATTGTGAGAACCTGAAGGATACGTTTATGGATAAGATTATGTAGAGGAAACGATTCATGAATTTTGGTGAATTATATATCGAGTGAGTTCCATGAAATTAAAATTTTATTTTGATACTAAAATTAGATATAGATTTGGGATAGTTGTACCTACGAGTAATAAATTTGAAAAGGATGCATTGTGTTGGACATGACCATGACCATGTGTATAATAACCTACCTTGCTGCAAACCAAATTTGAAAATCCTAGAGCATATGTTGGGTAAATTTAAAAAGACATTATAAACCATTATAAAGGATATTTAAAAATTATTAGGATATCCAAAATTACATATAAATTACTATAGATAGCCAAGATTGAATCTTAGAGACTCATAAGTATGGATATACCTATCATATTTTGTTTATTACTTCTTCATTCATATGTTTCTATTTTTTATGTTAATGTCTTCTCATCTTTATTATTTTATTTTTATTAGTTAATCGTGGGAAATATGATAAATAATTCCAACAACCAATGTGTTGATAAATGTATGGATTCCCACAACAAGTGTCCTAAACTAAGGGGATTGAAGCTATATATCATATGAAAAAGAAAAATAGGCTATCTCAAATTTTATTAACAACTTGAACATACGTTAATTTTCAAAAACATAAATATTGAAAATGATGGTGTCATAGGGAATATATGTGTTGTGATAAAGAAAAGATGATTCAATTTCCTATAAGTAAAAAATGTAGGAAGATGCACCATAAAAAATTCCCGAAAGTAACTAGAAGAAAACATTTGTGTATAGAAGGAGGGAGAAAATCTAATTTTCAAATAAAAATGAATTATCCAATTAACAAGACGTCGAGAAATAATCATTAACCTAAGAAGCCACTAAATGTTCAATGTCACTGATGTGGGGAATATGGTTATTATTAATGTCAATTATCTAATAAAAGTATTAATTCTTGAAGGTGTATGTTATGAAAATAATTGAAGTTGAACTATATAGATGTTTATTTGTTGGAACTCAAGAATTGTGTTATTGATGATTTATTATCAATGGTTTTATAGTAATAAGAATAAAGAATATTTTAAGGTTTTTTTATATTAATAATTCATTATAGTTTATTAGGAATTTGGCTAATGGTACAACTGACTAAGAAACCTGATTTTAAGTTAAGGTCATATTTTATAAAATAACAAATTATTTAAAAACAAATAATCATTAATATTTGACTCATGTTATGGTACTTATAATCAATTAAATATATTTTATTTTGAGTAAAAGAAAGAACTAGATAGAAACCATAGTAGTTAAAAAATTGATTTTATGTCTAAATTTATTTTTGATGTTATTCAACATATTATGGAGAATTTTCTAGGGTCATGGTGAATTATAAACATTATTATCATTTTTTCAATATTTTTTTGAAAATGGACATCCTACAAGCTGGTTAATAGTCTATCGCATATGGAAATGTCTTGGGTCTAAACCCCACAACTGAAGGGCGATAAAAATAGAGTGCCTACCATTGGCCTACATGATGCACCAGTTAGTTTGAAATTGATTTCACGTATCAGATTTGATGGATACATATTATGTTTATTGTGGGAATCATATTTTCGGATCAAATCTTTTTTAATTTTTACAACTTTTTTGGAAATTAAATTTGAAGTTATTTAGGTTTAAATTTTTTTATTTTTTAAATTATTTTCGTTTAAAATTATATTTTTATATTAATATGACGGTTTATATATTTTTGGAGTTTATATTACCATGTCATAACAATTTTTGTTTGGTCAATATTTAATTATACGAGGAATATATTTTTAGATATTTAAGGATTATGGGATATTTTAGAAGATTAGTTTAGTTATTTAGTGATAAAAAATCAGAAAGACTATTCATTATTTAGAGGAAGAGATAAGATTGTGGTAAAAATTTAATAATAGGATGAAATTATACTATTCAAGTAAGTATATTTCATTATTCTCTTTTTATTTATTTTAAAATAACTCCTCAATTTTATGAAAAGGATATTGAAATATAAATTTATTAATTTTTGAAAAATTAATGGTCTCTTATCTTCGAACAATTGTGTAACATTATCTCATAAATAGATATTCTCTCTAACTATATGTTTTAACATCCGAACAATGTTCACCACATGTGAAAAACTATTTTTCTGTTGTTTTAGAGGACTATTGTATTTCACATTCCATTTTTAAAAGGTTGTTTTAAAAACACATTTTATGATGCAGGTTCCTCACAAAGGGGTAATTGAATTTCAAGAATTTGATAATAGATAACATGATAATATTGTGGGGATGAAACTTATTCAAGTGGAGAATAATGTAACACCCATAGTTTTTAAATAAATAAATAAATGTCTGAATACTTATACATCATGCATCCCGAAACCTAATCAAACTTTGATTATTTATGGACTTTTTGACCTAGATATTAAACTGGTTTGTATAAATTTTGTTAAGTAAATGAAAAAATATTTATAAAGGTCCTCATTGATATATATGGATTGATAAATTCCTTGTAAATAATAAGTCCATTATTTTAAGGAAGACATTTTATCCATAAAAAATACATTTCATCCAATAAAATAATTCTCACTCCATTTGGTGAAAAAGTAACAAAATTATTTACACAATTTTTGAGACAATAATGGAGAAAATGAATTCCATTTTTATAATAAAAATCTATAAATTATCTTAGGGTTAATTTTTCAGAATAATCTTAAAAGATTAATTTTTATAGATTAATAGTTAAAATTTTGAATTTATTTTTAAAACTATCATTTTAATTTAATGTTTTTACAAAGATAAAAATTTATTTAAAATGTTATAAAATTAATATTAATTTGATTATTTTATGATTAATCCAAATTTTTATCATTGGAATCGATTTAAAGTAGAGTCTTGATAAAAAAAATTTTTATACTTTTGAAAGATTTTTTCATTGGAAAACTATTTATTCCTCATGTCTGCAGGTTTTGTTTTTAACAAAATTATTCCAATTATGATAATTTAATTTTACAAATTGGATATTTATTTTTTTATCGATATTAATTTTATATAATACATTCATATAAATGATTCTTCATATTTAATTGTAAAAATAGTTGAATTTATTTACAATAAGTAATGTTAAAATGGATTTAACTAGGGTTGAAATAAAACAATAACTATTTAAATGAATTATAAACATTGTTAATTCATATTTTATGGATATATATAGGCCTTATATATTATAAGGTTTAATAATTTGTCATTTTTTAGCCTTTTCAATGTGTAAAATATTGTTATATAATTTTCTTTTAAATAATTCCCATTGTATCCTCTCCCCCACTTATAAAACAGAAACCCCTGTTCACTTTTCCTTAAACCAACAAATTACATTGGATCAACAAATAACTATAAAAATAACCTCTTAAAATCCTTAAAAACGCCTTATTGTATTTTTTATCAGAAATAAGTTATATGTTGGCTTTTCCTATAATCCTTACAAAGTTTTTTTGAAGAAGAGGAATCATTCTTAATCGAGCATTTTTATTTCATTTATTTATTCAATAATAGAAAATAATTTATTTAAAAATACGATATAATAAAATAATTTTCTCTCATATACTTATATGTTATTTTTTAATGAAATAACTTAAGGCCATCTCTAATTCCATCAAATAGGAAATAAAATAGTCATTCATTTGTATTGAGTATTACCTTCTTGCAAACTGATATAATTTCCTTTCCATAATCCTTTATAACAGTTGTTAATTATGATGGATTTAATGCTTATTTATTATATTAATAAAACATTAATAATTCTTGATAATTAATACATCATATATTTACTTAACTAACCATTCACTAAAAATGGCTATGTTGTTCTTGTGTATGGTGTATTACCTCCACCAGAAGCGAGGTGATTCATTTTTTTCCACATCAAAAACATGGTATAAGTAATTTTATATAAAAATAATAATGTAATGTTTATGATATAAATATCATAGTATAAAGGTAAAATTATAATTTCATTATTACAATCGTAATTGTATAAGGATAGAAACAATACACTTGCGTACACTCAACCCACGCTCTCCATGATCGAAACATAGTGAATTTTCATTACCCTAATTCATGGTTATTTTTAAAAATTTAATTTAATATTAAAACATATTATTATGACTTTAATATTGTTATCGTAATTAAGGAAAAATGATCCCATTTTGGTAGTCAACACATCAATTTAGTTTCGAATATCTAAATTGAACGAACAAAAAACACCTGACGTGGAAATAACAGATCAATTAATTATATTTGTCATTAAAATAAATAAATTAAAATCTATAAGTATAAGTTATTAAACTGGGAAAAGTTATTATAAAAAACAAATTGATATATGTTTTCTACATAAGAAATGAAGTACATACACTAGAATTCTGGACTCGAGGTAAAGGGGTTTCTTAATTCAATATCCATTAATTAGGTTTACATTTAATCCACTGAGTATGTTATGCCAAGATTATGACATTAATAATATATAACTAGTTTATCTTTTATTTCTACATTATATATATATATATACATTATTTCAAAAAATATACTCATTTATTAATCCTTACATCGATGATATGATATTTTTAAAGACGTATCTACCATCATTTAAAACTATGAGACAAAAGTAATGTTCACCACATATTTATTTTTAATGGTGTATATACCTCAACGATTATTTTTTTCCAAAATATCATTTTCATTGTGGTATTTTAAATTTAAATTGATGATACTTCATTCAAGAGTGTTATGGTTAAAAATTTACCGCAATGATATGTGTTTATTTCACAATCTAATCAATTTGCCAGAATGATTATGTTTGACTCTACCTTGGATTAATTTTTTGATTGTTATATCATAAAACCAATATAATCCCTTCTCTTATAGTTATTCATATTCTTTTAAGGTTACATTTAAAATTTACTAATGTTTTCACCTCAAAATATTGATTTTTTTCAAAAATCTAATCTCCTTCTCTCTTCGATCGAAATTTATTTTTCATCCTTATCAATTTTTTCTAAAAAAATTAAATAAATTTTTATATATTCTATATTTAATTTTTTATGTAAATGTTTACCCATTTTTAATTTTTATAAATATTTATTATATCAATATTCTTGACATTTTATGAATAAGGTATTTTTTTATTGTTTTAACAATAGTGTAAAAAAATGTGTTTTAGAACTCACAAAATTTATGAAATTACAATCTATCATGACAACTCAATTATATGAAGCCTAAATTATTCTTTTAAATGGTTATTTTTAATTAAAATTGGTCTTATAATATTTTATAGATTTACAGATTCTGAATAAGTGATTTTGATGTGAAAAGTTAATTTTTATCATTAAATATTCCATGTAATATTTTAAAGACATTTTCATTAATGAAAAAAAATCATCGATTTTATGTATTTATAATAAGTAATGTATATATATTTTTATAATATATATACAAATATTTTTTTACCTTACTTTTAGGGGGTAATACATGACTTAGATTCATTTTTTCAATTTCTATAAAGATGGGAACATGCATTGGGTATAACATATAATTCAATGAAAATGGTATATAAACCATATCACATACCATAAAGAGGATTGGACATATATCCCTTTGATAATATGAATCTTTGACTATCTCTAGAATATTAAATTGTATAGTTTACATAGGACTCAGTTTTCTATTCATAAAAAACCTATGGACACCCAACCAAGGAGGTTCTTTCAAGAAAACTTGATCTATCACTCATAACTCCATATTGTTTTACCGATTATTAGTATAACTATATTTCCTACATTGAGATTCATTAAGGTGAGTTTGGATAGTCATTAAATTATTCACTATCTACTAAAAATATTTTTGGCCCATGATTTTCCTTTCACAAACATCATCCCTATAAGTTGTAGTATGAAATCTTCATCGATATAATGCTTCATACCCTACCAATTTAATACTTAAATAGAATATATTATTAAAATAAAACTCTACCCAAGGTAAAACCAATAACTCACATCTTTAATGTAAATTGATCATGAAATAATATGTCTTACAATTTTTGAATAGTAGTTTAGGACTATTTATTAATTTGAGGATTGTAGGCAGTGCCTAGATGAAGTTCAGTATCACGATCCATTGATGAGACTTACATAATTTCGATGAATAGTGGAGAAAAAATTTCGAAAAAAATGAAATAGGTATACCACTATACGTTACAACATCATTAATATATATCCTTTCATGTTTCTAAAGAAGAAAATCATATCTTAGAGAAAGGAAATGTGATTATTTCGTAAGGTAATCAATAATAGCCCATATATAACCATTCTTCCGATGAGTATTTATTAGTCCTATGAAAATGTACCTAGTAATTTCCTCCCATTTATAAATAGTTAAAGGGAGGGGTTTTGTGAATCCTCTAGGATATTGTCTCTCGACCTTGAAATTTTAAATACCCAACATCTGGACACATAATCATCATTTTCTCATTTCATATTATCCCACAAAAAATGAGCCAACGATTCCCCATACTTATTTGTGATACCATAGTGTATATAAAAATATGAGATATGACCATTATTCAAAGATTCCCTATTCATCATATATATAAATTAAATATATAATATTCTTCCAAATTTTAGAAAATGTTTTTCAAAAAATGACATTTCCCAACTTCCCATATTCCACAACATTAATTTTATTATGAAAATTATCATCATTAAAGTAATATCATTTTAAATTTTCTAATAAATATGTTTTTCGAAATAATTTGAAAAAGGATTGATATATCCCCTTCCATAATATGTCTCATATCTATACATTATCAATCCATGAATATAGGATCCCACTTAATCATAATTTGTGTCAAAACTTTATGATATTTCCAAATAAATGCTTCTTCAATTCTTCACGTTGAAATAATTTTTTTTAAAAAACATATATTTTAGGCTCTTGGGGCATATGTATATATAAAATAATTCACCATTGAGATAATTTATCCATATATTGAATGAGAGAATTACTGATGTTAACTTATGATCATCGGTTTAGTAGTTTTTTAATGAGTCGTTCACTACATTGATTAATAAGACAAAAATTATCATTTTTGTTTGACATTACTACTTCTTTGATGATTCACTGTATATCACAAACCCTTTATTTCATAATGGTAGATTGAAATTCAGAGCCTTATCCAATATAATAATTAATTCATTAAAATATTATTCATATTATTTTATCAATGGAGATTTAACCACATTATGTGTAATGTTTTTAAATTGGTTATCCAATCGGGAGAAATTTTGAATGAATCACTAATAGTAACCTACTAAACCAATAGAACTATGTCACTTATCTATGTTCATTGGCATAGTCCATTCATTAACTACCATTTTCATCACACAATATATTAATATTCCATCCTTTGAGAAAATATTTCCAAGAAAAGATTCATCCTTATGCCAAAAATCACACCTAATAAAATTCCTATTTTCCATTTTTCCTTCAAAGAGTGTCATGATTTATCAAAAAGTAATTATCATAGTCCTCATTCCATTTAGATTAACCCAATATATCAAGAATGAATACAAAAAATAAGTTATTATGATATTACTTAAATAATATGTTCATTATATCCATAAGAATAGAGGGTAAATTTTATAATCTAAATGGTATTAATATAAACTCTTAATTTTCCAACATTATTCAGTGCGTTGTGATTGAATTTTATTCCTTATTTACTCACAATTTACGAAACCTATAACAATAATAAATATTTGAAAAATATTGAGAAACATGATGTTGATAGAATAAGTAATCCATGCGAGGTTGAGGGTATTTGTCTTTATAATAAAAGATGCAAATTACCTATATTCAATGGGAACCCTCATAGGCCTATCCTTCTCTACTAATTGTACAATGGTCTTTCTATAAAGAGTTTTTATATATAGGTATTTCCTCCTATATAAGTTCAATAGAAAATTCCACTACCCTCTGTAGTGAATATATATACAATTCATCCGGAAATACATCTAGGTATTCCTATAAAATAGGTATATCCTCAATTTAAATATTACATTATATATATATATTCCCTTCCTCCACATGAATCTCATTCATATGTTCTATATGTGTTGGATTTAGGCCTAACTTAGATGACGAAGCCTTTGATATAATGATAAGGAATTCCACATAATCATCACAAATCAAAATTTCGTTCTCCTTATAATAATTGTCTTCCTCATATTATTAAGTAAAATACATTCAATGGATTATATCTAGTCGAACATAGCTAGGATAATAACACTATGAAATACAGAACATTTTTGTTTTAAAATAGGAATTTCTGGAAGTGTCTTAATTGTAATGATATTTCTACTAGGAGTTTTTACTGACCACTCCTTCTTTAAGGTTATAGGGAAATATATATTTTTCTTAAAATACATGGATGACATAAAAGAGTGTGAGGATCCAAAATTTTTCATTATTTTGAGTCAATGAATAAGGCGCTTTCGACAACATATTTAGGAACTCCCCTATTAGTTTTAGTGACCAAATAATCTTCATATTCTTAACATAGTCATTTCTACTGTATGTTCCCTTGATGATTGGGTGATTGGTTTAAATAATGCCCCATTTCATTAAAGATAATGAAATGGATAATTATGGTATCATTAATTAGCTTGCAATAATTATCCATACAACCATTTTATTCGCACTATTAATATGCTCTCATGAACTTCATGCATTTTATAAGAAGTTTCTTTCTACAATTTTTACATGAGGTAAACTACGTCATTTTATTTTTATTTTTTGACTAATTTTATATTAGGGTTTAGATAAACACTTCTAATCTTGATTCCACTTGAATATATCAGATCCTCAATATTAACCCTCTCTTTTTTTGTAGAAAATAAATATATTTCATCATTAGATAAAATAGTATAGGAAATGAATACCATTCACAAACATAGATTATGACCATCAAAGAAATAGAAAAATAAGAATTCTATATTTTATATGTAATAAATAACATACCTGGATTGTCTTGTAGATATATCCTCAAAATTTTATATATATTCTTACACATTTTTTAATCTCTTTTTACTTTCTCTTCATTTTAGTTTATTGGTCATAAGGGTAATTTGTTTCAAATAATTATTCTTTAGAATCACTCTAACCAAGGTGTTCTACTTTCTATTCCACTCAAGTTCTCCAGATCAATGACCACCATTGATCATCGTCACCCATAAGATAGCATACTCATAGTATCAACATTTACTTTTCATCATATCCCATTTCCTAAAACACCTTTTCATGAGACATAATATAGTGCCCATCCAATATAGGAAAATCGAACCACTAAATGATAGGGGCCACTATCACTTGAAGTGGATGAACATTAAGGAGTCACATGTGAAAAAATAGGTTTCTCCATTCATGAAATGTTATATTTCGTAACAAAATTAATCAACCATAATATTACCATGATCTACTCTGTTCCAATACTAACTATATTGGTATACTCATTATGGTAATATCTACAAAAACTATGAGTATTGGAACCCATATTTATTCTATGAAAAATTTCTAAATAATATAATATACTGAACTAAATAATGAAAATATTAATTTCTAATCATATCATATATTTTATAATCTAGTGTAACACATAACATATACAAAAAATTACCACATTATTAATTTATGAATCGTAAAAATGTCTTCTTTGGGGTATCATTATTTTCTTATCCTTTACAATGGTTTGTAACGGACATATGAATTATCTTAAGAATACACTATAATATTTTTAGACCATGTAAAGTGTTAAGACCATTTTCACACACTAGTTAATAGTTATGTCAAAGAACAATGTTTCCTTTTTATAGTTATTACCCCAAAGTATAACTATGTCAGAACATTATCCCCTGTATGTTATCTATAAAGGGATGTATTTATAGAGAAAACAAATTAATCTCAACCTTAGTAAAAATTTAGTATATCATCAACAATTTGACATATAATTGAATCTAATAATTAGATTATATTCCCTAATATATGTTTTATATAAACTAGTTCCCAATGTTTCTTCTAACCATTCTCTAATACCAAATGTCCCAACCTCGACATTGGAAACCCAGAGTTGGTGGCTTATTTTTTACATTGTCATTTATAATTGGGGTCAAATATTAAATTAACGATCAATTTAGTAGTTTTTGGGGAAAATAAACATACATTATATCCATTATAAATTAGAAATATAGTACATAACATAATAATGGAAAACATCCTTGAACACATTCAAATAACTCTTTATCATTTCAGGGAAAATGAAACAACATAATAGTGAGTTAAAATTCCCAGCATGGGTTATCTACATCAGAATATATCATGAATGAATAAATAATTATCAAAATGGAATGATAATTGACTAAAAAGTCATTTGATTTTATCTGTAGCCTGATTACACTAATTAGATTAAGTTTAATCAATATGACATGGTTCATAACTAAACACTCATTCTCTTTAATCAGATATTTGATCACCAAAAGTATCCATGGACAATATCAATGAAATAATCTCATGGATAATAATAACTAAATTCTCAATGAAATCAATGATTAATTTTGGAAATCCTAATCACAGAAATTTTGATATCTATACATTCAGTACCTTATGTCAAGATTGATTAAATTATGGGTGAACACCTATTTATTTTTTCCCATCTTATTTATCCTATAAGAAATGTCATTAAATTGTGTGGATATATAATTCATGGACAAAAACATCAATAAAATATCAAATAATTCCTCATATATCGAATACTCAATTTAATTCATAGAAAATATGCCTCATCAACAAATATCTATATTGTTTAATGGATACACATTTATCAATAGTTCCACAATTAGTCAAAATACATTAAAATTAGATATCATATATATAAATTTTATATGATTCATGAAATAATAATATCCATGATATAATAAATATTAATATTTAAGTGATATATACATTGCAATTAAATATAATAAAATGAAAGTGGTTGCCCCAATAGAATGTTTAAAAGTGAAAAATTATTCATGAGATGAGAGTTGACCATCGATGCAAAAAAATATAAGGAATTTATAAAAAATGAAATGAAATGTTGATGGAAAACGGAAATGAAATGAAATCGTGAAATAATATCCCATAAAAATATCGACATAAAACAATAGAAAAGTTATAGATGAATATAATTTTTTTAAAATGGTTATGATGGTGGGGATGTCTTTGATCACCATATTTTTTTAAAAACTGAAATTTATTTTGATTTTTTGGGAAAACAACTATTTTAGAATAAAAAATTTGAATGATTATATTAAATTTTTTAAAAATTCATGTAAAACATAAAATATTAGTAATTAATCGTTTTTCTAGATAAAAACACTTTATTATATCAATTTATAGAAATGAGGATGTAAAAGAAAATATAACCGATTTGAAGAGAATTGTTTTTTGTCATTTTTAAAATTTATTTGTTTTAATAAAGTTTCAAATATAGTTACTATTGGAAGAAAATCTATTTAATCCTTAAATATATTGTGGAAAATAAAATTATTACTTATTATAAAGATATATTCAATGAAAATAAAATCAATCCTAAAAGAAAGTGAAATTGTAAAATAAATTATTACTTATATAGAAACATTCAAATTTTAACCCGCTAAATGAATAGACATTAATTTAAAAATTAATAATCCAAAATAAATATTTATTCAATTCAAATACATAAATGTGGAAGAATATACACCACATAAAATTGAATATGTTCATAATAACAATTATGCGTCGATGGAATGTAAATTGAGACGAAATCCCTTACATCATGATTCCCTTTTATTGAACATTATTTAACCTCGTGTAAAATGGTTTAATAATGATATTAAATTATAATAAACCCATATTCATAGTAATGATATCATATATGTTCCTCTTATAACATCCTACCACCTAATAGTTAATAATATTTCATTTTTTCATTGTTTTAGTTGGTAAAAACTTCGTTTCCCCATGCATGTTTTATCATGAATGTTATGATTGTTTTCTGTAAAATATAAATATATCATATTAAAAATTATAATAGTGTTATAAATATCTTATTTTTTCATTATATTCCAATCTAGATTTTGCCTTGAATGTTTGATATTGAAAATTAATCCAATCACTTTGTAGAGATGGTAGGTTGTACATATCCACGAGCGATGATATCGTTCACTTAAAATATGGAAGTGTAAGAAAGGGGATGATATGTTAGTTCTAAAAAATTATATCATTTCAATTATTTAATATATAATATTTATTTTTATCATTATGATTGGCCATGTTTGTTGGTGATGGAAAAAATTTCATTGGTCTATGAGGCATTCGCCTCTAGTAAAGATAATGCATGGATAGGATTTCCAATTGATAGAGAATGAGATAAATAAATATTATTACATAAACATAATAACATCATAGTATATGATATACAATGGATCAATTATATTGGTGGTGTTAATAAATAATTGAATGAGGAAAAATAATAATGAAAAAATAGCATCATTTGGACAATTATCATCACATAGAGAAACCACCTATGCATCACATCTTAAAGACCCTAGGGTTGGAAATTTGGGAAGGACATAAGTCTAGTAATTGAATAATGATATTGGGGAGTTATTTTTATGGGTTTTTTTCTAATTTTCTTTATAACATTGAATTAGTTAAGGGTGGGAGTTCCATTTTATTAAAGGGGGGAGTGGCATTTTTTTAAATAAAAGAAACTATTCAATAATGGGATGTCACTATCACCCCATGCCTCCAAAATTATATATAATTTAGTGGATGGAATATAACTATTTTTAAAACATCCATAAAAAAATGAAACATTTTATTAACTTGTTATTCCCTTTATATCTATGGTTACAAACTTATACTATTTTAATTTTCACCACAACAACTAATTGTTTAACTTATTTAATTTATCCATTAATAATAACATAAAAAAGATAATTTCTAGATAGTTTTAACCCACTAATTATAAGTATGAAATCAAATTTATAAAATAAAAATACTACTTATTTGGAAAATTAATTATAAGACAAGTGTGTGCAACATTAACATCCTCATTTTAATATTAACCACGGTAGTTATTTTTTATGTCTTTGGTAATCATTATGAGAAAAATTTATGTTTACCTTAATTAGTATTATAAATTATTCTCATAAAAAACGGAATTTATTTTATAAAATCCAATACATAGATGTTGTAAAATTTAAATATAAAAATATATGCACAAATCATGTCTAAAACGGGCTTTCAAAAAAATAATTTTTCGTCATAAGAAGATATTATATTAATTATATAGTAAGTAATAAAGATTATATGTATTTAAATTCATATATTTATATTTATAATCTATATAATTCATTTAAATCATTCCTTAATAAATATTATTTTGATCAATTAAAAATGATGGACATTTTTTTGGTTAAAAACAACATTCTTCATAAATAGGTTTTATGAAAAATACACCTCTTCCAACAAATTAGTATATCATTATTTTTATAAAATTTATTTTCAAGTTACACAAATTACCAAAAAAAAATTATAAATAAAATTATGAATTTTTATATACAACATTTTCAATTTCACATAAAAGCTTATTTTTAAGGGAGTATTTAAAAAATTATTTCTATTATTATTCATACTAGGAATGTTTAAAATTGATATCATAACGATCAAATTAGATTTTTTGTCCATGAAATATAAAATTGAATTTTTTTTATAGTTTTATTAAGGAAAATTTTTTATTAATATATTTTATCCCAAGGGGTTCGATATATATTTTTCATATATTATTTTTATTCATCGAAATACTAAGAAAAATCAAATCATTTTTAGGAAATGGATTTTTACTTAGTATTTTGGGTCCATCATAGTGGAAAGGCACACCAACTTCTTGTATCTATGCCTAGGATCATGTTTGGGTGGTGCCCCATTTATTTAGGGATGGTGTATTTTTTTGGTCAGACTAGGTGAGTATTGGTGCTAGGTAATCCCATGCTATCTATACATTATGGAGTGTAACTATTTGATGGGTGTGTGGTACAAAAGGTTGAGCAATCAAGAGACTAAATGTAGTGATGGCGTCAGACCCTGGTGATGGACATGATAAGAAAAAATTTGTAACATACCAGGTGAATAACAAATATGAAATTTTCATATTTATTAATATTTTTGAATAAAATTTTAATATTAATTTAAACGTAATTCTATGTTCGATGGCGTACCCAATACGCAACAACGAGCTTCTTTGAAATCTTATGTTGTACACTAATAATATAATAATATTATTTTAAATAGTAGTTAACGCCCAGCCGTTGTAATGATTTGAATGAACAAAACTAACTAAAAAAATGAATATATATGTTTGTTAAATATTTCAACAATTACCCAATAAATTATAGAGGATTAAAAGGTGAATGAATCCAATTTTAAGCATAAATATTTAAATATTCCTTTAAAGGTTGATTAACAGACTTTTGATGGAAAATCATTTTCAAATATAATTTTTGACACTCTTATATGTTATATTTGACAAAATAAAATCTTTATTTAGAATCAAGACATCAAAATTTACTTTGTGTAATTTTTTGGTATTTTTCAGATAAAGTTCATTTTTTAGTGAATAGTGAAAAATGTTGTATTTTAATTAAAAAACTACCTTTTAATATAATTTATTTATATGGTTATATTATCTTTTTAATTGGTTTTATAGTGTAATTAGAATATATGTCTTTGAAATTGGACATAAACAAGTTTCAATCTTTTGATAGATATTGTTTCATAAAAACACGTTATTTGTTTTGACAACGGGAATTAATTATAAAATTAATTAATGAAACTCTTATGTTTTAAATTTGATAAAATGGAAATCATTTTTGAATTTTTAATATCAAATATATCTTAGGGTGAATTTTTGGTATTTTTTGGAAAAACATCAATTTTTGATGAATAGTGAAACCACTAAGTAGTAGTTAAAAACTGAATTTTTCTTTTAAACGAATTTTTACCGCTTTTGTAAATTGAATTTCAAAAATAAAACATACATGGTTTTCATTAGTAAGTAAAATGTGGTTCAATGGGATGAAAATAATTTTTTGTGAATAGTAACTTTTAAGTTTTATTAACCGAAATTATAGGTAATTAGTGTAATTAATGGAAAAAATAATGATATAATAATATGAAATTACCTTTAAACTTGTCTTAACCTTATTGGACGAGTCATGGACAACCATGAAAATCCATGGGTCAATTTATGGGACCCCATGGAGCCACTTGGGTAAGATAATGACATTAAAAACTTTTTATTTAAAGTTAAAATAAAAATGTCAGAAACATGTATTATTTTACTAAAACAATTTTTAGTTGGGGTTATATAAATTATCATTTTGAATATAATTATTCATTATAAATCTAAAAATATTTCCTACATCATGGTCATTTTTTTATAATTTTGACACATCAAATAAATAAAATTATTTATGACACAATGATGATGCAGTGTTTACATCATTATTAAAAAGAAATTGATATATTTTTTTACATAATAAATGAAGTACATACACTAGAATTCTGGACTCGAGGTAAGGGGTTTCTTAATTCAATCTCCATTAATTATGTTTACATTTAATCCACTGAGTATGTTATTCCAAGATTATGATATTAATAATATATAACTTGTTTATCTTTTATTTCCACATTATATATATACATTATTTTAAAAAATATACTCATTTATTAATCCATACTTCAATGATATGATAGTTTTTATGATTTATCTTCCATCATTTAAAACTGTGAGACAAATGTAATCTTCACCACATATTTATTTTTTATGGTGTATATACCTCAACATTTATTTTTTTCCAAAATTTCATTTTAATTGTGGTATTTAAAATTTAAATTGATGATACCTCATTCAAGAGTGTTATGGTGAAACATTTACCACAATGATATGTGTTTATTTCACAATCTAATCATTATTCTCGATTGATTATGTTTGACTCTACCTTGGATTTATTTTTTGATTGTTATATCATAAAACCAATATAATCCCTTCTCTTATAGTTATTCATATTCTTTTAATGTTACATTTAAAATTTACTAATGGTTTCACATAAAAATATTGATTTTTTTTCAAAAATATGATTTCCTTGTCTCTTCGATCGAAATTCATTTTTCTTCCTTATCAATTTTTTTCTAAATAAAATTAAATAAATTTTTATATATTCTATATTTAAATTTTTATCTATATTTTTACCCATTTTTACTTTTTATAAATATTTTTTAAATTAATATTCTTGACATTTTATGAATAAGGTATTTTTTATTGTTTTAACAATAGTGTAAAAAGAATGTGTTTTAGAACTCACAAAATTTATGAAAATACACTCTATCATGACTACTCAATTATATAAATCCTAAATTATACTTTTAAACGGTTATTTTTAATTAAAATTTTTCTTATAATATTTTATAGATTTACAGATTCTTAATAAGTGATTTTGATGTGAAAAGTTAATTTTTATCATTAAATATTCCATGTAATATTTTGAAGACATTTTCATCAGTGAAAAAAATCATCGATTTTATGTATGTATTATAAGTAATGTATATATATTTATATAATATATATACCAATATTACTCTACCTTACATTTATGGGGTAATATATGACTTAGATTCATTTTTCAATTTCTATAGAGATGGGAACATGCATTGGGTATAACATCTAATTCAATGAAAATGGTATATAAACCATATCACATACCATAAAGAGGATTGTCCATATATCCCTTTGATAATATTAATCTTTGACTCTCTCTAGAATATTAAATGGTATAGTTTACATAGGACTCAGTTTTCTATTCATAAAAAACCTGTGGACACCCAACCAAGGAGATTCTTTCAAGAAAACTTGATATATCAATCATAACTCCATATTTTTTTAGCAATTATTAGTATAACTATATTTCTTACATTGAGATTCCTTAGGGTGAGTTTGGATAGTCATTAATATATTCACTATCTACTAAAAATGTTTTTGTCCCATGAGTTTTCTTTCACAAACTTCATCCCTACAAGTTGGAGTATAAAATCTTCTTCGATATAATGCTTCATACCCTACAGATTTAATACTTTAATAGAATATATTATTAAGATAAAACTCTACCCAAGGTAAAACCAATAACTCAAATCTTTAAAGTAAATTGATCATGACATAATATTTCTTTCAATTTCTGAATAGTAGTTTGGGACTATATATTAATTTGAGGATTGTAGGCAGTGACTAGATGAAGTTCAGTATCATGATCCTTTGATGACACTTACATAATTTCGATGAATAGTGGGGACTAAATTTAGAAAAAATTGAAATAGGTATACCACTATGCCTTACAAATTCATTAATATATATCCTTTTATGTTTCTCAAGACGAAAATCATATCTTAGAGAAAGGAAATGTGATTATTTTGTAAGGTAATCAATAATAGCCCATATATAACCATTCTTCCAATAAGTATTTGGTAGTCCTATGAAAATGTACATAGTAATTTCATCCCATTTATAAATAGTTATAGGGAGACGTTTTGTGAATCCTCTAGGATATTGTCTCTCGACCTTGAAATTTTAAATACCCAACATCTGGACACGTAATCATCATTTTCTATTTTTATATTATCCCACAAAAAATGAGCCCACGATTCCCCATACTTATTGGTGCTACCATAGTGTATATAGAAATATGAGCTATGACCATTATTCAAAGATTCCCTATTCATCATAGGTATAAATTAAATATATAATATTCTTCCAAATTTTAAAATAAAATTCAAAAAATGACATTTCCCAACTTCCCATATTCCACAACATTAATTTTATTATGAACATTCTCATCATTATAGTAAGATTATTTTAAATTTTCTAAAAAATGTGGTTTTAAAAATAATTTGAAAAAGGATTGATATATCCCCTTCCATAATATGTCCCATATCTATACATAATCAATCCATGAATATAAAATCCCACTTAATCATCATTTGTGTCAAAACTTTATGATATTTCCAACTAAATTCTTCTTCTATTCTTCATGCTAAAACAATTTTCTTCTGAAATAGTATATTTTTTTCTCTTAGGGCATATGTATATATCAAATAATTCATTATTGAGATAATTTATCCATATATTTAATGAGAGAATTACTGATGTTAACTTATGATCATATGTTTAGTCGTTTTTTAGTGAGTTGTTCACTACATTGATTAATAAGAATTTTTTTTCATTTTTGGTTGACATTACAACTTCTTTGATGATTCACTGTATATCACAAACCCTTTATTTCCTAATGGTAGATTCAAATTTAGATCTTTAACCAATATAATAATTAATTCTTTAAAATATTATTCATATTATTTTATCAATGGAGAGTTAACCACTTTATGTGTAATGTTTTTAAATTTGTTATCCAATCGGGAGAAATTTTGAATGAATCATTAATAGTAACCTACTAAACCAATGGAACTACATCACTTATCTATGTTCATTGGCATATTCCATTCATTAAATACAATTTTCATCACACAATATATTAATATTCCATCCTTTGGGAAAATATTTCCAAGAAAATAATCATCCTTATGCCAAAAATCACACCTAATAAAATTCATATTTTCCATTTTTTCTACAAAGAGTTTCATGATTTATCAAAAAGTAATTATCATAGTCCTCATACCTTCTCGATTAACCCAATATATCATGATTGAATACAAAAAAGATGTTATTATGATATTCCTTAAATAATAGGTTCATTATATCCATAAATATATAGGGTAAATTTATCAATCTAAATGGTATTAATATAAACTCCTAATTTACCTACTTTATTCAGTGTGTTGTGATTGATATTTATTCCTTATTTACTCACAATTGATGAATCCTAGAACAACAATAAATATTTGAAAAATATTGAGCAACATAAAGTTGATAGAATAAGTAATCCATGTGAGGTTGAGGGTATCTTTATTTATAAAAATAAAAGCTAATTACCTATATTCAATGGGAACCCTCATAGGTCTATCCTTCTCTACACTGAAGAGAAAATACTCTCCCCATATTTATAAATCTGGGATATTAAATCTGTTATCACAAAAATCCAGTAGTTACTTCTGCAAATCCACTAATTGTACAGTGGTCTATCTATAAGGAGTTTTTATATATAGGTATTTCATCCTATATAAATTCAATAGGAAATTACACTACACTCTGTAATGAATATATATGAAATTTATTAGGAAATACATAGAGGTATTCCTATACAATAGGTATATCCTCAATTTAAATATTAAAATTTTCATATATATATATATATATATATTCCCTTCCTCCACATGAATCTCATTCAAATGTTCTATAGGTGTTGGATCTAGGACTAACTTTGATGACGAAGCCTTTGATATAATGATAAGGAATTCCACATAATCATCACAAATCATAATTTCATTCTCCTTATAATAATTGTTTTCCTCATATTATTAAGTAAAATACATTCAATGGATTATATCATAGCCGAACATATCTAGGATAATAACACTATAAAATATAGAACATTTTTGTTTTATAATTGGAATTTCTGGAAGTGTCTTAATCATAATGATATTTCTACTAAGAGTTTTTACTGATCACTTCTTCTTAAAGCCATAGGGAAATATATATTTTTCTTAAAATATATGGATAAAATAAAAGAGTGTGAGGATCCAAAAATTTTGATTATTTTGAGTCAATGATTAAGGTGCTTTTGACAACATCTTTAGGAACTCCCCTATTAGTTTTAGTGACCCCATAATCTTCATATTCTTAACATAGTCATTTCTAATGTATGTAACTTTGATTATTGGGTGATTGGTTTGAATAATGCCCCATTTCAGTAAAGATAATGAAATGGATAATTGTGGTATCATTAATTAACTTGCAATAATTATCCATACAACCATTTTATTCACACTATTAATATGCTCTCATGACGTTCATGCATTTTATAAGATGTTTCTTTCCATAATTTTTACATGAGGTAAACTGCGTCATTTTATTTTTATTTTTTGACTAATTTTCTATTAGGATTTAGATAAACACTTCTAATCTTTATTGCACTTGAATATATCAGATCCTCAAAATTAACTCTCTTTTTTCGTGGAATATAAATATATTTCATCATTAGATGAAATAGTATAGTAATTGAATACCATTCACAAACATGGATTATGACCATTAAGGAAATATAAAAAAAGAATACTATATTGTATATGTAATCAATAACATACCAGCATTGTCTTGTAAACATATCCTCAAAATTTTATATATATTCTTACACATTTTTTATGTTTTTTTTACTTTCTCTTAATTTAAGTTTATTGCTCATAAGGGTAATTTCTTTCAAATAATTATTCTTTATAAGCTTTCTAACAAATGTTTTCTACTTTCTATTCCACTCAAGTTGTCTCGATCAATGACCACCATTGATCATCATCACCCATAAGATAGCATACTTATAGTATCAACATTTACTTTTCATCATATCCCATTTCCTGAAATACCTTTTCACGAGACTTAATATAGTGCCCATCCAATATAGGAAAATTGAACAACTAAATGATAGGGGCCACTATCACTTGAAGTGGATGAACATAGAAGAGTCCCACTGAGGAAAAATAGGTTTCTCCATTCATGAAATGTTATGTTTCGTAACAAAATTAATCAACCATAATATTACCATGATCTACTCTGTTCCAATACTAACTATATTAGTATACTCATTATTGTAATATATAAAACAACTATGAGTATTGGTACCCATATTTATTCAATGAAAAATTTATAAATAATATAATATACTGAATTAAATAATGAAAATATTAATTTATAATCATATCATATATTTTAGAATCTAGTGTAACACATAACATAAACCAAAAATTACTACATTATTAATCTATGAATCGTAAACGTGTCTTCTTTGGGGTATAATTATTTTCTTATCCTTCACAATGGTTTGTAACAGACATGTGAATTATCTTAAGAATACCGTATAAAATTTTTATACCATGTACAATGTTAGGACCATTTTCACACACTAGTAAAAAGTTAATTTAAAGAAAAATGTTTCCTTTTTGTAGTTATTACCCCAAGTATAACTATGACAGAACCATATCCCCTGTATAGTATCTATAAAGGGATTTATTTATAAAAAAACAAATTAATCTCTACCTTAGTAAAAATTTAGTATATCATCAACAATTTTTCATATAATTGAAGCTAATAATAAGATTATATTCCCTAATATATGTTTTACATTAACTAGTCCCCAATGTTTCTTCTAATCGTTCTCTAATACCAAATATCCCAACCTCGATATTAGAAACCCAGAGTTGGTGGATTATTCTTTACATTTTCATTTATAAATGGGGTCAAATATTAAATTAACGGTCAATTTAGTAGTTTTGGAGGAACATTTATATACATTATATCCATTATAAATTAGGAATATGGTACATAACATAATAACGGAAGACATCCTAAAACACATTCAAAGAACTCTTCATCATTTCAGCGAAAATGAAACAATATAATAATGAGTTAAAATTCCCAGCATGGGTTATCTACATCAGAATATATCATGAATGAATAAATAATTATCAAAATGGAATGATAATTGACTAAAAAGCCATTAGATTTTATCTGTAGCTTGATTAAAGTTATCAGATTAAGTTTAATCAATATGACATGGTTCATAACTAAACACTCATTATATTTAATCATATACATAATCACCAAAAGTATCCATGGACAATATCAATGAAATAATGTCATGGATAATAATAACTAAATTATCAATGAAAGCAATGATTAATTTTGGAAATCCTGATCACAGAAATTTTAATATCTATACATTTAGTACTGTATGTCAAGATTGATTAAATTATGGGTGAACACCCATTTATTTTTTCCCATCTTATTTATCCTATAAGAAATGTCATTACATTGTGTGGATATATAATTCTAGGACAAAAACTTCAATAAACGTTCAAATAATTCCTCATATATCAAATACTCCATTTAATTCATAGAAAATATGCCTCATAAACTAATATATATATATTTTAATGGATACACATTTATCAATAGTTCCCCAATTAGTCAAAAAACATTAAAAGTAGATATCGTATATATAAATTGTATATGATTCATGAAATAATAATATCCATGATATAATGAATATTGATATTTAAGTGATATATACTTTCCAATTAAATATAATAAAATGAAAGTGGTTGTCCCAATAGAAATTTTAAAACTAAAAAATTATTTATGAGATGAGAGTTGACCATCGATACATAAAAATATAAGGAATTTATAAAAAATGAAATGAAATGTTGATGGAAAAAGGAAATTAAATGAAATAGGGAAATACTATCTCATAAAAAAATATCGACATAAAACAATAGAAATGTTATATATGAAGATAAATTTTTTAAAATGGTTATGATTTTGGGGATGTCTTTTATCATTATATTTTCTAAAAACCTAAAATTCATTTAGATTTTTTTGGAAAAAAAATATTTTTGAATAAAAAATTTGAAAGATTAAATTAAAAAAATTTAAAATTCATGTAAAAAATCAAATATAAGTAATTAATCATTCTACTAAATAACAACACTATATTATATCAATTTAGGAAAATAAGGATGTAATAGAAAATATAACCGATTTAAAAAGAAAAAATTGGTTTTCATTTTTAAAATTTATTTGTTTTAATAAAGTTTCAAATATAGTTACTATTGGAATAAAATCTATTTAATCCTTAAATATATTGTGGGAAATAAAATTATTACTTATTATTAAGATATATTCAATGAAAATAAAATCAACCCTAAAAGAAAGTGAGATTGTAAAATTGATTATTACATATATCGAAACATTCAAAATTTAACCCGCTAAATGAATAAACATTAATTTAAACATTAATAATCCTAAATAAACATTTATTCAATTTAAATACATAAATGTGAATGAATATACACCACATAAAATTGAATATGTGCATAATAACAATTATGCCTCAATGGAATGTAAATTGATTCGAAATCCCTTACATCATGATTCCCTTTTATTGAACATTATTTAACCTCATGTAAAATGGTTTAATAATGATATTAAATTATAATAAACACATATTCATTGTTATGATATCATATATGTTCCTCTTATAACATCCTACCACCTAATAGTTAGTAATATTTCATTTTTTTCATTGTTTTAGTTGGTAAAAACTTTGTTTCCCCATGCATGTTTTATCATGAATGTTATGAATGTTTTATATAAAATATAAATATATCATATTTAAAATTATAATAATGTTATAAATATCTTATTTTTTTCATTATATTCCAATCTAGATTTGGCCTTGAAATTTTTATATTGAAAATTAATCGAATCACTTTGTATAGATGGTAGGTTGTACGTATGCACGAGCGATGATATCGTTCACTTAAAATATACACTTGTAAGGAAGTGGATGATATGTAAATTCTAAAAAAATTATATCATTTCAATTACTTCATATATAATCTTTATTTGTATCATTATGATTGTCCTTGTTTGTTGGTGACGGAAAAAATTACATTGGTTTGTGAGGGATTCGCCACCAGTAAAGATAATGCATTGATTGGATTTCCAATTGATAGAGAATGAGGTAAATAAATATTATTACATAAACATAATAACATCATAGTATATGATATATACTGGTTCAATTATATTGGTGGTGTTAAGAAATAATTTAATGAGAAAAAATAATAATGAAAAAATAGCATCATTTGGGCAATTATCATCACATAGAGAAACCACCTTTGCATCATATCTTAAAGACCCTAGGGTTGGAAATTTGGGAAGGACAATATCCAGTAATTGAATAATCATGTTGGGGAGTTATTTTTATGGGTTTTTATCCAATTTTCTTTATAACATTGAATTAGTGAAGGGTGGGAGTTCCCTTTTATTAATGGGGGGAGTGACATTTTTTTAAATAATAAGAAACTATTCAATAATGGGATGTCACTCACACCCCATGCCTCCAAAATATTATTTAATTTGGTGGATGGAATATAATAATTTTTTAAAACATCCATAAAAAATTGAAACATTTTATTAACTTGTTATTCCCTTTATATCTAAGGTTACAAACTTATACTATTTTATTTTTCAGCACAACAACTAATTATTTAACCTATTTAATTTATCCATTAATAATAACATAAGAAGATAATTTCTATATTGTTTTAACCCACTTATTATAGGTATGCAATCAAATTTATCAAATAAAAATACTACTTATTTGGAAAATTTAGTATAAGACAAGTGTGTCCAATGTAAACAACCTCATTTTAATATTAACCAGGGTAGTTAATTTTTTATGTCTTTTCTAATCATTATGATAAAAATTTATTTCTACCTTAATTATTATTATAAATTATTCTCATAAAAATTGGAATTTATTTTATAAAATCCAATACATAGATGTGGTAAAATTTAAATATACAAATATATGCACAAATTATGTCTAAAACGGGCTTTCAAAAAAATAATTTTTCATCATAAGAAGATCTTATATTAATTATATAGTAATTAATAAAGATTATATGTATTTAAATTCTTATAGTTATATTTATAATCTATATAATTCATTTAAATCATTCCTTGATAAATATTTTTTTGATCAATTAAAAATGGACTTTTTTTGGTTAAAATAGAATTATTATTAAATAGGTTTTATGATAAATACACATTTTCAAACAAATTAGCATATCATTATTTTTATAAAATTTATTTTATAGTTACACAAATTACCAAAAAAATATTATAAATAAAATTATGAATTGTTATATAATACATTTTCAATTTTACAAAAAAGCTTATTTTTAAGGTAGTATTTAAAAAATTATTTCTCTTATTATACATACAAGTAATATTTAAAATTGATATCATACAGATCAAATTAGATTTTTTGTTCCATGAAATATAAAATTTAATTTTTTTCATAGTTTTATTAAGGTAAAATTTTTATTTATATATTTTATCCCAATGGGTTAGATATATATTTTTCATATATTATTTTTATTCATCGAAATAATAATACAAATGAAATCATTTTCAGGAAATTTATTTTTACTTAGTAGTTTCTGTCCATCATAGTGGAAAGGCACACCGCCTTCTTGTATCTATGCCCAGGATCAAGTTTGGGTGGTACCACATTTATTTAGGGATGGTGGATTTTTTTGGTCATACTAGGTGAGTATCGGTGCTGGTTAATCCCATGGTGGCTATACATTATGGAGTGTAACTATTCGACGGGTGTGTGGTACAGAAGGTAGAGCAATCGAGAAACTAAATGTAGTGATGGCGTCAGACCCTAGTGATGGACATTATAAGAAGAAATTTGTAACATACCAGGTGAATAAAGAATATAAAAATTTCATATTTATTAATATTTTTTAATAAAATGTTAATATTAATTTAAAGGGAATGCTATGTTCGATGGCGTACCCAATATTCAACAACGAGTTTCTTTGAAATCTTACGTTGCACACTAATAATATAATAATATTATTTTAAATAGTAGTTGACGCCTATCCATTGTAACGATTGGAATGAACACAACTAACTAAAAAATGAATATATATGTTTGTTAACTATTTCAACAATTACCCAATAAATTATAGAGGCTTAAAAGGTGAATGAATCCAATTTTAAGCATAAATATTCTAATATTCTTTAAAAGGTCGATTAACAGCCTTTTGATGGAAAAACATTTGTAAATATACTTTTTGAAACACTTATATGTTATATTTGACAAAATAAAATCATTCTTTAGAATCAAGACATCAAAATTTACTTTGTGTAAATTTTGGGTATTTTTCCGATAAAGTTCATTTTTAGTGAATAGTGAAAAATGCTATATTTTAATTCAAAAACTGCCTTTTAATCTAATTTATTTATATGGTTAGATTATCTTTTTAATTGACTTTATAGTGTAATTATAATATATTTTTACCATTTAATCCAATGGTGGTTGTTGAATTAATTTCACTTTGAAATTGGACACAAACAAGTGTCAATCATTTGATAGATATTGTTTCATAAAAACACGCTATTTTTTTTCGACAACATGAATTAATTATAAAATTAATTAATGAAACTTCAATGTTTTGAATTTGGTAATGTGGGAATCATTTTTGAATTCCTAATATAAAATATATCTTAGGGTGATTTTTTTTGTATTTTTCTAAAAAATATCAATTTTGATGAATAGTAAAACCACTAAGTAGTAGTAAAAACAGAATTTTTCGTTTAAACTAATTTTTACCGCATTTGTAAATTGAATTTCAAAAATAAAAAAAACATGGTTGTCATTAGTAAGTAAAATTTGGTTCAATGGGATGAAAATAATTTTTTGTGAATAGTAACTTTTAAGTTTTATTAACCACGATTAAAGGTGATTAGTGTAATTAAAGGAAAAAATAATGTTATAATAATATGAAATTACCTTAAAACTTGTACTATCCTTATTGGAAAAGTCAGGGCCGACCATGAAAATCCATGGGTCAATTTGTGGGACCCCATGGAGCCACTTGGGTAAGATAATGACATTAAAAACATTTTATTTAAAGTTAAAATAAAAATCTCACAAACATGTATTATTTTACTAATACAATTTTATACATGGGTTATATAAATTATATTTTTTACTATAAATATTCATTAAAAATATAAAAATATTTCCTACATCATGGTAATTTTTTTTAATTTTTAGACATCAGATAAATGAAATTATTTATGACACAATGATGATGCAGTGTTTACGTCATTATCGAATAGTTTAAATAAATAAGATAATAAAGTTTAAAAAAAATCCAGCACTTCTCCAATTCTTATTGGATGCTTTTATTTAAAACATGGGACACCTTATATTAGACTTTAATGATTTTTGAAGCATTAGAAACCGAAACTCATTATATAATAAAATAATATTTTCAAGCATTCCAAAAGAGCCCCTCCTTTAACTTATAAAAATACCCCACATCCTACACATTTATCACACTTCCCAAGCCATTTGCCTCATCAAAACTCTACTTAAGAAGGCTCCCAATATCCCTATATTCATCATAGAAGCCTTAACTTCGGAAGAAAGCTCTTCGAAAACCTGTTTTGTTCAAACCATGGGGCGTTACCTGATTTACAGGTAATGTCTTCTCTCATGTTCTTTTGTTTTATTTTGCTCCTCCAAACCCCTAAAATATTTTTATTCATTTACTTTTTAATATCAAAAGTATCTTAAATATAATATTATTTTGTTTTGAGAATTATTTGAGCTACCCTTACACACACCTCCATCTAATGGGTGAAGATCATATTGTTTATGTGGACGACGCACTACTGCCTCACGAAATGATTATTGTTCATTTATCTCCTACTGCCACTCATGGTGTCCATTATGCTGGAATTGTATTTATATATGATATATATTATGTTTATGTTTTCTTTATGCTTCTGTATTTTTTATATATATAGAAAACCTTAATGGTTTCCATTATGTGTAAACACGATAATTTCATTTGAGGAAGTGCGGACTACCGCCCACTCAATGTGATATGACTCAGTCATACCATATTTTGTATGTATAAAGGATAGTTTTAATGATATTATATATGATAAAATACTGGAATTATAATACCACTATGTATCATTATGTTTTAAATCCATTAAATATGAAATAGACATGGAAGTGGCGTTCATGCTTACGTACGGCTTACCATCTCCATGAACGGTGCATTTCATTTCTTACCTCTAAATATTATGTATATTAAAAATACATGTATATGCTGGATATATATGATATATATGATACCCAAATAATTTATATCATTCGGGATATAATGAAACTTTGACCACATGAACAACATGTAATTATAAGAAGTCCATTTTGGACTTAAGTACCAAGTATCGACAAAATAAACATTATTAACTAAAATGATTACATAATGTTTATAACATGGAAATAAGTGATATAAAAGGAATAATAAACTTTAAAGAGGTTATTATTTAAGTTGAAATTAATTTAGTTTATTATTCATGAGATTAAAGAATGACTGAGTCATGTCTAACACGAGTTAAGGGATTTCTTATCTCACTTTTAATTCCATGAGATTTCCATTGTTTTCCACTTATTTATTTCATGTGGTGTATTGTGTACTGCCATTTCATATATCTTATCATGATAGATTTATATTCATGGTATTATGTGATTCATTTGTGTTTTATTATCTTTTGGTCATACGACTCGATTGATTAGAACGAGGTAAGGGGTTTTTATCTCACTTTTTATTCCCGTGAGATTCATGCTACATTTTCCACTATTTCATTTTTTGTGGTGTATGTACAAAACCTTATTGTATTATTTGTGTAATAAAATTAAATTTATGGGTATTTACATCTTCATTGTATGATCCTTCTTTCATGGGGTGTACTTTTCGAAAGGTACCCAAATCATTAAGGGAACCTTTCACCCTCCTCTTTTTAAATGGCGTCTCTTTGTTAGGTCTTTTAATTAATATCTTCTTATGTTGGGATAAATTATTATATATCCTTATTGCTGTAAATTTTAATTCCAAGTTATTAGATACCCATTTTATCTCTCATCAACTCATTTTTTTAATTTTAAATTCATGCCGTTAGGCTGTCAAATTTCTGTAAGGGGACTTCTTAACCCAATTTCAATTTTTTGGGTTAAACCTCTACTCCTTGATTATGTCATTCTATGAATATGTTTGGATGACGTCTGATTGTTTTACACTTAATATCAACTTATATTGGGTGTATTTATATTTTTCACACATAATTATGTAATTGATTTATCTTTAATCTAAGGATACAGTCTTTGTACGAGACTTCGTCTCAATCTCCTTTCATTGAGGCATCTTTTGATTTCTACATGACTTTATTTTATAGATTGCATAAAACCCTTTTTTATTTTTCATTTAATTCAATGATAATATTTTTCTAAAAATCATTTTTCAAAATGAAAAAAAGGAATGTTTATTTTAACATACGCGGTGACAACGTCCTTTCCACCGCCGTGAGTATTATTTGATCATTGGCTTCCTCAAAAAGCCAGAATGTTTTTTGAAAGAAAATAAATACCATATACTCTATTATGTATTTTGGTATTGAAAATGTTTTTGATAATGAATTTTTTATGTCAATATATTTAAGTGATATATTGTGATTGAAATGTGGAAATGTTTTCTTTCATTTATATTTGTTTTATGTCTTATGATTTTATAGTTGTACTTGGACATTTGAAGGGTGGTTACGTGATAAACCAAATGACGGGTGGTGCCGTGAATACCAGGACTAGTGGTTATATTATAACCTCTAATGCATTGGGTATGGAAGTCGGCCGTATAGCTATTCTATTTAGTGACATGTGTGGAAGTCGACCGTATGGTTATTCCATTAAGTATGTTTATGTTCAAAGTTACCTTTATATGTTATGTGTTATTTATATGGGTTTTATGGTGATATTTTCATTACAAAACTGTAAGCAATGATCTTTTATTCGGCGAAGAGTATTTACTACTTCATAAAGGTGAAAAGTATTACTTATGATGAACTATTCATGACTTACTTGTTGTTTTGAAAAACTAACAGTTTTCCTTCATTGTGTATCCCTTTACTGAGCTTTTTATGCTCATACCATGTTTTTGAAATGTTTTCCACATGACTTAATGATGAATAAGGTCAAGGATGAGATCAAAGAAATACATGCTATCCAAAACATGGAACTAGACATGTTTCCTTTTTAGAGTTTTTATTTAATGAAAAATGGAAACTGAGTAGAAGTGTCTAATGTGTAATAATTTGAGATGTAATATTTATGTCCTAATTCACTAAAACTATAAAACTGAAAATACCCTCAATGTGAATTATTCATTTAATTCATGATTATGTAATGTTTTAAGGTCAGGTCCTTATAGTTGGTATCAAAAGTCAGTTTAGATAACTTTAGAGGTTAGGGTGTTATCTGGGTGTAGGTAAAGGAACCCATATAACCAAGAGGGTTATTAACATGTGGAAAATTATGGAGTGTTATGTTAAAATAGGTTGATTGGATAAAAATACCAAAAAAATGGAGGTTGGTGGATTAGAGTAATACATAAGTTTTTATGTTATCTATAAAGGATTATTTTTCTTATTATAATTTTTCGTTTCATGTTTACATGTTGATTATTTTCGGTAGATTAAGGATCAATTTTCAAGATGGATTGAAAGAGATCTTGAACAACGTTCTTATCGCTTCCCGGTGATTTGATCTTCACTATTATGGAAAAATCCTGTTCAAAAGATTTTGGCAGCTTCTTGAGTATTCAAATCACATGCAAGAAATTGTTTGAGCTATCCAACACCTACTCTTTTCTAAAGCAATTTTATGCATCATGGTATCTTTTCCATATGATTTAAAGATCTAAAAATTTCCATTTCTATAGAAATTTTAAATTAAAGAATTGGGGTGAACTTTTAATTTTTGAAAGTTTGACAAGATTCTGAAAGAGAAAGAGAACATCCTGAAGATCTTGGTATCCAGATTCATTGTATGATTTATTTTTCCTAGCCTTAATGAATGAAGCATCATTGGATTGATATTTATAAATAATGAGGATATTCGATATGCAAGAATGTTTTATTAAGAAATAAGGTGGAAATTAATAGTTAATGAATCACGAAGAATGTTGAATGAGTCAGAAGTCGACATATAAGGGATTCAAGAGTTATGTTAGATTTTAGGATTTTGAAATTCTTAAAAGTATGAAGGCTCTTTTGATGATGGGATTACATAAGTAGACTTTTTATAGTATTTTTAATCATGATATTTGATATATGAAAATTTTATTCAAGGAATAATTATTTTTTATTTAGAGGATATAGTTATAATGAACCATTTTCATTTATAAGATCCTTGAATTTGATGAAATTATCGGTTAATACATTTTGGGATGAAAAAAAAGTTATTAGATAGTCTTTGTGCATAAAATATGCTATGGTTATTTTTGATGAATTTATATCTTTTTGGGAATGTTATAAAATTATATTGTCTTTTAAAAGGGACTAAACACAGACCATGTGACAACCCGTCACGTCAGATGAAGCTACGGGAATCGAACCCAAAACCAAAGTGTGACAGGTATTTATCACCTACCACTGGACTACATGAAGTCCATGGTTAGTATGAAAAATTCTTTTTAGTTAAATGATTATATGAATTAATAATAAGTTGATTTTGTGTTATCTATGGAAATGATTAACCTATCATGGAGGATATGTGATTAGGTTAATTACTTTTCAATATGAGACTTTAAGAGTAACTGATGTTATTTGGAGAAAAATGTAGAGATTTATCATGGAAGACTATCTGTTTAAATCGTTCAGATATTTGGGTTTAAATCATAGTTTGGATTACATTGAATAATTTTATGGATATCTGTTTATTGAATGGTATTTAATGAACTTTGAGATATGTTGAATTTTTTTTGGAGATTAAGAGTAGTTTTACTTTTTTGTGAAAGATTATCCTTTTTGGGAATTAACTGAACTTGTACAAACCATTTTGGTTTTTGTTAATGTCTAAAGACATGAGAAATATATAGTTCATCCTTTCAGGATTAGGTGATTCTTTAAAAGTTGATTATAGCGCTCTTAATGTGAATAAGTCATCCTAAATACACATCTTTTGGATAAAATATGAGTTTGTGTAAGAAATATAGTAAGATATTAAAGTCTACATGTAAAGTAAGTATGTTTCATTATGATTTAGTTAAGATTGTTTATAAATTCCTCAATGAAAAGTATCTTAAAACAAAAAACGATGTTTGTTAACTTTTCCTACTAGGGAATCAAATACCGTTTAACCCGTCACAAGTTTTTTATTTTCCAGTTGTTAAATTTCTCTTAAACATGTTTTCTAACACTCTCCATCAGAACATGACCCTTTGTTTTTTCTTCCATATACATGTTTTCATGGAATCATAGTATCTGTTTTCTTGGGTGACCTTTGTACTTTTCTTTCTTTCATTTAAATTGATACTTTAATTTACTTCTTTTATGATGTCGGGCTTTCAATGATGTTTCTGAACCCAGTTTTTAAATTGCGAGGACATAATTCCCAAAAGGGGGGAAGGATGTAACATCCCAGGTAAATAAAGAATATGACATTTTGATATTTATTAATATTTTTGAATTAAATGTTAATATTATTTTAAAGGTAATTCTATGTTCGATGGCATTCCCAATGCGCAATAACGAGTTTCTTTGAAATCTTACATTGCACACTAATAATATAATAATATTATTATAAATTGTAGTTAATGCCTAGTCGTTTTAATGGTGGAATGAACAGAAATGAATAAAAAATGAATATATATTTTTGTTAAATATTTTAACAATTTCCCAATAAATGACAGAGGCTTAAAATGCGAATGAATCCAATTTTAAGCATAAATATTCTAATATTCTTTAAATGGTCGATTAACCACCTTTTGATGGAAAACCCTTTTTAAATATACTTTCATACACTTTAATATGTGATATTTGACAAAATAAAATCCTTCTTTAGAATCAAGACATTAAAATTTACATTGTGTAATGTTTTGGTATATTTCCGATAAAGTTAATTTTTTTTAGTGAATAGTGAAAAATGAGGTATTTTAATTCGAAAACCGCCATTTAATCTAATTTATCTATATGGTTAGATTATCTTTTTAATTGGTTTTATAGTGTAATTAGAATATATTTTTACCATTTAATCTAATGGTGGTCATTGGAATTAATTTTACTTTGAAATTGGACATAAACAAGTGTTAATCTTTTGATAGATATTGTTTCATAAAAACACGCTATTTGTTTTGACAGCGGGAATTAATTATAAATTTAATTAATACAACTTCTATGTTTTGAATTTGGTAAAATGGAAATAATTTTTGAATTTGGTATATCAAATATATGTTAGGGTGAATTTTTGGGTTTTTCTGAAAAACATCAATTTTTGATGAATAGTGACACCACTAAGTAGTAGATAAAAACTGAATTTTTCATTTAAACGAATTTCTACTGCTTTTTTGAATCGAATTTATAAAATCCAACATAAATGGTTGCCATATTATGTAAAATGTGATTCAATGGGATGAAAATAAGTTTTGTTGAATAATAACTTTTATGTTTTATTAACAGCGATTAAAGGTAATCAGTGTAATTAAAATTGAAAATAATGTTATAATAATATGAAATTACCTTTACACTTTTCCTAACCTTATTTTATGAGTCATGGACGAACAATAAAATCCATGGGTTAATTTTTGGGACCCCATGGAGCAACTTGGGTAAGATAATGACATTAAGAACTTTTTATTTAAAGGTAAAATAATAATGTCACAAACATGTATTGTTTTACTAAAAACCTTTTTACATGGAGTTATATAAAATATATTTTTGACTATAAATATTCATTAGAAATATAAAAATATTTCCTAAATCATGGTAATTTTATTATAATTTTTAGACATCAGATAAATAAAATTATTTATGACACAATGACGATGTAGTGTTTACGTCATTATTGAATAATTTAAATAAATAAGAAGATAAAGTTTAAAACAATATCCAAAAATTGTCCAATTCTTATTTGATGATTTTATATTGAACATTTTCCACATTATATTCTATGTTAATGATTTGTGGACCTTTATAAACCGAAATCCATTATATAATAAAATAATATTTTCAAGAATTCCAAAAAGAGCCCCTCCTCTCCCTTATAAAAAGTCCCCACGCCCTACCAATTTCTCACACTTCCAAAGCCCTTTGTCTCGTCAAACATATACTCACAAAAGCTCCCAATATCCCTCTATTTATAATAGGAGCCTTACCTTAGGCAGAAATCTCTTCAAGAAACCCTTTTTGTTCAAACCAAGGGGAGTTATCTGATTTAAAGGTAATGTATTCTCTTATGTTATTTTGTTTTATTTTGCTTCTAAAAACCCCTAAAATATTTTTATTTATATCCTATGTAACAAAACAGGTATATTAAATATACTAGTATGTTTCTATTAGAATTATTCTAGCTACAATTACACACACCTCCATCTAATGGGTGAAGAACATACTATTTCTTTGGACGACGAACTACTGCCTTACGAAAGGATGATTGTTCAATTATCTCATACTGCCTCTCATGGTGGACATTATGATGACACTAAATTTATATGTGATATATATTATGTTTATGTTTTCTTTATGCTAATGTTTTCTTTTTATATATATAAAACCTTTATGGTTTCCATTATGTGTAAAAACGATAATTTCATTTGAGGAAGTGCGGACTTTTTCCCCCTCAAAGTGATATGAGTCATTAATACCATATGTGGTACATATAAAGGATGAGTTTAATGATATTATATATGATAAAATACTGTAATTATGAAACTAATATGTATCATTATGTTTTAATTACATTAAATATGAAATATAAATGGAAGTAGCGTTCATGCGTACGTACGGCTTACCGTCTCCATGAACGGTGCATTTCATTTCTTACCTCTAAATGTTATGTACTATTATAAATACATGTATATGATGGATATATATAATATATATGATATCCAAATCATTAATATCATTCTGGATATAATGAACCTTTGACCACATGAACATAATGTAATTATAAGAAGTCCATTTTTGACTTATGTACCAAGTATCGACAAAACGAACATTATTAAAATAAATGACTACATAATGTTTATAACATGGAAATAAGTGATATAAAAGGAATAATAAACTTTAAAAAGGTTCTCATGAAAGTATAATTTAACTTTATTTTATTATTCAAGAGATTAAAGAACGACCGAGTCAAGTCGGACATGAAGTAAGGGATTTCTTATCTCACTTTTAATTCTGTGAGATTTTCATTGTTCACCACCTTTTTTATTACATGTGGTGTATTATGTACTAATATTTCTCATATATTATCATTATTATATTTATATTCATGATATTATGTTATTAATTTGGTGTTTATTATATTTTGTTCATATGACTCGATTGATTAGAATGAGGTAAGGGGTTTCTATCTCACTTTTTATTCCCGTGAGATTCATGCTACATTTTCCACTATTTCCTTTTGTGTGGTGTATGTACTACCCATGATTGTATTATTTGTGTAATATATGTTAATTTATTAGTATATATATCTTCATTGTATGATCCTTCTTTCATGGGGTGTACGTTTCGAAAGTTAACCAAATCGGAAAGGGAACCTTTCACCCTTCTCTTTTTAAAAGGTGTCTCTTTGTTAGGTATTTTAATTTACATATCCATATGTTGGGATATGTTCTTATATATCCTTATTGCTATAAATTTTATGTCCAGGTGATGAGATACCCTTTTTTATCTCTCATCAACTCATTTTCTGAATTTTAAAGTGACGCCATTAGGCTGTCAAATTTCTGTAAGGGGACTTCTTAACCCAATTTCAATTCTTCGGGTTAGACCTCTACTCCTTGATTATGTCGTGCTATGAATTTGTGTGGATGACCTCTGATTTTTTTACACTTAATATCCACTTATATTGGGGGTATTTATATTTTTCACACATAATTATGTAATTGATTTATCCTTAATCTAAGGATACTGTTTTTGTACGGGACTTCATCTCAATCTCCTTTCATTGAGGCATCTTTTGATTTCAACACGAAATTATTTTATACTGTGCGTAAAACCCTTTTGACTTTTCATTTCATTCAACGGGAATCTTTTTCTATGAATCTTTTTACTAAATGAAAAAAAGGAATGTTTCTTTTAACGTACATGGTGACAAAGACCTTTCCGCCGCCGCGAGTATTATTTGATCTTTGGCTTCCGCAACAAGACGAAATGTTTTTTAAAAGAAAATAAATACCATATACTCTACTATGTATTTTGTTATTGAAAATGTATTTGATAATGGATTTGTTATGTAAATATATTTATGATATATATTGTGATTGAAATGTGGAAATGTTTTCCTTCCTTTATATTTGTTTTATGTCTTATGATTTTATAATGGTACTTGCACATTTGACGGGTGGTTAAGTGATAAACCAAATGACAGGTGGTGTCGTGAATACCAGGACAGGTTCTTACATTATAACCTCAAATGCATTCGGTATGGAATTCGGCCGTATGGCTATTCCATTTAGTGACATGTGTGGAAGTCGACCGTATGGTTATTCCATTTAAGTATGTTTATGATCCAAGTTACCTTTATATGTTATGTTTCCTTTATATGGGTATTATGGTGATCTTTTGGTTACAAAACTGTAATCAATGATCTTTTATTTGGTGAAGAGTATTTACTACTTCATAAAGGTGAAAAGTATTACTTATGAAGAATTATTCATGACTTACTTGTTGTTTTGAAAAACTAATAGTTTTCTTTCTTTGTGTATCCCTTACTTAGATTTTTATGCTCATCCCATTTTTTTGAAATGTTTTCCACAGAACATAAAGATGAATAGGGTCAAGGATGAGATCAAATAAAGACATTATATCTAAAACATTAACATAGACATGTTTCTTTTTATGAGTTTTTATTTTATGAAAAAAATGGAAACTGAGTAGAAGTGTCTACTGTGTAATCCTTTAAGATGTAATAGTTATGTCCTAATTCTATAAAAATCTAAACCTGAAAAGATCCTCAATGTGAATTATTCATTTAATTCAAGATTATGTAATGTTTTAAGGCTGAGTCCTTATAAAATTTGTGGGAGGTTTGGACTTTGATCATTATAGAGACTTGGAACTTCTATGGTAATGGTGGTAATGGGATGGTGAGGGTGCTCCGACATTGATGCAATGTGAAAACGAGCGTGAGGGCAGGGAGACACTCTGGTGGTGATGACTCAACTTGCATGGAGTGGTGGTGTTGATGATGTGGAAAATACAATGGCTTCCAAATACCAATATTATAGAACTATATGGGTATTTAGAGTAACAACACCAAATATTTTTGGATACCAAATAGGAAAAATGATTGGGTATGGATTCTTCCATCGTTACCAGGGACCGTGAATCTCTCTATAAGAAAATTGTTTTGTTCATCATTGTAAGGTTGGGAGTTAGTTAATTGTACCAAAAATGAGTGAAGTATAGTCTATTCTAGTGGTTAGGTCATTGGGACCTTTTGGTCATGTACAAGGATTTTTGGCCTCTTATCCTACTGTTTATCTAAGGTTCCCCTTAGCCCAATTAAAAAACAATATTATCCAAAAATTAGTAAAATTTATGGCATTCATGGTTTCAGGTCTGGTATTTTGATTTAGTAATTACCCAAGTTTTAATTCAGTTAAGTAACACAATTTTCATTCATTTGGTTATAACTATTTATCTCATGTATATTCCAAATATTTTTAGTACATTCTACTATTTGAAAATTTTATTTGGTGATTCATTTATTTACCTTAGAACCACATAAAAACCCTTTTCAAATAATTCATTATTTAAATAGTATTTTACCTATAATGGGAATTGATGGATCGGGACACCATTCCTTGATTTATATTGTTTCATAATATTATTGTTTCCTGCATTCATTGGTCATAATAGACTACTATTTTATTATATGAAAATTTATATACCACATTGGATAAAATATGATATTTGGATAAAAATAAAGGGGTTTTATTCCTCATATGATGTGAGTTCTGATCAAGGTTATTTCAATAATAAAAAACTATTCTTACCTTTGACCATTATAGGTTTTGTCCTCCCATCCTCATTTATACTAGATAAAATGTATTTCATTTTCAAGGATCCATTATTTGAGATTTTTCATAATATTAATGGTGTTCTAAAGCTTTCAGAAGTCATTTTTAAAGGTTACATTATTAAGAAATGTGTAATTTTTTCATCAATGATAAACATGATATAAAAAATATTTATAACGTTTTCTCTTCAATTTTCAATATTATTTTAAAAGGAATTACATAAATGGTGTTTATTTTTTTATTTACCATTTAATATAAATATTTATCATTTTTTCAAACGTCTTCTGGAAAATATTTTGAATCATGGTCTCATATTTTGTGATACCATTCAAATAATTAATGTCAAGAGACTTTTCTATTTATTTCAACACCCTCTTATATTTTCATTGTTTTATTACGATTATATTATTTATTAACCATACACCTTCTTTCCAATGATGTATTATGATTGTGGTATTATAGTTAGAAAAAAAACTATATTCTCATTACCATATATGGTGGGAACTTCTCATTTTACAAAATTCTCTTTAGTAGATGTTTTCCTAGAAATAATTTTTATCAACTAGTTCTATAAGTATTGGAATTAATAATAATTATTTAATACTAATAATGATTTTTTTTGTATTAAGATTTTATACTTTTCATTATATAGATATCCATGTCTTATTCATCCAATGATTCATTATAAGATGATATAAAATATATTCTTTAGTAAAATGATTAATGTGTTTGAATAAAACAAGTGAATGTTAGTTCCGGACATCATATATCCCCTCAATGCATCGATGGGTCATATAATAGAAATATTCATGGTCTTTGTGTACTGCTACCCATATATCATTTTATTTTTATAGAAATTGGAATTCACAACATGACTTAGATATCTAACATCATGCACTACATCTATATGAGATCAGAAACTATTGATGTCCCTGTTTTCATTAATTCTCATTAATACATTTTTTACTCATTTTATTTTGGTTATGGAATAATTTATATTATTTATTACAACCATATTATGTATACCATGCATAATTTTTGGAAATATTTAGTTATATTTTCCTATACATTTCATTTGATTTCATATCTTTCTTATGTGTCAATGAACCAGGTTATGAAAAACATAAGTACATGTGACATGTTTACAAGGATTTTATTATTAAATCATTTGTTGGAGATGTTGAAAACTCATTATGGATGGTAGAATTTTGTATATTATAGGAAAAAATATACATTTGATACAATGATCAAATGATTTTTTAGTTATTATTTTATCATAATAATCTAATTTTATAGAACTAAAATGACTCTGGAATGTTCAAAATGAAATATTTTATTTGATCATGTATTTATTAGATATTTTTGTCATAAATTGGTATCAAATATTGGGGTAATGTACAAAGACATTGTCATTATTCAACATATTATTTAATAATTAAATATAATTTAATATTTTTTAATTACCAAATACATTTTTAGATTTGGAGTTGGAGATAATTTCGTCATAACTATTATATAAAAGACTAATTCACATCAAAGTAGACACTTCCAGTCTATGTCCATTTTGTAATTATACATTATTTTTAAAATGAAACATGCTTTATTTACTTAAAAAATCATCATAATTTTCAGCACGAAGTCATCATTGATCCAAATCATCCTAAATCCAAAAAAAATTCAAAATGTGGGATGTCTCTTAAAAATAAAAACAAAAATAGATAAGAAACAATTTAATCAATTTCAAATCCATCATGTCATATAAATATATATTCCATTAATATATTAAAATTTTATCTTAAATAATAAGTTGATTACAAATGAAGGCATCTTTTCTACCCAATGAATATTAAAAAACATATTATAATAAATTGTAAAAGAAAAATCATTATCATAATGAGTTTTATGAAAACAATAGAATCCATGCAAAAACTTTTTATTGAAAACTTGTATTTTACCTTCATATTCCATAATTATTCATATAAAAACCATTATATTACCATATAAAATCAAAATATTTAATTGAAAATTATTTTTAAAAAATAGGAAAGTCATTTCAATGCCTTGGGATATAATCTCCATAGTATCTATACAAGAACCATTACAAAAACAATTACAAATAGAATAAAAAATTATGTTAATTATATTATAATTATTCGATGAATATATTATTACTAAATGAATCACAGATATATATCATGATCCGTCAACATGACAAAAATTTTCAAGGACCAAAAAAAATAAGAATAACATAAAATATTTCATTAACATTAAAAAAAACTATGAAACTAATCATTATTACATTATTGGATATTTATATATCCCATTCTCTTAAACCCACAAATTATAAATCTTAAATACTAAAAAAAATACTAAAATATTTTCTTGAAATGAAAACATGGTATCATGTAATGTAAGAAAAATACAAAATAACCATTATGGAGGAGGGAAAAACAATTGATGTCATGTATATAAAAGAAATTTATTTTTTACTTTTTAAAGAAATTAATTTTTTTTGTTTTAAATATGATAAAATATAATAATCGAATACACTTATATAAAAGTCAAAGAATAGTTAAATTGATAATTTTAATTCATTCCATTAAAGGGTTACCAATCAAAAAAAATATACACATTTATTAAAATGATTATTAATAAATAATTAAAACAATTTCAAATATAGTTACAATATAGATTTTCCCACATCCCTCATGTCCAACATGTCATGAATGTTATTTAACGTCATGAATAATAAATTTACATTAATTATAATTTCATAAGATCATTCATAAATTCCAATATCTTATTATGACTATTTTCATTTCACTTGTTACCCTATCATACTTAATCAATGAATAAAATATTTTTTCTTTAAATGATTTGAGGGTGTTTTTTTCAAAAGGCCAAAATATATTCTGTGGGAACACTACGGTCAATTGGATTTTGATTATAACATTACAAAATATTAATCATGTTATAATTATAATTTATATGAATTAATTTTTCCTTTAAATATAACTATATATGGTGGGTATGATAAATGAATTATGTTACAATATAGAGATGATAGTCTGTGGGTACGCATAAGTAACATTTTTATTTTTTACTAAACAAGATTGAAATAAGGTATGTATTATATTATATTTAAAAAATTATAATTATATATAAGAGATATTATTATTTATTTAAATATAAAGAAATTTAGCATCCATGAAAATTAGTGAAGAAAAATTAAATATATTTATTTTTTGGGGGATATACTGCACATCAGAATGAGAAAGGTTTTTATTTTCTCATTTAATAGAAAAGAAATAATTAGAACAATTATTTAAAGAATATAGAATGTAATATGTATCATATTATATATTTTTGATCCATTATTATGATAAACCATTAGACATGGTATGAAAAAATATATTCATTTTATCACAAGAATGTAGTATACACGTAGGAACAAATGGTGTTCTCATTTTCTATTAGATGGAAAATTTGTTTTTAAAGGGTTATATATTTTGAAAAATAAGATGAATTTATATGGTGGAAACTGATGTTATTGTATGAAACATTTTATATGTTTATATGGAGATTATATAAGAAATACAAAAGAAAAAATTTAGTTAAGAACTGTACCTCTTCTTTGGACAACCTCGTTAGTCTCACTCCTAAACCCATCATAGGACGATATTGTAATTAAATAATAAATTCTAAGATGTGGGTATATAACATAAGAAGGTATTTTTTATTTTCTAGATTTAGATAAAAGTCTCTTCAAATCTGTATAAGTAAGGGGTAGTGGTTTCCTTTTATGAGGAGTAGAACACACTAGATATTTTTCAATATATTAAATTATATTAATATCTTAATCATCTCATGTGGAAATAAAATGACTCATCCTCTAATAGAAAAGAATATAAGTTTATCTTATACTATACAATATGATTTATACTTGTCTATAGTTCATTTTAATCATTATTATTTTAGTTTCAACACTTTTAGCTTATTTTAACTCTTGTGGTGGTAACTAATTTTTTTTACCAAAGGTACTATTCATAAAGACAAATAATGATGTAGAAATGTTTCCAAATTTTAAATTAATGATTCCAAATCTGATATTAATTTTTTGAAATCATGTCTCTAACACCTGTAATAATGATATTTAAATGATAACATGTTATTGCAATGAATTAAATTTCGAAACAAATTATATTTTAAGATTATTTTTTATGAAAAAGTCACGTATATTGTTGATCCTAATGAAATTAATCAGTTGATAAATAATAAAATGAAACTAATTTTTTTTAAACAAAAAAAATTACTATCTATAATTACTTGAAAGGAGAAGAATGTGTTCTTAAGAAACTTATATTTTATACTATTCACCTAAAAATAAACATTTCATGAAAACTGTCAAAAATGACTCAGATATAATTTATACCAGTTAACATGAAAAATGATATCTTTTTCTATAAGTAAATTTATTTATTTTGAAAGTGAATATTTTTCATAAAAACATATTATTCATGAAACTAAATTTTGATAGAATCAAATATTTTTCTATTTGATCGAGAAATTACTCATCATTTTTAAAATGAATTGTATCTATCAAATATATATTTATTATAAATAATAATATAATAAATCGATTGATTATTAATGTTACTTGGTTTGTGATATTCCTACCGCATGTTGAAATTGAATCCTCGTAATTGTTAATCACTTCTAAAACAAGTTTAAAAAATCTTTCCATCATAAAATTGTTATATTCTTGTGTTTCTTCTTTTATCATATGTTTTTGGACAAAACATTAACATGGTAAATTTACTAATTACAAAAAAAATTCTCACAATCGTTTACAATCTGAATGTTTTCCCATATATGAATTATTCTCTTCTAACTATACTACTTAGGGGCTCGAAACATGAGATTTATCCATCACATATTTCATCGATAATATAATATGAAACATATCAAGTACCATTGATAAACTCAAAGAAAAATATAGTTGATAATAAATTTATTCAATCTTATCCATAATTTAGCTTGTTCAATTGAAGTATTAAATTATCTTTACCTTCTTTCCAATACCCACAATACTTTTCTATGATGAAACTTTATGAAGAACATGGTCATCTACCTTGAAAAAAATATCTTTCACCTGAATAAATTAAAAAATCTAATTTATACTATATGATTTTATCATACATTTCTTAATTATCTTAAATTTATATACCATCTCTTCTAAAACATATCTTCCCAAAATTATTCTTTCAACATCATTGCTTCATCACGTTGAAATCTAAAATGAATTTCTGTATAATACCTCAAAATGTGTTAGTCTATAAACCATAATAAAAACTATTATTATAAAAAAATTTCACTAAAAAATATATTAATACCAACTTCCATGGTAATATATTGATCATGATCAATGAATATACTCCATTTTATGTACCCTTCACTCGGATAGATCATCATATTTAGGATGATAAGTTTTACTAAACTTTAAATCAATACCCAATAAAATTTAGATGCCTTTCAAAATTTTGGTGGTCATTCTGAGATCATGATTAGATGAAATAGAAAGAAGGACTCCCTAAAATATTATTATAAGTTTAATATAAAGTCTTCAAACTAATCTGAATGTATATTATACATAATAATAAGAAAGTGAAGTGATTTTGTCCAATGTTTTTTAATAAACCATATCATATGAATACCTTGAGATTTTATTTTGAAAATCCAATCATGATATTTATATATATATTCTCCCATATTAATTATGGAACTGGAAATTGATAATGAAACCTCTTGGGAAATATTTATTCCTGTTTAGTCTATTTACAAGTCAAATATTTCATGGTAAAGTTAGTAATATCTCTTTTTATTTGAATCCCATAGAAATATCCCATATAGCTGTCTATACATCTTAGAGTTTCTAAGATGAAAAAATGGAGAGCTATGAGGATCCCTCAAAAATTATTTCTTCACCTATGAATTATACAGTACATATAAATATTTCATCACGTAGGGATTATAAATAATGCATTATCATTATAACTAAAAACTTCAGCTTCATTTTTTTATTTCTTACATGGCAATGAATCATGAATCCATAATCATTAATTAGACACATTAATTTTGTCTGAATATTGTTTAGTTTCTTTATACTAAATATTTAATTTAAAATTTAATGATTTGTATTTATTTTACATTTTTATCCATATAAATGGTGTCTACATGGTTTAAAAAATTCAATACAGACACTAGTTCATGGTCATGTGTGGGATAATATACATCTTGGGGGTACAATTATCTAAAACCATAAATAATTATATAATCCTTCTTTCTCAACTTTCAACCAATCCCCTTAGAAGAAGCATCACATAAAATAAACAATTCCAAATTTCTAGGTAGAAAGGAAAATAATAGATCATTTAACAATGTTATTTTTAATTCATATAAAAATCCATCAAATTAATTCAACCATATTAATTAAACAAATTTTCGAGTGAACATAGTTATTGGTCTATATAGTTGATCAATGTTTGAAACAAACCATCCACTATAAAATACTAATAAAAAAATATAAATCATTGTAATGTTCGAACAACATAAAAAATCTTCAACCACTTTATTTAATGATATATCCATAGTTATTTAATATTTATTTATAATATTTCTGACGAAATAAATGTATCAAAACCAAAATTCACATTTATTAAATTTTTCATATAATTTTTTTTTATTTTATGCTTTACAAAAGACCCCTAAATTTCATTTCATGATCACCATATCTTTTAAATCATATCCAGATGTCATCCATAAATACAAAAAAATCATAAGTGAACTCAAGGAAAACACTCTTCATACGGTCTATAAATAATGTTGAAGTACATGGAAACCCAAATGATATAATAAAAATCTTGTAATTATCAAATATGTTCTAAGATATGAACTTTTAAATTCCATCCTCCTTCAATTTTAGCTAATAATACTAGGACATGAGATCTACCATTAAAAAACACGGATCTCGAAGAAGGCATTAAATCAAAGCATTTATATGGGGAAACCTATACTTATTCTTAATAGTGATGATATTAAAATATATATTATCAATTCAATGCATCATTTAACAATAAATATTTTTAATAATCAAAATATGTTCACACCATGGTGATGTTACTGGATACATGAAATTATTTTACTATAACTCATGTAACTACTTTTTTAATTCCCAATGTTATGAATGATCCACTCAATAAAACGTTTGGATAATATATTTTCATACAAAAATTCAATAATATATTCAATAACTAGATTATAAATATTACATTGTAATGTATTAAAAACACATATGTTTATTAATTTATAGAAACATAAAATATTTGAATATTTTCCATCCTCACAAAAATATTCTAAAGATAACTTTCATTTCTATATTTATACAATTTCTTAACTTCTTAAAATTTTATCAATTGTATGAATTCATTATTTTATTCAAATTATAAATCATTCAAAAAAACATCATTAGCTATATAATCTTTCGTAGAGTGATAAATAGGAAGCTAATCCACTTACAAAATAATTATAGGCTCCAAAAGGGTCAATACAATCACATTTGTAGGTAAATCCATTCAATAAACAATAAAAAAATATTCTTAAAATCAAAATTTTCATTAATACTACACCAATCATTTTAAAAAAGTATTTAGGATTCATTTCTTCGAGTCAACTTCTAAATTTACTAGTAAATTTCACTAAAATGAATGAATGTGTAGACACTGAATAAAATAATACATTAGTAAGATCATAAAATATAAGTAATGTATAAAACAATACATCAATGATTTGTCTAACATGAACTGATTTTTTGATCTTGATGAATTCAATCCTTAATTTCTATTTTAGTATAAGTAAATTCATAATTACCAATTTCATTATAATTAAAACATCTTACATCTATATTTTTCTTACGTGTATGATAAATACTATTATCCTTTTCTATGTATTCATGAGAATCATATCCAAACATAACATATTAGAAAAAAACATCCCATATTCTATAATACATTATCTAGGGTTCCTTTTAACACACATATCATAAGATATAAAATTTATTTTCCTACATTCATATTTCCTTAATGGATGCTTTTACATTTCCCACCTCATGGACCGATTTTTCTTCTCACTCTCATAGAAAACATGAAAATCCTCAATTTTTATTTTACCTTCTCTACCGACCCCAAAAAAGTATTTATTCCATTTAAATTATCCATAATGAAATTCCCATAAATATATTTGATTCAATCCAGAGTTAAAAGGTTTAATTTTACTATCAAGATCTCAAATACAATTTTGTGTGTACCATGCCAATTTGATAAAGTATACACAACCATTAAATCTTCCCCCTTTTTCCTCAATTACAATATCTTTTTTCCATGATAACGTAAATAGACCAAGAAAAATATTTTCACTGAAAACATTGATAAAATTATCTCATTCCAAATATTCAATCAAATATGATACATTGATATTATTTTTTATTGACCACTATTGATTAGAATCACCTTTAAAATGATAAATATATTTGAATTAAATTTAAATTAATTAATAATGATAACATTGTATGACATTTCTAATGCTTTATCCCATCCCTCGGATACCACTAGGCTATAAGATCCATAAAATGTTCGAGGTTGTTGTTTCCTAGTATGATATTCTACATACAAATTCCTCTATATTAACTGTGGTTGAATTCTTACCCTGATGTGACCCTAATTAGTAGCCTTCTTCACCTGATTTATCATAATAGAATATTTCATAGATATAATTACAAAAATTATGGGCTTCTGATTTGGAAGGATATATTGTCTTGGTTCCTTCTAACTTTAACATCATTTTTTCCTCTATTGAAACACATTCTTAAGATACATATATTAGATGAAGAAACAATGAAATATTAAAAATCTATCTCATGATAACCAAAAATTAGAATCTTTTAAGTGTATTTAAATATATTATCACAACCTATAATATTACATAAACACTACTTTGATACCAAATAAAAACACATGATCATTATTTGTCACATATTTTAATTTTTTTTTAAAAAGTCATCATAATACATTAAAAAATCATTTTTAGTTTTTAAGTTTTACTAAATTAGTTAATAATTATTACATAAAAACCCATGAATTATAAATCATAAACTTTTGGTCACTATTTATTTTTTCATGAAATTATAATCATAAAATGAAGAAAATTTTAATTTCATGAAAAATCATTATGATTTTCAACATGACTTCATCATTATTCATATTCTCAGTCATACCCTCTGAAAAACATTTAAAATCTGGTTGGGGAAAAAATCGAAATAATGTAAATATAGAATGAAGAAAATAGATTCTTTAACCAATTTAAAAACTATTAAATCATATCATATAGTTTTTTTATAAAAAATTATTCATATCAAATAGTCTTGAACATGAACATAAAATCAATCTTACTACTCAAATGTTTTCATGAAAACTTTTATAAAAAATATAAAGAAAAAATATGATGATAACATTTTCCTGAAAAACATGAGACCCATGTAAATTCTTTTAAAAAAATACGTTTCACTCTTAAAATGTTGAAATATGTCATTTAGAAAAAACATCATTATCATAACACATAAAATAAAGTGATTTCCAATAAAACTCAATCACATGAATAAAAAAGTCACATAGTCTCCCTGAGATATTATTTTCATAGAACCCTTATAATAACTGTTATAAAAATATTTATAAATGGAATAACCTAGTCCACTAATTCAATTATGTTCTCTAAAAATACATAATTATTAACCCAATATTTATGATCCATATCATTCTGACCAATCATCATAAATATTTTATAATTAACATAAAAAAAATTTTATGTCGAATAATCCAATTCCATTAACAAATTAATAAATATATACATTTTAACCCAAACCAAAACTATTTTTTGGATATTGATATAATACATTCCTTTAAACCACAATTTTCAAAACTAAAATACCCACATCAAAGTGAAACATTGTTTTTCAAAATATAAAACATTAAATAATTTAATTTTATCCAAACATCATTTAGTGATTATGGTATCAATAAAATCCAAGTTAGTTTTATATGAAAAAACATGACTTTTATACTTTAGAATGAATGTAAAATATTTCATGCGAAATATGGAAAAATATTCTTTTTATTGGCCTCTATAATAAAGAAATAGGATATGTATTATAATAATTTTAATTCATTTATTTAATCATTTAATCATAAATCAAATAATATACACTTTTAGGGTAGTTATTGTAATGAAATTTTCAAAAAAAAAATCAAACAATGTTTTAAAATATAATATCCCTAAACTCAAGTAAACCTTTTTTTAAAAAAATCCATATCTTAAAAAAATAATGACATTTTAATTATTTAAATTCATAACAATATTTATAATGTTCATAATTTTTTTATAATTCAATTTATTTTATATATAAACACATCTGATTTAGTCACTTAATTGATTAAGTTTACTTCATTTGTTTTGAGGTAGTTAGGATCATAATTCAATAATGACATTGGAAGGATGAATATGGTCAAGTAGATCATGATTATATCATTTTAGAAACATAATAATGTTATATTTTTCCAATTTATCCATTATTTATTCTAGATAAAGAAACTATGTAAGGGGTGATGAGTAATTAATTTTGTTTCAAAGTTCAGTTGGTAGTCTATATATACCCTTGATAAGTGTTTGAATTATTCAAGAAGAATGAGGGAAAGAAATTAATTATTATTTAATGTTTTATAGAATTAAAATTACATATTAATTATCATATTACTTCTTTAAATCATCTTATATATACCATACATGTAATAGATTGATTAAAACAATAGCTCTTCTTATGAGGTGGTAGTCTGCATGTATTGTCACGACCCCTCCCCACAAAGTGTACCCCTCCTGGGTCGGCAATGTGAAAAAGGTAGATAATGACCCTCGAGTCCTACCTCCAATAGGCTACGGGTTGGCGACTAGCACTGAGGGTATAATAAACACACAAATGGGAGGCATTACCCTCTAAGAGAACAAATGCAGAAGACAGAGATAAGTTACACACGAATCAACTCCAACTCAGACTGAAATATAAATGAAAACCCAAGTACACATATGAAATGACATGCAAAAGTACTATAACTAAAAGGGAAAAAACTGGAAGTACCCAAAAGAAAGTAAAAAATGAAACAACCAGAAGCCTGAACTCCTCTTGCAACCCCAAGCTAGTAGAAACCAGCTTGATCGCCAACCTACTCCAAGTGACTTGAAAAACAGTTTATATATACATAGGGTGAGTATAACTATATAATCAGTAGGATCCTTCTCGAATCCTCTTATGGAAAAGTATAGAAAGAATGCTAAAGCACAACGAACAACAAGTGAAACAAACTTATCACCTAAACATGTATTCCTATTTCCCAACCTCACCATTGCTACTCTCACTAAGTAATGCATGTGAGAATATACCATATAATAAAGAATATCACGGGTACCCAGCTTCTACTTCCCCACTGGTTTTCCGCTTTGCCCTAATGTCAAACGTCCTGAGCATCTCTCTCCAAAATGGATTGCCTGCAGACACCTGGGAAAAGCACCACAATATGCACCTCGTGCAACAAAACCACCACGTCCACACACCAAAGTAACCAGGTAGTTTTTGGGAGCCACCACAGCTAGCATAACATGTATTATATTTCAGGTATTATACCTGAAGCCATTACAATCCATACATAGAGTAAGGATCCTCAAGTCATCATAGCCTATAAACGTTACACCTATAGTAGTACGTAGAAAACTATAACCAGAATATGTGTGTGTGAATAACCACAAGCCATTACAACCCTCTACACACATATATGGGGGAAAATAAACAATGTGCCTTCCAGTACCAGTAACTACCAAATGAAGAGAGCAAGGCCAAAGGGGGTATCCATCCATCCATCCTTCCACCAGAATATTGTGGAAAACACCCCCTAGGGCTCAGAATCCCCGGGGTGTTAGTTGCCCTTACTGACTGGGTGGAGTAGAGTATTGAAAAACAAAAAGTACAGGATATATAATATCTCACAACCACACAATGGGAATTTCTTAGTCTTAGACACAACTGCAGATAACGTTTCTCAGACTCCGGGATGCTACTTCTAAGACAATGTAACCTATGATTACACAACCATTTAATGAGATTTATTAGATTACTTCATTCCCTTTTTATCAGTTCTATTGTACATTAATTAATTCTTTAAAATATAATTAACCATGATCAATTCCACATTAAATTTCATTATCATCACAACTAAAGCCAATTGTTCCTTCAAAAATGACAACCTCATCATTATGTTCTAGTAACTCCATCTCCATGGTTTAATACCATTTATTCAATTATTCATTATATAAATACTTTCCCACATTCCTAGGCATTCTAGAAAACCATTATATGCTACTAGACACAAGGGGCTCAACACGGTGAGTAAATGTACTACTCGTTGAGTCTTTGCTGCTTATAGCACAAGAATATACCCATCCTTCATTGATAATCTAATCACGAAAAGTATGCGGAATTCCCCATGTGTCTTCACCTCTTTCGGAAAAAGGGTAAGTAAGACCAGCTGCCTTGTGTAGTGGGGAAAAGTAATGCAGATAAACAACCAATCAAAATTACCAAGCATCCAAAAATCACATCCACTCTATTCCATAATATCTGGTGTCCTCCATGACACCCAAGTGCATAAACCGATGCATCTCGCCACATTAGGTGTCATCTATTACCACACCCAAAAGCCTCCATGCCCTCACATATCACAATAACCAACCAGGATCACATCAAAACACAAACAACAGGAAAAAAACACCACATTTAATTGGGATCTTGGCCCTCTAACAATCAAGAGGGTAACTCAGAAGTAACTATCAAACAATCAGTTCTTTAATCCATCTTGAATTATCAGATTTATTATGCGTAGGTTCCAAATTCGGGATACCTAATCAGTAAGCTATCACAAATAATTAAACATGCTTACTGCACCAATTTGATTAACATCAAATTATAACTAGAATCAAATTTCTTTACACGCCTCTTTATATTTAGCCAAACAATTATCAATTAATCCAAATTTACGTTCTTTACCGATTTCCATCAAGAATGAACAGCTAATCAAAGAAAGCATAGATATCACACTATCTAGAAAAACATGAGGCAAGAACGTACGATCGTTATCAATTTATTTATCAAGTTAAAATATTTATTTTATCAATTCCATTTTAATATAATGGGATTAAACATGCTAACAATACAGTTTCACGTAAATGAAAAGAGTAGTAATGAATCCCTTACCTCAGAGAGTTCTTGACGTTCTTTATCCACACAACGGGTCATGATCCTCATCTCACACCAACTGCATCCACCCAAGGATGCCACGGTATGACCACACCTACCAAAACCCAAGAAAACACCAATTAGAAACATTGAGATTACATTATAAAAATGTAAGTGAAAAATAAGAGAATATGATCCCAAAGGAATGACGATAAAACATACCTTATATCGAGGATTGATTGATATAGCTTGGTTGCATCCAAACAGAGTGGAACCGATCCTAGGAGTAAATTTTGATTGTGAAACTTTTATGGGAAGTATTGAAATGTTCTAGAGTCTCATAGCCGAGAATAAAGAGGTAGAACAAGGGAGGATGATATCTTATCCCTTTTGAAGATTTAATGGGGTGACTGTTTAAGATACACTTAATTCCCCATTAGAAGAGGCTCGAATTAACCCAAGCGGTTTGACCGAGTAAAAACATCCCAAGCCATAGGAATAATTAATATAGGATTTATAGTCTTTGAATCATCCATCTTAATTTCAGGGTTGCAACGTCACAGACGGTCCGCCATTCCAATACCGTATGAGGTAGATATGTTGGATGCAAGATCCCATAATAATAAAATTATTATTATTATTGGGTGTTTCGTGGACCTGATCCATGAACCATAATTTAATATCCCACATTAGACTTGAATCAATCGTATTAATGATAGGATCAAATCATTAATGATGATAAGTCAATCGGACGTCGCACGCGCGAGGTATAGTGGGTCGAAGATTTAATAATAATATTAAATCTCTTAATTCAAGAGTGTTTCGGGTAACCGATCCGAAAACACGAAAAAAATAAATCGAACATTGGACTCATAAAATCTGGCTTGATGTCTGGGTCACACTGCCACTGACGGTTTATGAAACCAAGGTCGCATGAAGAAGATACCGCCAAAATTTATTTTTTCCAATGAAAATAATTATTACATTATTAAATTATTTTTATTTTTATTTTAATTAAATTTAATTCCTTAAATTCTCACATTCAAAATCCACGCACAAAATCTCTCAAATTTGGTGCACATCACCCCATTCCACCTTGATTGATTTCCTTTATTTAACTTATTCATTTTATTGCTTTAAATTTTAAATATTTATATCATTTAAACTCTTTCTCCATCCAATTTCTTTCTCTCTTCCACAATTCCCTCATGCTCCAACAAAAGTGGTGCCTCCCCTTGATTGACACCTCTATTAACTTATTTATTTTATTTTAACATTATTGGCATTAATATCATAATGATTATTTAAAGTGAATAAATGTTCAATCGCTCACACACAACTCTATTTCCATGCCTCCTCCTTCCCCCCATGTGCTACTTGTGTGTGGCGCCCAACTCCACTCTCACTTCAATGTTATTATTTATAAAATTAATAATAATAACACCCATCATTAATGTTATAATCTAATCCCATTAAATAATTTTACCATTTTTATTATCATATAAAATTAGAACCCAACCATTTAATTAATAACACTCTAAAATCCACCATTACCATTATTATTTAATATAATAGTAATAAATCCTATTCCAATTTCATCAATGAGTCACCATTATTATCATTAATAATTATTATTATTATTGACACCCATTATTATCTTATTATTACTCCCTCTCTCCCATGAAACTCATGCGGCCTCTTCCTAACCCTAATTTTCATAATGTAATGGATCAGAGATGTCCATGCCATTACATTAGATACCTCTCAAAACATTCTCATCCCCGAGAATTCAAAACCAACCTAAAGAGACAAAAAAAGAAATGGGGTCCGAACAACCACCGATCGAGATACCTCTCAAAAAAGAGAAAGCCACAAAAGCAACAAAGGGAATTCATTAATAAAACATGAAATGTCTAACCACAAAGGGAACATCTTTACATGAAAAGAAGTAAGCATCAAACAACACTGGGTCCTGAGCACATATCTGTGACTCACATTACTAGGTACTCTCCTTTATGCCACTTTGTCACCACAAGACACGAACTAAAGGGATAGAATGCCTGCGCAACACCTTCTCCTTGCGGTATTGAATCTCCTCAGGTCGCTCCTCGAAAGTTGCATCAACACCAACATCGATCTCCCCCCAATCGATGATGTGAGAGTCATCAGGAAGATAATAATGGAGCTGTGAAACATGGAAAACATCATGTATCTGACTCATCTCTGAGGGGAAGTGCTACTCGATATTCCACACCTCCAACATGATCTAACACCACAAAAGGCCCAAAAAACTAGGGAGAAGGCTTACTCCCATGACCAAACCTTCGCTTCCCATTCCGGGGAGTCACCTTCAGAAACACATGATCCCTATCATTAAACTCCAAAGGTCTCCTCCGCTGATCAACATATGATTTCTGACAATCTTGCACTATGTTCATCCTCTCACGAATCACCCAAACCATCTCGATTGTATTCTGCACTAGTTCCGGTCAGATAATTGCTGACTCTCCGACCCCAATCTAGCACAACGGTGAACGGGAAGGACGACCATAAAAGGATTCAAATGGCGCCATACCGATGGTGGAGTGAAAACTATTATTGTAAGCGAACTCCACCGAGGTTACGTGCCTCATCGATGAACCTCCAAAATAAAGAACACAAGAGCGTAACATGTCTTTAAGAGTCTCGATGGTTCACTCTGTCTGACCATCCGTTTGAGGGAGAAACGTAGTACTAAGGAATCGTTGAGAACCAAAATCATGTTGGATACCTCTCCACAACCTAGAGGTAAAACATGGATCTCGATCAGAAATGATCGTCCTAGGGACTCCATGAAGTCTCACCACCTCCTCTAGATTCTACCTCGACAAAACTTCTACTGAGCTCGACTCCTTGATCACTATGAAGTGGGACGATTTTGTTAAACGGTCCACTACCACCCAAATGGCATCATGTCCTCCCGGAGCCTGAGGTAAACCTGTAACAAAGTCCATTGAGATGTCCTCCCACTTCCACTGAGAAATCTATAATGGCTGGGGAAGACCACCAGGAACATGGTGATCGTCCTTTACCTTCTGGAAGATTAAACATCGAGACACAAACTCCACAACCGCTCGCTTCAGCCCAAAACATCAAAACTGACTCCTCAAGGATCGATACAACATTGTCATTCCAGGATTTACTGCTAAGGGTGAACTACAGAACTCTCACAGAACTGTCTCGCGCCTCGTCAAGGGAACAAAAATCCTTCCATGATACAACACTTGATGTTGTTCATCCTCTGACTGACCATTAGGGGCCTCACCACAAACAACTCGGTCTCTCCAAACCTCCACCTCAAGATATCCCAACTGGGACTCTTCCACCTTCTACACTAGGGATGATTATATCATCATCTAGAAAAGACAACATCTAACCCCAACTTCTTCCATATTAAGATGAAATGCTGACAGTTCTTCTATTACTCTCCAGGTATCACCATATTCATGCACAACATCACTACGTCTCTTTTGGCTAAGCGCATCAGCTACAAGATTCCCTTTTCCAGGTGTATATGATATTTCGAAGTCGTATTCTTGTAAGAACTCCATCCACCGATGCTGTCGAAAGATCAAGTCACAGTGGAATAAAACATACCACAATCTCTTATGATCTATGAAAATCACAAAGCGCTCACCAATGAGGTAATGTCTCCACAGCATCAGAGAAAACACCGCAGCTACAAACTCATATAATGGGTGGAATAGTTGAGTTCATGGGGATGTAACTGCTGAGACCTATAAGAAACAACTGACCTTTGCTGCATGAGAACATAGCCTAACCCCATATGTGAAGCATCATATAAAACATCAAACTGGACTCCCTCTGCTAGAAGAAAAAGGACTGAAGCACTTACTAACTTCTCCTTAGATACTCGAATGTTGTCTGACCCTTATCAGTCTATATGAATGCCTGATCATTCTTGGTCAAAGATGTTAGAGGAGTCGCAACTCATGAGAAATTGGCTATGAACCTCCTGTAGTAGCCTGTGAGACCAAGGAAAAATTTCACCTCTGACACTGTCTTGGGGGATTCCTAGGACACAACTGATTCTAACTTCGATGGATCCATAGCTACTCACTTTTGGGATAGAACATGCCCCAAGAAACAGACTTCTCGGGCCCAAAAATCTCACTTAGACAAATTCCCATTCAACTAATGTTGGCGAAGAACTCCCAGAATGGCTCGTAGATACTCTACATGATCCTCTTCAGATGTCGAGTACACAAGGATGTCGTCGATGAAAACTACCAAGAATTTTTCCAGGAACTCATGGAACACATCATTCATCAATCCCAAGAATACAGCTGGATCATTCGTCATTCCAAATGGCATTAAAATGAACTCATAATGACCATGATGACATCGAAAAGAATTCTTCGGAATACCCTCATCTTTTACACGCATCTGATAATATCCTGACCAAAAGTAGATCTTTGAGAACCAACTTTCACACTTCAGTTGATAGAATAAATCATTAATTCGTGGAAGAGGATAGAGATTCCTTATTGTCACTTTTTTAAGCGGCGATAATCAACACACAACCGCAAACTGTCATCATCATTCTTCACAAACAAAACTAGTGAACCCCATGGTGACACACTTGGATGAACAAAATTGCACTGAAACAGACCATCAATATGTATACGTAGCTCTCGTAACTCAGAAGGGGCCATTCTATATAGAGACATAGAGATAGGAGATGGTTCGGGCTGTATCTCGATCCCAAACTTGATCTCTCATCGAGGGGGTAATGCTATAACCTATTCTGTAAAGACATCAGGGTACTCCTCTATGATCCTAGGAAAATCCAACTGCTGAACCTCTGAAGAACTCAACATCAACTCAACCATTATGGATGATAAGGATGGAACACACCTATGACCCATCCAAGGGTCTTGCTCACTAACAAACACCACTTTCTCTCCATCTGCACCAATTAAGACGACATTTTTCCAAAAACAATCCATGATTTCCTGCACCAAATACAACCAATCCATACCTAGGCTGACATCATATGGTTTTATTCGTAAACATAGAAAATTTCCCCAAGAGCGGTGTTTCCCCAACACTAGATCTTAGTCTCTACATACTTCAAACAAGTTAGCTCAATCTCCAACAGGCGTAGTCAACGCCAAGGGCACTGGAAGCCTCTCTACCTCATGTCCCAATGCATGGACAAGGGTAAGTGATATGAAGGAGTGTGTCACTCCTGAATCAAACAAGGCATACACTAAGGTAGAAAACAAGAAAAGTTTACCTTAAACAACATCTGGCTCACCTGGATCTGGCAACGCTAGAGCATGAAGCTAACTACGACCTCCTCCACAGCCTCTCTGACCATAATGATGACCACCACCATGGTCGTGATCTACTCGATAAGGAAGATGAGTGTCATGGGGATGTCCTCTACATCCCTCAGCTACACTCTACTGATCTAAAGCTGGTAAAACTGGCTCATGCTGCCTCGGATGGAACTGCCTCAACGGAGGAACCTGAAGAACACCACTCGGTGCACTATGACCGCTTTGAAAGGTCGGGAACTCCCGCTACTGATGACCATGACTACCATAAGAAAAACAATAACCTGATCCCTTGTCATAGGAATGAGAGTTGCTTCCTCCGGAGAAACGAGATGTAAAGGCCTAGGACCTACACCTGGCTGAATAGAAACCCTTTTGTCCTGAAAACTGGGAACCCCGGACCATAGCTCTACCTCATGAGGAATCATGCTAATTCCCCTCCCGTGATGATCCGGTCCAGGATAAAGTCCTCTCGACAACCTCTTCCCTCACCAGTACCTCAATATATGTCTTCAGCATTAATGGGGTGACCTGGCACTGGATCTCTGGACGCAAAGCCTTCTCAAAAGGCCTCTTCCTAGCCTCCTCATCTTGTAAAAGGTATGAAGAATATCGTAAAAGGTTCCTGAAACGGATTCCAAACTCTCGGACACTATATCTCTTTGTCAAAGGGTAAGAATCTCTTGACGACTGGATTCCTTCGTAGTCGAAGAATGAAACTAGACTCTAAACCTACTCAGAACTCCTCCCATGAGATCTTTGACTTCTCACGATCCCCGGAGGAATAATAACCACCACTTCCTTGATGCTCCATGAAGTATTGTCACAACCAAGGACACCCACTGATTCTTCCGAGCATGAATTGAACTGAAGCCAATATTGACCTCCTCTAACCAATCTTCTGTGACCGCATCTGAAACAGATCCCTCAAACTTCTGGAGACTCTGGCGCTGAAACTCTCAGAGTGTCTTCCTCCAAGTGTCATCGTTGTCAACCTCTACCCTGCGGAAATCCGTCGGAATAGCCTGATGGACATTTTCCATGAAAACCTAACAAGGATGTCGACCTGGAGGCATACCTATAAAATAACAACCGTTAGAGTTCCTAAACCTGGAATATTGAAGACTCAATATTAATTAATTAATTGTTTTCCTTTATTCATTTTAGGTTAACCTATCCCAACGTCTACCCATTCAAACATAGGCATAAGGAAGAATTGTAGAGACCCAAATCTTGATGTACATGGACATTACATTAATTTTGTGGAATACCTAATACATAACAAAAATAGACACACAAGGACTGTAATAGTTTAGTGTCTTTGGAAACATGGAACATAATCTTTTAATCTTGATGAAAGATCTTTAGAATCTCCCATAAAGATCTTCCCTTTTTTTTCTTACCTAAAAACTTTCTTTATATCCTGGGGAAAATAAAACATATAAAGGGTGAGCTCAAATGCTCAGTAAGGGTAATCATGTAGAAAATAAAACAAATCCTATACATTTAAACTTCAAAACATGAACATAATATTTAAACATCAAATTCTTGAGAAATGACATAAAACATGGTAGTACATAAGGCATAGATAATAATGGATCATCAGTCATGAAAAAATAGTATGGGAATAAAATAGGTAAATTTGGAAACCATTAAGCACATGTTATGATTTCCATAGTATCCAAGGCATTGCTGCCAAGACCATCTTAGTGGAAAAAGTCCCTTACTGAACCGGGTTTACTTTCCGTTCCAGCCCTGTATTACTGAACCAGAATTACTTTCCGTTCCATCCATGTCTATCTCATGAGATATAAATCTTTACCCAATGAATTAGAGGTAGATATAGGTCCCACCCATCTCATATTGAAATCATTCTTACGTGTGCCACAAAAAATCATAAAGCATTCATCATAACCTAAAGAATAAATTGGGTTTCATAAAAAACATTCCATCATAACCTAATCCATATAAAACAAATGAATATAATTTCCTCATAAGAAAAGTGAAACCATATAAACCATAGAGACATTATACTTGAAACATACACATATGAAATAATGTCTTCTTAGATGGATAATGGTTTTGATAAAGCACTTGAAATGAATTCTTGAGGAAAATATCCTTTCTTCTTGAAAATCATTTTCTTTTCACAAAATGACATTCAATTTTAAAAGAAACGAATTTTGATGAAAATAGTCATGAAATCTTGTAGAGTAAGCTTCATGAAAATAATGCGTTATGAAACAGTAAAAATCCATTCATTCCATATAAGTTAAAAAAACATTTTCCTCGTACATTTTCCTTAAAAGTCAAAATGTACCTCATATGGAAAACAAAAAAAATATTCCTTACATATCATGTAGTAAAAGTCAAAAATGGGTAAAAAGGGATTTAAATATAAATGAAAACATATTTATTAAACATGGACGTGATTGATAAATATTACCCCAGTAAATTCTTAAGTATAAGAAATCTCGGATAAAAATGAGATTTGCAAAATTATCCCTTACCTTATGTCTGATATGCTTTGTACCTTTACGAACCTACTGTATAATGATTTAAATAATGTCATTTAATTATTACAGAATAATTTATATTGTTATGATATCATATATGGTTCACTTATGACTTTATATTACCCGTTCTTTTGTAAATTAAAACAGTGTTTTGGGTAAAATTGTTTTATTTATCGTGCATGTTTGGACTTGTTGTTCTTAATATTATTATTACTTATATCATGATTTACTTACTTCCAGAATGTGAATCATGATTTATATATCATATATATTCAGTATATATATATATAATATATATATAGATAAATGAAATGAAACACACCATTAATGGAGGCGGTAGGTCGTACGTACGCATGAACAATGTTTTCCTTTCCTTATTGACTTGAATGAAAGAAAGTAGATGACATATATATATATATATACATAAGTCCAGTAGAATTACCATGTCATATATTTCATTATTATTCATTATATAGACATAATAATAATTCTTGAGTGGTTAACATGGAGAATGAATCTCATCGCATCGTGCAGACGGTAATCCGTACGTACGCACGAGCGATGATATCGTTCCCATTTTTATTGAATAGAATTGTAGTGAATGATATAATATCTTAGAATCAGTATGATTTTATAATAATCATATGTAGTTATTATTTACACCATTATACCCATCCAACTTTGGTGGTGGTGGAAAAACAGATTACACCACGGCGTGGAGACAGTATTTCATACGTACGCACATGCGGTGATTTCATTTTCCATAGAATGGATAGAAGGTGAAATGATGTTGTTTAATATTTATAATAACATATCATTATATGAGGGATACTCATGTAATTAAATCATAATGAAACCACTACATAAGATGAAGTATAAGAAGAAAGAAACTTGAATGAATCAGTAGAAGGTATTACCTCTTTCTCGAAGTGCCTCTTTTTAACTTCCTCTTTGTGCCCTAGAGATCGTCTTTTGAGAATACCAGTACCTCTATAAGGTTTCTAGGGAAGTGGGGAAGTGAAATGGGAAGAGTGTTTCCGAGCTTCAAGGCTCAAAATGGTGTGAGGAGGAGATGGAGGAGGTGCACTTTTATAAGGGAGGAGAGGGGCACCATTGGAATCCCCAAAAATATTAGTTTAATATAAATTCAAAACCCACATATAAACCTCCAAAAATGACTCAATTCGAATATTATATGATATATATTTGTTATATAATCAACTAATCAAATTTAGACATGTTTTGATCTTATTTAAAACCTTATCATTTTGATTTATCCTTATTTAATCTATTTAATTTTATTTGTGGTAATAAAATTATAAATTTTTAATGGTTATAAATAATCACTTATGTGTTTTTAATTTTCCATAATTGGATACTTTATGATATTTTCTACTATATAAATTTCAATTTATAATTTTTAAATATTTTTGTTACTTTTAAACAATTTAATAATATGTTATTTTTATAAAATAAAAATAGTGTCAATTTGGACACTATTCATTTATTTGAATTAAAATAAAATCCACACAGAGGATATATTCAAACTGAAATATTTAATAGCTTCCTAAAATGTCACTTTATCTAGAAAATTAGTGGAGCACATTAAATAGTTCATATAATATTTATTTTTCTATTTGTAAAACCATTTATTTTAAACTTCTCTTAATAAAATAATTTCTACAACATTTTTGTATAATTATTAAATATACTTATTTGTTTTACGAAAAATAAAATACTAATATGAATATAAATCATACATATTTCATAATAATACTTTTACTTGGATTTATATTCTAAAACACCCAAATTTTAAAATGTTATATTTATTAAATTATGAAGGTGACAACATTCACATCATTTAAAATAAAATAATATAAGTGTCATAATCACTTTTATTAGACTCCAAACGGTCATATATTTTGTCATTGGATGATTATGGAGTAGATATACACTACCAATAAGGTTTTTTCAGGTTTGTGTGCCTTTTGATGGGTATTATTATTTAAATAAAAACTATATTGCTTATTTTTCACAAAATAAATAATTTCTTCATCATTAATGTATAAGCTATTAAATTAATTAAATATCTCTTCAAAATTATAAATAACTTACCATGATAAAGAAAAACATTTTATATTTCAAATTATTATTTATAACCGAATTTATATTATGTATAAACTTATATTAAAAATACATTAATTATTAATGTTGAGTGAGACATTTTTCACTTTCCATTAAATAAAATAAACTAAAGGTCTTAATCACCTCCAAGTGGGCTCCAATGGATTCCATTTCGACCCAAATATTCCTTACGACGAACTATAAGCATCAAATTATATTAATACAAGTGTTAGGGTAATTTTATAATATTATATTTATTCTTAATTACCCGATCTACCTTTTACTATGGTAAATTAAATTTACTGTAGTTGCTATTCGTAATGCCCAAAAATAAAAAGTAGTATATTTACATAATTTGGACCCACTAATTCTAAATATTGAATCCATTTTTCTAAATTCAATACACAAAAGTTGCAAAAATTAATTTAAAATTAATATCATTGTTAATAATATGAGTTTTAAAAGTTAAAACATTGCAAAAGATTGAAATGATTTTACCTATGAATTCAATGTAAAATCAATACTAAGGACATAAATTATATTTAATGGTAAAAATATATTCTATTTATAATTTAAAACCATTAAATCTTATAATATAACCATATAAATTATTACGATGAAAAAATTTGTTTTTAATTAAAATATAGCATCTTTTTACTATTCATTAAAATATGAAAGTTATTAGAAAAATATAAAAGCTTTATACAATGTAAAATTTTATATCCGGATTCAAAAGAAGAAGTATATTTTTTAAAATTTAACTTATAAATTTGTCAAAAATTACATTTAAAATGGGTGCGACATCAAAAGGCGGCAAAACTGCATTTTTTTTAAAATACTTATTTTACCCGAACAATTTATTTTGTTCTCATACCATGTTCTATAAAATGTGTAAGATGAATTATAATATCAGAAAATTTAAAATGTATTTACTAATATTCATAATGGCTAGTTTATAATAATATTATAACTATATATCGTTGTTTAGTGAAATCGGATATTGCGTACAACACACTCTATCGAGGAAGATTGTGATTGCGTGTAATGCAAGACAAGTCAGGGTTGTGTGTAGTGAAAGGCTTATTTGTTGTTGTGTATAAAAAAATCCAACCGTATCTCAATTATAAATTGAATATATATATGTATATATGTATATACACTCAATGTTGCGTAGAATAAATTATATCAAACAAACTTGAAATTGTGTGTAACACAATCCAAGATTAGTGTTGCGTATAATGCAACCTAATATGGTGTTGCGTATAGCGCAATATAATCTTTGTGTAGTGTACAATAGAAGATATGAAAAAAATTAAAAAGAATATATCTTATAAAATATCGTGTTGTTACAAGAATGATGCAAGATCCTTTCCAAGGTCTCTACCCTGCAACTAATATCACCTTGTTTTGTAGCCATTGTAAACATAAAGGTCCGTACATCAGATCAGAGGGGGCCCCAAACACCTATGTCTTAGCCGGTCACCAGTGTTTACCTCACTTGCTAAACATGAATGACACCATTTCCATACCAACCCATGCAACCTCACCTGTTCCTAACTCCAAACTCCATCCTATACCTCAACCATAGATCTGATACAACTCTGTCATGACCCCCTCCCCACAAATTGTACCCCCTGGGTTGGCAATGTGAAAAGGGAGATAATGACCCCCGAGTCCCACCTCCAATTGGCCCCAGGTTGGCATCTAGCACCGAGGGTATAATACACACAAAAATGGGAGGCATTACCCTCTAAGAGAACACATGCAGAAGAAAGAGATAAGATAGAAAAAAATCAACTCAAAATCAGACTGAAATATAAACAAAAACCCATTTAAACATATGAAATTCCATGAAAAAGTACTGCAACTAAAAGGGAAAAAACTTCAGGTACCCAAAATAATGTAAAAACAACATCAACCAGAATCCTGAATAGCTCATGCAACCCCATGCTATTAGAAACCATCTTGATCTCCATACTCCTCCAACTGACCTAAAAAAATAGTTTATATATATATAGGGTGAGTATAACAGTATTCTCAATAGGATTATCCCCGAAGCCTCTTGTGAAAAAGTATAGAAAGAATGATAAAACACAACGACCAACAAGTAAAACTAACTCATCACCTAAACAGGTATTCTTAGTTCCCAACCTCACCATGGATACTCTCACCAAATAATGCATACAAGAATATATCATATAATAAATAATATCAAGGGTACCCCGCTACTACTTCTTCACTAGTTTTCCTCTTTTCCGCAACATCGCACATCCTAAGCATCTTTCTCCAAAAAGTCTTTCTCGCAGACAATTGGGCGAAGCACCACAATATGCACCCCATGCAAAAAAACCACCACGTCCACACAACTTAGTAACCAGGTAGTTTATGGGAGCCACCACAGCTCGCATAATGTGTATCATATGTCGGGTATTATACCTCAAGCCATTACATCCCATACACCGAGTAAGGATCCTCAAGCCCTCACAACCAATACACGTTACCACTATAGTAGTACATAGAAAAATATATCCAGAATATATGTGTGTGAATAACCACAAGCCATTAAAACCCTCTATAAACATATATGGGGAAAACTAACCAATGTTCCTACTAGCACTAGTATCTACCAAGAGAAGAGAGCGGGGGAAATGGGGTATTCATCCATCCAACCTCCCACCAGAATGTTGGGGAAAACACCCCTCGGGGCTCAGAATCCCCTGGGTGTTAGTTTCCCTTACCGAGAATGTGGAGTATTGTATAGAAACACAAATAATATAGGATATATTATATCTCATAACCACACTATGGGAATTACCTAGTATTAGACACAACTATAGCTAATGTCACTCAGACTCTGGGCTGCTACATCTACGACTAGGTATCCTAAAAGAACACAACCATTTAAAAATATTTACTGGATTACTTCATTCCCTTTTTATCAGTTTCAGTGTATGTTAATTAATTATTTAAAAATTAATTAACCATGAACAATTCCACATTAAATTTCATTAGCATCGCAACCAATGCCAATTGTTCCTTCGAAAATTACAACATCATCATTATGTTCCAGCAACTCCATCTCCATGGTTTAACACCATTTATTCAATTATTCATTATAGAAATAATTTCCCACAATTCCAGGCATTCTAGAAAATCATTATGTGCTACTAAACACAAGGGGCTCAACACGGTGAGTATATGTTCTACCCATCGAGTCATTGCCGCTTATAGCAAGAGCATATACCCATCCTTCCTTGAGAATATAAACACAGAATGAATGTGGAATACCCCACATGTATTTTCCTCTTTCAGAAGAAGTGTAAGTAAGTCCAGCTGCCTTGAGCAGTGGGGAAAAGAAAAGCAGATAAACAACCAATCAAAATTACCAAGCATCCAACAATCACATCCACTCCATTCCATCGTCCCTGGTGTCCTCTTTGACACTCACCTGCATAAACCGATGCATCTCACCACTCTAGGTGTCATCTGCTACCGCATCCAAAAGCCTTCATGCCCCCACATATCACAACAACCATACAAGATCACATCACAACACAAACAGTAGGAAAAAACAACACATTTAATTAGACTCTTGGCCCATTAACAATCAAGAGGGAAACTCAGAATCCATTAAGTAATTATCAAAAAATCAGTTCTTTATTCCATCATGAATTAACAGATATATTATTCGTAGGTTCTAAATTTGGGAAACCTAATCAATAAGATATCACAAATAATTAAACATTCTTACTGCACCAGTTAGATTAAAATCGAATTACAACTAAAACCTGATTCATTTACATGCCTCAATATCTTTAGACAAACAATTATCAATTAATCCCAATTTACGTTCTTTTTTTATTTCAATCAAGAACAAACAGCTAATCAAAGCAAGCATAGATATCACACAATCTAGAAAAACATGAGGCAAAAACATACGATCGATATCAATTTATTTTCCAGTTAAAATATTTATTATGTCAACTCCATTGTCATCTAGTGGGATTAAACATGCTAACAATACAGTTTCACGTAAAAGAAAAGAGAAGCAATGAATCCCCTGCCTCGGAGAGTTCTTGACGTTCTTTATCCACACAACGGATCACGATCCTCCTCTCGTACCAACTGCATCCACCCAAGGATGCCATGGTACGACCGCCCCAGCCAAACCCCAATAAAACCCCATTAGATGCATGGAGAATACATGCTATAAATGGAAGGGAGAAATGGTAGAAGATGATCCCAAATGAATGGCGATAAAACATACCTTATATCGAATATTGATCGATACAACTTGGTTGCATCAAAACAGAGCAGAACTGATTCGAGGAGTAATGTATGATTGTAAAACTCCTACGGAAAGTAGTGGAAGGTTCAATTATCTCATAGCCGAGAACAAATAAGAAGAACAAGGGAGGATGATATCTTGTCCCTTTTGTAGATTTAATGGGGCGATGGTTTAAGATATGCTTAATTACACATTAAAATAGGACCGCATTAACCCACGCGGTTTGACCGAGTAAAAACATATCGAGCCATAGGATAAATTAATATAGGATTTATGGTCTTTAAATCAACAGTCTTAATTTTAGGGTTGCAACTTCACAGATAGTTAGCCATTCCAACACAGTATGAGGGAGATATGTTGGATGTAAGATCCCGTAATATTAATAATAATAATATTATTGGGTGTTTCGTGGACCCAAGCCATGAACCATAATTTAATACCCCACATTAGACTTGAATCGATCGTATTAATGACAATATCACATCACCACTGACGAGAATTCAATCGGACGTCGTACGCGGGAGTTATAGAGGGTCGAAGATTTAATAATAATATTAAATATATTAATTCACGAGTGTTTTTGGTACCCAATCTGAAAACTGGAATAAAAAAGACATCCAATATTGGACTCATAAATTCCATCACAAAGTCTTGGTCACACTGCCATTGAAGGTTTGTGAAGCCGAGGTAGCACGAGGAAGACACCGTCAAAATTCAGTTTTCCAAATGAAAATAACAATTACATTATTATATTATTATAATTTTTAATTTAGTTTAATTTTAATTCCTTAAATTATGACATTCAAAATCTACGCACAAAATCTCTCTAATTTGGTGTACATCACCCCATTCCACCTTGATTGATGTCCTTTTTTAACTTATTTATTTCATTGCTTTAAATTTTAAATCTTTATTTCGTTTAAACTCTTTCCCTCATCAATCCCTTTCTCTCTTCCACAATTCTCTCATGCTCCAACAAAAGTGTCACCTCCCCTTGATTGAATACTATTTTAACTTATTTATTTTATTTTAACATTATTGGAATTAATATCATAATGATTATTAAAAGTGAATAAATGTTCAATAACTCACACACAACTCTATTTCCATGCCTCCTCCTTCCCCCCATGCACTACTGGTGTGTGGCACCCAAATCCACTCTCACTTCAATGTTATTATTAATAAAAATAATAATAATGAAACCCATAAATAATGTTATAATTTAATCCCATTAAATTATTTTACCATGGTTATTCTCATATTAAATTAACACCATTCCATTTAATTAATCACACACTAAAATCCACCCTTACAATTATTATTTAATATAATAGTAATAAACCCTCTTTCAATTTCATCAACGGGTCTCCATCATTATCATTAATTATTATTATTATTATTGACACCCATTATTATCTTATAATTACTCCCTCTCTCCCATGAAACTCACGCGGCCTCTTCCTAACCCTAATTCTCACAATGTAATAGACCAGAGAGGTCTAGGCCATTACATGTATGCATTATATATTGTTTTTATTTTTCATTGAATGGTAATAAAATAATTATTATATTTATATAAATTTAAAAAATGTAAATTATATCATATATATATATATTTATTTGATTTAAATCTATCATTATAAATATCCATAAAAGGTGGGGTACAAAAATTAAATAGATCTTATTGTGAAGAGGTAGTGTACACATACACATGGAAGATGTTTTCATTTGACATTAAATTTATAAGAAGATGAAATAGGGTAATAATATAAAGATAATAACATTAAAGTATGTCATAGATAATAATATTATTATATGATAATGGTTATAAGGGTTTTAAAGATATTAAAATAACAAATTAAAAGGAAACCCTTAGTTAAGAACTATACATCTTCTACAAACAACCTCCAAAATTTTATACATCATGGATCCCTAGGATGGTATTATTATTAATTCAGGAAATTAAGTAATTTTTTCTAATGATTTTATAAATTTCTTTTTTATGTATATTCCCTGATGAAAGGCACTGAATTTGGGGATAATATTTGTTATTTTGAATCATTTTATATGTGAGGGAGAGGTCACACATAGAATTTTTCAAAATAATAAAATATATTAATGTATACCCCAATACATGTTGTTCTAAAATGACTCATATTATAATAATAGATAGTTTATGATAAAAATATAATCATAAAATTTGGTATCGACAAGTTTTTTATTCATTTCAATCCTTAACATTTTATTTTAGTCTCTTTTAACTTGTTTTAACTATTACCATCGTAACAAACTTTTCTACCAAATTTATTATTCCTAATGAAAAAAATAAAGATGAAATATCTAAAAAAATTAAAGTGATGTTTCAAAATAAGAAATCCATTATTAATGATTCAATCTTTGAACTTAGTAATCATTATTTTCAAATTTAGTACATGTAATGTAATGATAAATAATTTTTTGAATAAATTCATAGCGAAGTAAAAAAATGGTTTATATGAAATTTAGGTAGAATTATGATCCCATTTACTTTAATTGAATTATTAATTAAAAGAACATCTAATTCAATTAAAAAAATCCAAAAAAATATATAATTTAAGTTCTTGAAAAAAATACACATTTTCTAAAAATTAGTATTGTTTACAATCCTCCCGAAAATCAACATTATCATAAAATCTTCAAAACTTTATTCTAATATAATTCTGAATATATGACATAAAAATAATATTATTTTCTAAAAACATATTTTTTTTTGTATTTTAGTTAAATTTTATAATTATACTGAATAACATGTGAAACACAATTTATTTATAATAAAACAATTTTATTTTTAAATTAGAAGATACCAATTATTCTTATAATGGATTTGGAACTATAAAATACATTTAATGTCTGGTAATATGTAATGGAATTGTTATATTTTACCTAGGTTGTAATATAATGTATGTTTTTATGTAACTGGATCCAAGAGTATAGGTAAAGGGTTTCACATGAATGAGTTTTCATATTCATGTTTTCATTTAATCTAATCATATTGAATATTATTTTAATTAATTTGTACATAGTATTTTTTTGGAAAATGGATAATGAACATCTATTTAAGGGTCTCATGTCGCTGAAAACTCCCAATACTTAGCTATAGATATATAGTTGGAACAAGTTAGTGAGAATATTAATGCATTCCAATTACGATGGAAAATATTTTATATAGTAATCCATAAGATAGAAGGGTTTTTATCTATTAGAAGTTATATATTTTTTCATTATTATCTTCAGATACCGTTAGATATTTTTATTTTTATTTTGTTGAAATTAAAACAGTGGGAAAAAATATTAGTTTCATGGAGAATGTAAGAACCTGGGATTTTCAATTTTTATAAAAATAATTAATACCATGTATGATAGCTTGTATGACACGAAAAAAAACTATAATAGGTCATGACATATAAGATGTATATTATTATAAAATTTTATGAATATTAAATATTATATTAAATAAAATAATTCAATCATTTAGATATTCCAAGAATATAGGATTGATGACACTTAATTTATTAAAAGGTAATTTTTCAAAAAAATCAATTTACATCTATATATTGTATTATCCTTTAAATGTTAAATTTATAAATGTATAAATTTTAATATTAAAAAAATTAAAGTTATTTTTATATTCATCGATTCAATATTATAATATGATGACTTACTGAGATATTTCTAAAATAATTGATCTTATGTGAGTGAAAATAATTAGTGAATTTTCTAATACCATTGTTGTTGTGGTATTTTTAGTATACAATTATGAAATAAAAAAATTTATAAAAATTTCACTATAAAAAATATTTCTATAAAGAGAAATAAAACATTGAAAAATATTATGGTGAATTTACTAACCCCATATGTAATATTTTTGGTAACAGAATTATTATTATACCTTAAACTTTCTTCTCTTATATAGAAAATTAATTTTCTTATATTATTTTAATTAAATATATCAAAATGGATTTCAAATTTTAGATCAAAAATATCATTTTATATAAAATGGGAATTTAGTTCTTTGGTATAAATGTATGTTTAATAGGATCAGAGTCATTCACCATGATAATGATAAATCTTTAATTTCCAAAGAATTATTCAAATAATATTGTGTAATTTTTATGCAATCAAATAAATTTGCATCTTCTCAAATATGAGTTTATTATATTTTTTAAACCTATATACAAGTATTTTATATATTAATTAACTTGTAATATATTATAAATAATATGAAAAAAAATTAATGGCGAAAAGGAACTTTTCTAAAAATTGAATTAGATTAAATGGATCCAAAATTTACATTTATAACATAAATTTTTTTATGATTTTAATAATTTTATTTAATTTAAACAACTAAGGTAAAAAAAAATTACTTTGTAGACACCAATATAGTAAAATATATAAAATATATAAGTAAATTTCTTGGAAAATGTTTAAAAAATATTGTAAAATGAGTGGTGGAGGATTATAAACCAAATGTCACCCCAAATTCCTTTATTTCAATATTTTTCCATGATTGAGCCTTTAAATTTTGATACCAATATTTAAAAATAATTGGAATTAATACAAGAAACATTTCCTCACTTAAAAAAGGGAACTCTTCCACCACATTATGAAACCCTTATTTCATATAATTTCATCCTAAAACTTATAATTTTTCACCTCATATACAGGTTTATAATTTTATTAAACCATAGTTTCAATTTTTTATCCCATTACCTTCATTTCTGAGTAGATTTCCAAGATAATATTCATGGTCCCAACATTGGTATTACTTAATCATCAACTTTGTCTTCTCAATGTTCCAATTCCAAGAGAATCCTAAACATATTATTATGAAAAAATAATTATCAATTAAACACTATAGGACTAGTATATTACTGGAAATCCAAGTATTTATTACCTTCCAACCAATTAGAAAACAATACGAACATAGATCATGCATTTGCATAGATTACTGCCTCTATTAAAAGAAGTATTTCATATTTCGTCATCTAATCTCATGATTTGTTTTAATGATGGGATAAATAATTATATATGACACATAAATTATTAATTAAAGATAAAATAAAATATATTTTCTACCCGCATACCCCTCATTCATTGAGAAAATATGATTTTAGTCATGTGTACAAGAAGTCAAGCACACCCATGATGTATAGTTTTTCTTTTACCACTATGATTTTCATTATTTATCTCATAAATAACATATCCAATTAACCAACATAAAAAGATATTAATAATATAATTATTCTTCATTATAATGTTAGATTACACTTATTTAACCATATTCATGCATCGAATTGTAACATGTTATTGTTTAGGATTGTTTAACCATAATGATGAAAACACAATCTTCAATCTCTAAAATTACTAAAATAAGCCGACATAGAATCCATTTCACATAAAATAACTAAAATAATTATGTAATGACACAAAATGCTTTTATATTAATATAATTTTTCTATTAGATTACAATAAATTATCTATGAATTATGAAATTTATTTCAAATAATGGGTACCAATATCGAATTTATAAATCAAGATTGAAATGATTATAGTTAATAATATTCATGGGTGAAGACGAATAATAACTAACTGATATATTTATAATAAATGATCATTATAGATGTATATAAAACGAAATTTATTTCAATAGGGTTTTCAAAATATTAATATTATGACAACACAAGTAATGTTAAAAAAATAATTTTCATTTTTTATTAATATTCATTATTTCTACTTTGTTAATTAAAATTCATTAATATAATTTATGTTATTTTTCACTCAAAATGAAAAATAATTACTCTATTATAAAACTGGACTTTAATAGTGGTGACCTTTATCAGTGCTAGAAAAAAGAACTGCTAAATGGTACATTTTACCAGTGCTTTATTTTCAGTATTGATAAAGATCCCAAATAAAATGAAATATTTAAGTAAATTAAAATGAGTTTATAAAAAAATATTATTAAATATTATTAAATATTTATTGACAAAAATTAATAAATTAACTATACTAAATATAAATAATGAATACTAGAAAATAGTATAGATTATATTCCAATATAAATATATATAATTAAAATTAAAGGAATAAACATTAAAAATAAGTTAACTAATAAAAATATTAAGCATTTTATTAATTAAATAATTATTGATAATATTAGTAAGTAGTAAATATTAAATATATATATATATGATTTTATATTAATTTTATTTATTTAATAAAATATATATATGCTTTAAATTATGTAGTCATATATTTAGTGTTAAATGGTTTGTGATTAAAAAATAATGTAAATAAAAAATACAGACTAATTAAAATGAGTAATTTAAAAAATTGAATGTAGTTTGTTTTTTATATTTTACATATCTCAAACCATTGTAATATTGGTTTGATATATATATATATATATGTAATCAATTCATTTTTATATATATCACACACACACAAATATTAATGTAATTAATGAAATCATTATTCAATATATTCAAATTTTATTATTAATTTTATAATTTCATTACTACGTGTTATATATATAATTTATCATGTATCTAAAAGGTAAATATTTTAAATTAATTTTTAATTTTATTATAATTATGAATTAATAAATTTTTAATTTTTTTCTTTTTCTAACTTTTAGTTTTTTGGAATTTAATCAATCTCCAATATTTTTTAATATTTAATTATTAACTATGTTTTAATATTTTTAATATGTATTCTTCATTATTAAAATATATATCCATATATTTTAAAAAATTTATATTTAATTAATAAAACTTTTCTATTTTTTTAATTTTATTAATGTTTATTCATTTTTAATTATTCAATTTCACTCATTTATAACTTGAATGCACTTAAAATTAAATATTCATTAATAATGTTACCAATATGTTTGTAAATAAATATTTTTAAATAAATTTATTTATATATATAAGTTTACTATACTTACTAATTTGTATATATATATCTAATTATAAATAAGAAAATATTTTTAAAAAAAATATTTACATAATTTTAAATAAATAATTATAGATATTTAAATAATTATAAAATTATAATAAATATATTTAATTAATGAATATATTTCTAATATTTATTAAATATATATATAATTATACAAATATATATATTGATATAAATATGAAAATTTTATTTTTAGAAAAATAATTTATATAATTACAAACAAATAATTGTATATTTAAATTTTTATAAATTATACTAAAAAAATTTAAATAATGAATATATTTACTTCGTTTATTTTTGAAGTATTTTCTATATATATTTATAATTATATAAACATGTTCGCAAATTATTTTTAATTACAATTATAATTATAAATCCTTTATCAACACTTAAGTAATAAGAGATGATAAAGATGCCCTTTATCAGTGCTTATTAATTTGGTGATAACAAAAGGAATATTTTTAAAAGGTTTTTTTAGAAGTGATGATAAAATTTTCCTGATAAATTTTAATAACCCTAGAAATCAAAATCCAATCACGATATCCAAAGTATTCTGCAGAAGCGAACAGCTACTTCTACTCCTTGTCAAATCCGAGATCGAATCAAGGCTCCAATGAAGACATGAAAAATTCCAAGACATGAATCAAAAGCTCAAAAGATTCAAGGGTTGAACAAATCCAATGTTCAAAAGAATTCATGTTTTTGTGATATATATACATTACCTCAAATGATTCAAATATTCAATCTAAGGTATGGTATTTTCTCCCCCTCTTCACTCATGGATTATTTGTTTGCTGATATCCATTTTCATTTTTTTTATTTTCATTATTTCCCCCACCATTTTGAATGTCCATCGGGTCACCTTTGATTTCTGCCACCCCTATACTCATGATTTCCTCTGCCCTATTCCCCATAATGTCCATAGACAGTGGTAACCCTTTACTATACATTGAACAAGAGTGTCTCCCTAGTTGGCATGTGAGGTGCACACCTTGGGTGAGGGAGGTGCTCACCTTTGGTATGCCTCAGTGTGGTCCAACAACTTCACTAGGGGGAAGCACACTTGGCATGCCTCACCTTACAAAGGTGTGCAGAGCCACATAACTGTGACAAAAATTCCATAATCTAATATAGAATTCTTTAATACATAATAAAACTCACTAATACTATTTATTCTTAAAATATTAATCCCCCATAGATCATTGTATATATATAAGACTAAAACAATATACATATGTTTTGAGTAGAATTATAAATTGGTGAAATGAAACACTTATCCAAATACATTAATATATACTTTGTGGCTCCAACTATATCATAAAAAAATTACTCCAATAATGTTTTCATTTATATATCTAATTTTTTATTTTAATTATTAATCAAGCTAAAAATAGACTATTCTTTAACATTTCATTTCATTTTCATTATCTTTTAAATGAAAACAATTTATATTAATTGATACACCATTTCAAAATAATAAGTTCCCTTTTTACTTGTCAAAAATCATTAATAACATCAATTTACCTATCATATGAGAGATTCACAACAAACATATAATATGAAAGGATGTTTCTTTTTAAAATATTATATTGTGACATCAATAATAAATTCCTCTAACAGTCTATTATTTTTCCTATAATACATTTCTAATTTTTTCGTCACATTCATCTATGTTTTTATAAAATCTTTCAAATCTTTCATATAACTGATTAATTTGTCACATGTTCAATGGAGTTCATTTAATTGTTGAAATTAATCATCTAATTTTCCTTATTAAGATTATTCTCTCTTAGAAACCCTTTTTATGAGTTGGTTTTCTCCCCTTCAGCTTAAAACCTCTATAACTTCCATAATTACTATTATTTATCAGATTGTGACTAAAATTTTGTACTGTGTGCAAAAAATCACAATAGAACCCCCAATGGAAACTAGAATTAGATTTTCATATAAATAATACTCTTCATCTACTTGAAAATAATACTAATTTTAATCCTATCTAGAGAGAATTCTTATAGGAACTTATCAACTAAGAATTTTGATATTGTTAAAAAATTTATCGATATTAAGTATATCTTTTCCCTAATTTTTTTCATTCCCTATCATGTTTTAATAAAAATTGAAATTATTATTTTTAGAGGTTTTAAAATATTTAATATATGATTAATATTAAATCTAATAATTCCTTAGGTTGGTACGTCACTAGTAATGAAATTTAGAAATGTGTTTTTAAAAAAATTTATGTTGGAGTAAATATTAGATATTATTTTTAGGTATTCGTCTTTTTATGTCTACATGTGTTATTTTACCTCTAGGAATCACTAATTAGCTTCCTTTTGTATGAAATAACTATTTATTTATTAAAATGTTTTATCAATACATTTTTATGTCTTCTGGTTGATGAAATGAGAGTTTATTATCCTTGTTTATCATATTTGGGTATCCAATTAATTTTTAATTTCCTATATTATATTTTTATTTATTTAATGAATTTATGAAATTCTTGATGGAAAATTTTAATTGAGGTAGGACTAGTTTTAGTAAGAAGATTTAACGTATTAAAAGTTGAATTTATCTAATAAATATAGAATTATTTGTGAAACAAAGAATTCATATATCATAAAATGTCCCTACTAAGACTGATTCAGTAACAGAAAAGAATATGTATTTCCACCAAATATCATCTTTAATAGGAAATGAGTTTATTACTATTGTGAATGGTGTAATTCTCACAAATGATAAGAATTTACCCTTTTCTAGAACACAATAGAGTACCATTGTTAACATCATTATATCTATCTCCCAAATTGTTATTATTGCAATTATTTATTAAGACTCATTCATCTTCCCTTTTCTATTTCATTTACCACTCTGAGGAGTAGTCATCCCACAGATGAATACTGCTTAAATTCTTTCAAGAAACATAGGTTCGCGTCCACAAATATAGAGGATGGGTATCAAATAAAAAATGCAATGATAATTGTATGGGAGATGAGATGATAAGGTTAACTGTTTTCTATAACTTCCACCTTTGGATGAATTGAGAGGATAACACCAACCACAATGGAATAAATCTTTTCTTAAATTTAATTACCCATTTTAATGAAAGCATACTTAATTTTTTTAAAATAATAATATGTTGGGTTTCCCTTATTATAATTATCTCCAACATTAACTATTGATAATGTATATATATATATATATATAAGTGTGTTGCTGTGTGTGTTTAATTCTTTATTATACAAAATGACTTTTTTATGAACCAAATAGAATTGATATAAATCAAAAACCGATTAACACAAATAGTTTGAAAAACTTATTTTAATATGGTGTTAAAGAGTTCATCAAGTATGCAATAAAGAATGTATATGAACATTCTAAAATCTAATGTCCATGTTTACATTGATTTTATTCAATAAATATTATTGTGGGATAATTGGTAGAACATTTGAGTTTTCACAAAATAGATTAAAGAGAAAAAATTTAGACTAAATACGGATAAAAGCTAAATATTCACACCAATTGGAATGATATTTTAGTCTATCAATCATTTGATGTGAATACCAGTGTAAATGATGATAGAGATCATGTGGAAGAAATTACCATATAAATTGAATATGACCTTTCTGATTTTCCAAAGTTGTTTGAGAAGTTAAATAGTTGTTCTAAGAGAACATTGTATACTAGATTTACTAAATACACAACAATATAAGCTATATTGAAGTTATATCATTAAAAAGATTGTTGTGGATATAATGAAACTTGGTTTATAGAACTATATGGTCTCCTGGATGATATGCTACCAGAAAGAAATGAACTACCATACAAAATATACAATGCTAAATGGATATTACCCTCAATGGGCATGATCCCTAAGAAATACATTATTGTCTTAATAATTGCATATTGTTTCTCAAGGACCATGAATCACCCATAAAACATCCTAAATGGGACAGAGATCAGTATGATAAAAATGAATCAATTACTTAAAAATAATTATCGTAATTTCCATCATTACAAGATTTAGAAGACCATTTGGATGTAAGAAAACTATAAGACTATTGATTTGACATACAGATAAAATAATTGGATATAAGAACCAACGTCATATAGAATATTTTTTTCTTTAAAGAATATAATTGATTATGAGTATCCTAAATTTGAAAATGAGTAGATAAACATTCATCTTGCATTATATAAAGATGGATTAAATCCTTATGGTGTAGAATGTAGTATTCATAGTACATTGACCATCATGTTGGAAACTTATAACTTTATACAAAATTTATGTGTGAATCACAAATACATTATATTGTCTCTGCTTATATTTGGACCAAAGAAACTCGAAAGTGCTAATGATGTATATTTGGATCCATTTGTGGAAGATCTAAACATGTATGGCATACATATGTTATAATGTATGATGCTCATAGAAGTGAATAATTAACATTGAGGTCCATCTTTTATGGGAAAAAAATGACTTCATAGCTTACACAAATTTATCAGGATATATAATTAATGGAATTTTGGGTTGTCATATTTGTAAATAACTTACACACTCTATTTGATTTAAAAATTCCACTAAAACCATGTTTTCAAAACATCATGAACTTTTACCTCAATAATATAAATACTAATACATGATAATAAAATTCTATGGGAATATATAATAGGTACAACACCTTCTACAGTAACGAGTGGTCAAATATTAGATTAAGTGAATGAAATTGACACTGTTTTCAGTAAAATATTTTTGAAATACCTTATGAAATCTTGTTAGAAGAAGAGATCAATTTTCATTGAATTTTCATATTGGAATTGATTGTTTGTCTGAAATTTTCTTGATGTCATGCATGTATAAAAAAATTTATTTGGTATTGTTTTTCGTACATTACTAAATAATTCTATAAAAACAAAATATTACATCAAGTTTAGGTTGGATAATATTGACATGGGGATAAGGGATGAGTTGGAATCATTGAAGGATAAATGGTAGACTATTCTTTCTCTTGTTTTTTACACTCTATTTAGATAAAAAATTTCAATTTTATCTTTTCCCTAATAGTATGAAAGTTCCATTGGGATATTCATCAATGTTAAATAATTTTATTTCAAAAATTTATTTGATTTTTTAAAAAATAAAAGCACACTACTATAATGTTTGTATGCATTATTTAATGCTTGTTTCATTCTATTTCATTCAACAACAAAATGTACAGAATAAAATTACATGAATATTCTTCTTTCTTAAATACAAATGCAGAAAAATTATAAACCTGATGAAATTTTCAATCATGAATAGGAATGATGTATTCATAGTATGTTAATTAGATTTATTCTTCCCACCATAATTATTCTAAAATTTAATGACCTGGAAATTTCATGGAAATTTGTTTCTTAATTTCTTTGGAATTTTATGAGTCTGTGGCTTCTAACGGCACCTGATTCTGAGGCCCGGTGTGCCCAGAATCAATTTCCAAATTTTAGCTCAGGTACATTCAGTGAACGAACGAGCGGGTTTTTCTAACTTTTGAACCGGTGCTCGGAATTGAAATCATAGGGCACCAATGAACTAGCAGCACCAGTATTTTTTTAGGTGGACTTTTACCGTAGGTTCTTTTGTTCGGGGAAAGATGTTAAATTTTGGGGTTTAAGGAAGAAATAAATAAAATTGTGTCCAAATGTATTTGTGTTATTCAAGGAAGTTAAAATCTACCATGGGAAGTTGTTTTTGGGGTCTACAACCAGCCAACTTCCCATGTGTGAATATGTGGTAGGTGGGGCCCACACACACCTAACCTCCCATCGGAGAGTTTAGTGTGGTGGGGCCCACACGAGACCATAACCCCTTGAACTTCTTATAACCCCCCCCCCCTTAAACTCCCTTGCACTTAATGTGCCAACTTCCCTTAATTCTCATTAACACCCCTTGTGTTTAATTGTATAACAACTCACCTTCCTAACTCCCTCTAATTTTTGGTAAACTCCTTCTCTCCATCTATCCCTCTTTATTTCATGCCAAATCATGTTAAATTAATTGACTAAACATATTCAATTAATTTAACTAAAGAGTTTGAATTTTATGTTTGAAATGCTCACCATGTTGAAATAAAATAAGAGTATGTCTTATTTTATTTGGGGTTGGAATTGTTGGGTGGGAGAGCCTTTGTGAGAAGAAGAAGAAGAAGAAGGAAGAGAAGAGAATTCCTCCTCATCGAAGAACGATGCTTCCTTATCGAAGAACGACACCCTTCCTCGACGAAGAACGAGGCGCCGACCGTGGAGACCGACGCCAACAACACCGTTCTTTTTCTTCTTCCGACGTCGATGGAATCGATATCGTTCTACCGCGACGTTCGAATTCTATGACTCAACAACGTGTAACGTCAATTTCAAGGTAGGGGTTTGGATTTGTGTTCCTGATTATTCTTTTCCGTCCAACGTCAATTCCTTTAGCCGCTTAGTATCGGATTAACGGGAGGAGATCAGACCGCACGAACAGGGCCGAATCACCTCCCCCTTCTATGTTGTGTTTGTCATAGCATAAACATTGGTGCACGGTTCAACGACAACACACGGTAACAAGAAGAATGTGGCGAATAAGCGTGGTGCCGTCACGCCGCGCCATTGAGGCCAAACGAAACTGTGGCCGGAGTCGGGGCCGCAGAGGAGACTCGAAGACTCCGCAGATTGTTTTATTGACGTGTGGATTGACATGAAATGACGGAACGGGCCGTAGAGGTGATTTTAAGACTTCGTAGTGAAGAGAAGGTCCCGGGAGGACCGCTGGAAAAGACGGTAGGAAAAATGGACCACCAGAGCTCATCATGTGGTCCGTGGAAGACCCTGCCGGTGCGCCAGGAGGCGGCGGCGCCCGGCGCGCCTCTATGAGGAACCGCCGCGGCTGAAGCCACTGCGGCAGGCGACTGGTCCCGTGGCCGCGAGGGACCCGGGGGAGACGCGACACCCAGTGCCACGTCTCCTAGCAGAAAGAAGCGGCCCCCCACATGTGGTCGTGGTTCCAATCAAGGGGGGCAGCCCCCCCCCCCCATTTCTGCTCAAGCTCGGCGCTGGCTGAGCTGGACCCTTGGGTCGCATGTGTGCGCCAGGCAAACCGACCCCGAGGTCGAGTCGGGCCGCTCCCTAATGGTCCAGACCTGGACCCGGTTCGGGCTGACCCAGGGGGTCTTGGGCTGGGTCGGTTCGAGCCAAAAACCCCCATTTCGGACTGTTTTCATTAATTTTCCCATAACATGGGCTTTAGACCTCCGATCGATGCACCGTCAGTTGCGTTTGGATCCTTGGATTGAGGCGGTCATTTAAGTATATTACACTCAAGGTTTGGGAGATCTTTGTGTATGGCCGGGTTGGTTCGAACCCGAAACCAACCGGGTCTGCTGAGGGGAAACTCTTATAAAATGAGATCTAGACTTCCGATTGTCATGTCATAGACTTTGTTGGATTAATCATGATGAGACAGAGCTTTTATCATACTTTTCCTGAGGTTTTGATGCAGTTGCAGTATGGCCGGGTTGGATTGTACCTGAAATCCAATTGGGCCCCTAGAACGGAAAAGCTAATAAATTTCAGACCGGACGTCTGTTTGACGAACCATCAGCGGCGTTGGTGATCACGTTGAGAAACAGTCCCTTTCAGTATACCCTATGAGAGTTCGGGGTACAGTTGAGATACAGTCGGGTTGGTTCGCACCCGAAACAAACCGGGCCCCCTGGGACGAAACGGCTAATAACTCACAGACCGGGCGTCCGATTGACGCGCCGTCTGTTGCGTTGAGACTCCTATGACGAGGCGGTCCTTTGAGATACTTATTCGTGGGACTTTTTTGTTAATTGGGGTATCGACCTGTAGCTCATGGAGCGGACCCTTCCGTAGATGAGCGTACGGAGTACGGAGACTGTGTAGCCAGCTGAGACCTGATGACTGCTTGACCGACTCGACTTGGAGTGAGTCGACTAGCCGAGTGGACGGATCACTACTGTGTTTGGGTGCTGACCCACGATGGATGGAGTGCCTGGTAGAAGGCAGCATACCCACAGTACTCGACAGGAGAATTACTTCTGCAGGCTATTAGGGGGGATGCACAACTATGTTTGGGTGGAAGACCCCGGCGAGAATCCCTATTGAGTTTGGGTGGCTGACCCGCGGTACTCGACAGGAGGAGTACCTCAGCAGTCTTAGGTTAGTGAGCAGTACCTCGGAGTCGTGACAGGGTCACTGTACTCGTCAGAGACGGGGCTCTCAATAGTTATAGTTTCGATAATGAAAATCCTAGTTTGAGTTGAGTCTATGACCATTGTGTTTACCTCATGATTGAGATGGGTCACTTGATAACTTAGGTTTATGTATGGGAATATACCTAGGTGGTGGTTATCCCTTGATTTAATAACCTTTGTGTTTCCTCATGATTGAGATGGGTTACTTGATAAATTAGGTATAAGTATGGGCTTATACTTAAGTAAGGGTTATCTATTGAGATCCTACTTTCTGGTTATCCTTGTTGGATTTAGTGAGACCTTGAGGGTCTCAGGGTCCCTACTGAGTATCGTATACTCACCCCTGCACGAGCTATGCCCACACCTCGTTGTGTTGGTTGCAGACAACGGGCAGTGCTGACAGAGGTCGATTGTTCGAGGACTAGACGATATCCGGAGGTGGACTTCACGATGAGACGATACTCATATGAGGTTGTCAAGCGAGATCATTGTGGTGGCTATCTGTACCTACCCTTGAGGTAGGATATGTGGGGGACGAACCAGGAGCTGCGCTATATGTACCTACCCTTCAGGTAGGATCCGAGGTGGACGACCCAGGAGCTACTTCTATTATTCAGCTATTTGTCTTTTCTATTGTACTTTCATTCAGTTTTAGCTGTACTTTCAGTTGGGTTTGTATTCTGGCCCACTTATTTTCAGAACATTCTTTGGTACTTAGTGTATTACTTCCGCTTGTACTCTGTGGCGTTTTGTTTACTTTATAAAGGCAATTACTTCCCATTTATCAGGATTTACACCTTTGGTGCTAGTCGCCATCCCCTGGGCTATGGAAGGCGGGCTTGGCGTAGTCACGACACGGGCCCCGAGGACGGGTCGTGACAAATTTGTATTAGAGGAGTCGGTTCTACCGCAGAACATAGGACTCTGATATTTTCTTACTGTGAAGCAATAGTGTTAAGGGTACTAAGTTTGGTTTTCAGTTCAGGGAGTCCAGTGTTGGTGCGGCGACCGACGTATTCGTACATGAGGACCCTGACTACTGATTTCCAACTTTGTGCATGAAAACACTGATTGCGTGTGTGTTTCCAAGAGTTTTAAAGTCAGCTCAAACCAGGTCATCTCACCAGGTATAAATTGTTTGACCGTGTTGCATCTGTTCAGGATTTCTCCACGCAGACAATCAGTTGGAGTTCTGAGATAGTACACGATGACGGCCCACCGGGCGACGAGGATCCGGTGCATGGCCCTTTTTACTATATTGGAACCCTCGGGCGGTGTACCAGCAGCACCACCATCTTTTCGGAAGCAGATGCCACTTGCCATACTAGAAAACTAACCGACAGAGCGCGATTCACGAGTTCCAGCAGTAGAGGCCTCCTAGGTTATGAGGTGAGGCAGATTCCCAGATTGCATAGGACTGGCTGGAGGCAATTTCTAGAGTTTTCCTCCTAGCTGAGACACCAGTAGAGTGGTTGGTAGACTTGGATACTACTGTTTTCCAGTGAGTGACCATGAGGATGGTCTTCATAGTGATGAGGCTTCGGTACGTGGACCGATGCCAGAGATAGTGTCTTCGGGTAGTGTGTCAGCTATACATCACTACCTGTTGGTCAGCTGTTACAACTGGCGGTACCGGTAGGTGACACATGTAGGATTACTGCCTTACATGTGTTCCAACATCAAATACCCTCAAGTTCGGAGGCGAGCCCGACTCACAGGGCAGCTGAGGATTGGCTTGAGGAGGTGGCTGAGAGTTTTCTTGAGCTTATACAGATTCGGTAGGACGACATGTCGGTAGCTGAGAATTCATCGGGGCGTACCAAACCATTCCTAGTACTCGATGAATGCAATTCGATCAGTGCTATAGAGCTCTGACCTCTGAGCATGGTGTGTTTAAGGACATCCGAGCCGGAACATTTTCTCTATGCATTCCTACTTATGCTAGGGTGCTAGAAATAACCTTTGCGGTTGAGAATTGTTTTGCTGAATGGATGAAGTCAGTGAAGGTTAGCAGTGGGAAAGATGGAAACTGGCGCCAGTCTCAGAGACTTGGGTGTGTAAAATGTTTCATGTAGAGAAAGTAAAAAGGACAGATGAATCTGCAAGGCGGCAGATATAGAAGAAGATCTATGAGAGCAGCATGGGGTGGTGAACATTTTGACAAGTTGCAACCACCCGCCCTTGTAATCCCCACTAGGCTCAAGGAGCTAGAGGACGGGGGAAAGAGTAGTTGCATGCGGTCAAAGAGTGCGACCGAAAGGCTCCAAGGATGATTTGAAGTACAGACTAGGTCTTCTACTAGCTATCCTAACAACAAGACATTGATACGAATCATTCCTTCCTTCCACGAATCATTTCCCAGGCCTAGAGTTTCCGGAAAGTCGTAGACTTGACCCTCACGTCTGTAGATATCTTTGGGAGGAGACTAGATAATCACACTTATGCTGACAGTGTGATCTGACCCACGAGGAGAGAGTTTCAGTTGGAATCTCTTGGTGGTAGCATCGAGGCCTTATGATGTTGGTCTGAGTATGGATTTGATCCATAGTTCATACACAAATTGACTATATTAGGAAAAAAGGTTGTGTTTTATCTACAACGTTGGGATGGGCTTTTCCTTGTTCGGCGAAAAGGAAAACCCAGGCACCATAGGATGGAATCATGCAAAAGAGGGTGCATTCGATCACTCAGGAGATGGCTAAACATACCTTTGTGCCATAATTCTCCAGAGTTGTGACACCACTTCCAGCAGAACTGACAGGAGGCCTCAAGAGTTCGAGGATGACGACCACGTCCTTATACGGGTCTCACCTCGAGAGGTTTACAGACCTTTCTAGGTCCTCAGCAGGGTAGGTGAGGTGGTTTACTGATTGACCTTTCCACCTCAGATGCACCGGGTGCATAATATCATCCACGTACCTAAGCTGAAAAGATACGTGCATGATCCTTCACACATCATCGTTCTCAGGGATTTGGACATCGATGACTGGACGAATTCCACAGGGATCCAGTAGGGGATGAGGATCGACAGGAGTGGGTCCTACGGGGATGGCTGATTCCACTTGTACGCTTTTGCTGGTAGCACGAGAACCCCTAGGTGAGCACATGTGAGTGGAAGGCTCACTTGCGTTCTCAGTACCACTTTTGTTTCCCTTGTTTGTGTTATAGCTTTACGGGGACGTAAAGCCCGAAGGTGGGATTAATGTAAAGACCCGGAAATTTCAAGGAATTTTTTTTCCTAATTTCTTTGGAATTTTACGAGTCTGTGGATTTTGACGGCACCTGATTCCAGGGCTCGGTGTGCCCTGAATCAATTTCCGAGGTTTAGCTTGGGTACGTTTAGTGAACGAACGAGCGAGTTTTTCTAACTATTGAACCGGTGCTCAGAATTGAAATCTGAGGGCCCTGATGAACTCGCAGCGCCGGTATTTTCTTAAGTGTACATTTACCATAGGTGCGTTTGTTCGGGGAAAGAAGTTAAATTTTGGGGTTTAAGGAAGAAATAAATAAAATTGTGTACAATTTTATTTTTGTTATTCAAGGAAGTTAAAATCACCCATGGGAAGTTGTTGGTGGGATCCAAAACCACCCAACTTCCCGTGTGTGAATATCTGGTAGGTGGGGCCCACACCCACCTAACCTCCCATGGGAGAGTTTATTGTGGTGGGGCCCACATGAGACCATAACCCCTTGAACTTCTTTTAACCCCCCCCCTTAAACTCCTTTGTACTTAATGTGCCAACTTCCCTTAATTCTCATTAACACCCCTTGTGTTTAATTGTATAACTTCTCACCTTCCTAACTCCCTCTTAATTTTTGGGAAACTACTTCTCTCCCTCTCACCCTCTTTATTTCATGCCAACTCACGTTAAATTAATTGACGAAACCTATTCAATTAATTTAACTAAAGAGTTTTAATTTTTAGTTTGAAATGCTTGGCATGTTGTAATAATATAAGAGTAAGTCTTTTTTTATTTGGGGTTGGAATTGTTGGGTGGGAGAGCGTTTGTGATAAGAAGAAGAAGAATAAGGAAGAGAAGAGAATTCCTCCTCGTCGAAGAACGATGCTTCCTTATCGAAGAAGGACACCCTTCCTCGACGAAGAACGAGGCGCCGACCGTGGAGACCAATTCCAACAACAACATTCTTCTTCTTCCAACATTGACGGAATTGATACCATTCTACCGCGACGTTCGACTTTCGCGACTCGATGACGTGCGACGTCAATTTTGAGGTAGGGGTTTGGATTTGTGTTCATGATTATTCTTTTCCTTACAACGTCAATTCCTTTAGCCTCTTGGTATAAGATTAATGGGAGGAGGTTGGACCGCACGAACACAGCCTACTCTCCTCCCCCTTCGATGATGTGTTTGTCGCGGCATGAACAAAGGCGCGCGGTGAAACGACACCGCGCAGAAACAAGAATAATGTGGCGAAGAAGTGCGGCGTCGTCGCGCCGCACCGTTGAGGTCGAATGAAACCATTGCCGGAGTCGGGGCCGCAGAGGTGACTCTAAGACTCCACAGATTGTTTTATTGACGTGCGGATTGACGATCGATGATGGAACGGGCCACAGAGGCGATTTGAAGACTTCGCACTGAAGAGAAGGTCTTGGGAGGACTGCTGGAGAAGACGACAGGCAAAACGGACCGGCTGAGCGCGTCTGGTTGTCCGCAGAAGACCCTGCCGGCGCACCGGAGGCGGCAGCACCCAGCGCGCCGCCAGGAGGGACCACCGCGGCTGAAGCGGCGGCCACAGGTGACCGGTCCCATGGCTGCGCGAGACACAGGGGAGACGCGGCGCCCAGCACTGCGTCCGCTGGCAGAAAGGAGCGGCCCCCCACGTGGGGTTGCGGTTCCAATCAAGGGGGGCAGCCCCCCTCCCCCTTTCGCTCAAGCTCGATGCTGGCCGAGCTGGCCCCGCGAGCCGTGCGTGCGCACCAGGCCAACCGGACCCCAGGCCGGGCCGGGCCGGACCACGCCCTAATGGGCCGGACCCGGACTTGGTTTGGGTTTCCCGGTTCGGGCCGACCCAGGGGGTCTCGGGCCGGGTTGGTCCGGGCACAAAACCCCCATTTCAGACTATTTTCAGTCATTTTCCTATAACATGGGCTTCAGACCTCCGATCGACGCACTATCAGTTGTGTTGGGATCCTTGGATTGAGATGGTCGTTTAGGTATATTACACTCAAGGATTGGGAGAACTTTGAGTACAGCCGGGTTGGTTCGAACTCGAAACCAACCGGTCCCTCGGAGTGGAAACGCTTATAACATGAGCTCTAGACGTCTGATTGATGTGACGTAGAATTTGTTCTATTCCTCTTGATGAGACGGAACTTTTAGCATACTTCGCTTAAGGTTTTTACGCAGTTTGAGTATGGCCGGGTTGGATTGTACCCAAAATCACACCGGGCCCCTCGAACGGAAAAGCTAAAAACATTCAGACCAGACGACCATTTGAAAAACGTCAGTGGTGTTGGTGATCACGTTGAGAAACGGTCCCTTTGAGTATACCCTATGTGAGTTTGGGGTACAGTTGAGATACGCCCGGGTTGGTTCGCACACAAAACCAACTGGGCCCCTAGGACGAAAAGGCTAATTACTCACAGACCGGGCATCCGATTGACGCACCGTCTATTGCGTTGAGACCCCTATGACGAGGAGGTATTTTGAGATAATTGTTCATGAGACTTTGTGATACTTCGAGTGTCGACCTGTAGCTCATGGAGCGGACCCTCCCAGAGACAAGCGTATGGAGTATGGAGATCATGTAGCTAGCTGAGACCTGACGACTGTTTGACCGACTCGACTTGGAGTGAGTCAACTAGCCCAGTGGATGGTGCACTACTGTGTTTGGGTGCAGACCCACGGCAGACTGAGCACCTGGTAGCAAGAAGCAGACCTGTGGTACTCGACAGGAGAAGTACCTTTATAGGCTATTTGGGGGGATGCACTACTATGTTTGGGTGGAAGACCCAGGCGGGAAGCACTACTGTGTTTGGGTGGCTGTCACGCAGTACTCGATAGGAGGAGTACCTCAGCAGTCTTAGGTTAGTGAGCAGTACCTCGGAGTCATGACAGGATCACTGTACTCATCAGAGAAGGGGCTTTTCAGTAGTTACGGTTTCGATAATGGAAATCCCGGTTTGAGCCGAGTCTATGACTTTTGTGTTTACGTCATGATTGAGATGGGTCACTTGATAACTTAGGTATATTTATGGGCATATACCTATGTAGTGGTTATCTGTTGATTTCATAACCTTTTTATTTCCTAATGATTGAGATGGGTTACTTGGTAACTTAGGTATAATTCTAGGCTTATACCTAAGTAAGGGTTATCTGTTGAGATCCTACTTTGTGGTTTTCCTTGTTGGATTTAGTGAGACCTTCAGGGTCTTGGCGTCCCTACTGAGCATATTATACTCACCTCTGCACGGGTTATCCCCGCACCTCATTTTGTTTGTTGCAGACGACGGGCAGCGCTGACGGAGGCCGAGTGTTCGAGGAATGGACGGTATCCGGAGGTGGACTTCACGACGAGACGATACTCAGAGGAGGTTGTCGGGAAAAAGCGTTGTGGAGGCTATATGTACCTAACCTTCAGGTAATATCCGTGGAGGACGATCTAGGAGCTGCGCTATCTGTACCTACCCATCAAGTAGGATCCGAGGTGGAGGACCCAGGAGGTACTTCTATTCTTCCAGCTGTTTGTATTTTCTGTTGTACTTTCGTTCAGTTGTAGATGTACTTTCAGTTGGGTTCGTATTCTGGCCCACTTACTTTTTATCACTTTCTTTTGTACTTAGTGTATTACATCAGTTTGTACTCTGTGGTGTTTTGTTTACTTTATAAAGGCAATGCCTTCCCAGTTATCGAGATTTACGCCTTTGGTGCTAGTCTCCAGCCCCTGGCCTATGGAAGGTGGGCTTGGGGTAGTCACAGCAAGGGCCCCGAGGACGGGTCGTGACATAAAATATGATCCACCGAATATTTCTCTTAGTTGTAGAGGTTGAATAATTTGGTCCGATAATTTACTAATAGATATAACCCACTGAATAGTATATGATTTTTTAATGGGTTTTTCAAGAATCAAAGTCACCCATAAGGTTGTATTGTAGAATGATATATTATTGAAGAAGCTGGTGAATTTTTTATTGATTAAAAATTAGATATTGAAATCCTCAAGCTTTAAATGTCTTGTCACTATGGATACCATAATAATGAAGGAATTTTAGGAAGATATGCTGTTACAATTACATTGCCATAGTGGTAGAAAGCACACCTTTACATTTTATATCATAGTGAAGATGTTTATCCATACGATAATGTGCATAATTAAATTTTAAGATATTTTAATCCATCAAAGGAGTAAGGATGGATATCAAATACATATAATAAAATTTTAATAGGATGGTTTTGATATCAAATTCTTAAGGATTTATCAAAAAAATGAATTTAATTTCTAAAGTAACATACTTTTTACAAAAGGGATCAAATAAAAATCATATATATTCAATTGGATTTTAAAGCAATTTTAATATGTTCAATAAAGAATAGGATTATTATTGTGGTAGGATGAGAAACAGTGGTGTTATGATTATGGTGGAAGCAATGCCCATATTTTTTTCTTAGGAAAAAATAAAATTTATTAATTTTTTTAATTTTTTGGTTTATTAAATATTTATTGGAGTTAGATTATACAAAACATTAAGGGCCTGTTTTCCATTGCAAATGTGTTGAAAATCTGTGTACACAAAAAGTTGATGAAATTGGAATTTGTGATTGTGAATTTCAAGGTCGAAGGGAAAAATGATCCATTCATAATATCACTATTAAAAGTGCATATATTTTATGTTTCAGAACCATAAAACAAGAATTTGTTGATTATATTTCTAATGACTAAAAACATTCTCGTTGAGATGAAAACTAAATCGAGGATGTCCCTTTCATTGGGAGATCGTAGTTATTTCATACTAGTCCAATTGTAGAAAATGTATTCTATATTATAGGGGACCACAATTATGGGATTTGTAATCTCGATAGGGGAAATATATATCTAAGACCTTTAAAATGAACGAGAGTTCAATGAAAATTTAAAAATGTATTTTAATATACTATTTTTTTTCTTTATAATATTATATGTTATATACTATATTAACAAATTCTAAATTAAATGTTTGACTTCACATGTTCACAATGTGTTCTATACGTGATTGTTTTACCAATATTGCATAGGAACATACTTTAATGATGAAAACCCTTTGGGAAGATGTAAAGGTAATCTTATGATATAAATTCTCGATTTTATCAAAAAAATTATATAATGTAATGTTGATTTAATTTTAATTATTCCTTTTAGATTTAATTTATTTTAGAAGGCTTATATCAATATTTCATGCCTTTATTTTCCAAAACATCCACATTCTTCTTCTCCTTAAAAACTATTTCATCCTTGCAGTGTTGGTAATTATCACTAACCATCAGGATTCATCTACTGGTCAATCAATGAGATAATATTGATGTTTTAATAGAAAACTAATTTTATTTATAATTAATGTATTATTTCTTATTTATTTTTAAATTATTTATTTTATTATTACTCAATTAAAATTTTTTTTCTTATATAGAAAGATTCTGTTGTTAGAGTTGGAGTGTATTTTTTAAAGCTACTCATCCTCATGAGAGATTTGGCTTCTAGGATGCATCTATGATAACAAAAATAAGTAAATTGTTAAATAATGAATAAACCATCATCAAAAGGTGAAACCCTAATACCTATTTAGTTAATTTAATAATCATTTTATCTACTACTCAAAAGATGATTTCAATATCATTTATGTGTTATAGTTTTTTATTTTTTAACATATAATTTGGGAATTAATATTTTCATAGTTTCATTTTTTAGAATATTTTTATAATTTGTCTTACCTCTACAAACTTAAAATTCTATAGAATTATTATCCTTTAAAAACTTCTCACCCTTGTTGTGTTGGCATTTATAACTTTCCTTACAATGCCTCCACTTATAAATATCTGAGGAAATCTTGATGTTTTCACTGTAAAATCGTTGTCCATAGTATTAATGTATTATTTTATATTTACATTTAATTGGTATGATTTTTTTATTACTAACATAATAATTTTTTTCTAATACAGGTAGATTCTTTGGTTCGAGTTAGGGAGGTCTATTTGAAAATGCTCTTGATCATGAGATATATGACTTCAATCAAGAAACAGAGAATAAAAATACAAGAAAATCCATCTATAATTCATATAGACATCATGAAAATGTAAATTTAAAATACTTATTTAATTTATTTGGTCTTCATTTTGTCAATTATTTTAATGTAAATTTCATTATAAATTATTATGTAATACTTTTTTAAATTTTTTCATAGATCTTTTGGGAAGATATATTTTTTGTTAAACTATCTACAATAAGATAAAAAAGAGGTAAAATGTTCTTTTCAGTAAATGTTATCTAGCATTCCATTACCATTAGTTTTCAAATTCCAATACATCAAATTGAGTCAATGTTATTAGCCAAAAAATGTTTTTCAACAAAGAACATAGATTCAATATACAGTTTTGTAAGGTCAAAAAATAAATCAAATCAAAATCATGGTAACATTGGTAGTTATATTTTTTAGACATTAAGATATGTAGGAATAATAATAACCACAATCCAAAATATGGTGTCACATGAATGAATCAATGTGGATCTTTTTATTTAAAATTTACATTAATTTTAGTAAAAAGAAAATTATCATACTTAAAACCGATAAAAAACATTCTGATTGTATTGATACTTTAATAAAATGATACATAATTAGTTTTTGATGTGTAAGAATCTACCTCAAATCAACTTGATATACGATCTTTCCAGTATGACTTAAATTATCTATTATCTGTTTAAAGATGACATTTTAGTTCAAAAAAGTGGCAGTCCCTGAAGGCCAAGAAAAAACACTCATATTGTCCCGATAATTTATGATAATGATTCATATATCATTTTTGATATATTGGAAATATTCTCACATAAAAATGATACATGATGTTCACAGTATGAGTCAAAGTACCTGCTCACAGTATAAAATGAAATTTTAGTAGAAAAGACTTCTGACATAATCAGAACCATGAAAACCCATGAAAATTGTATTGATAAATTATAAAATTGGTCTAGAAGTCATTTTGGACTTGTTCGAATCCACCACACCTCAATCTTATGCACAATGTGACCGATATGACTCCAAGTGCATCTTTTTATTTAAAATAGTAATCATTTTTAGTATAAAATAAATCTAACCTAATAAAAACCAATAAAATGATTTTGAATTGTTTTTATACATTATTTATATGATCCATACGACTTTTTTTATGTGTAGGTGTCATTCTTACCTCAATATGACACACAAAGTGCCTAGTATGACTCAAAGTTTCTGTTATCATTTAAAAATTGTTATTATAGTTAAACAAATTTCCCTCATTGAATACAAAGAAAAAAATATTTTCTATTATTTAAATTTAGGAAAACTATTCATAAATCATTTGTGACTTTTAGGAATGAGTCTCAAATTAATTTAATACACGATGTGATCAGTGGGATCCAAAGTGCGTGCTTCTAGTTTCAAATAGGATTTTAGTAAAAATGAGAAGTTACATACTCAAAATTGACCCCACATTTTATTATTTTCATAAATTGGGAAATTTCCATAATTTCTTTGAGATATTTATGAATCATCCTCACCTTAATATGATGCATAGTGCTATTGGTATGACTTCATGTGAACCTTTTTATATAAAATTACACTCATTTTTTGTAAAAGGATGAGGGACATACTCAAAACCAATAAAACACATTCGAATTAATTTGATACATTAATAAAACTATCCATAATTTATTTTTTATATATATGAGTTATCTGCACCTCAATCTAACAGACAATGTGATCAATATGTCTCTATGTGTATGGTTTCGGTTTAAAATCAACACTTTTTTTCAAAAGGATTCACTGATTGAAAACTGATAAAGGACACTCATATTTTCTTATAATTTATGAAAAAAGATTCATAAATAATTTGGGATGTGTATAGATTTGTCTCATGTTAACAAAATACATAATGTTATCAGTATGATTCAATGTCGGTGTTTCTAATTTTAAATGAAATTGTACTAAAAAATTGACATACTTAAATCTGATACAATCCATTAAAATTGTTCTTATAATTTTTATAGCTGATCCACATGTCATTTGAGATGTGTAGAATGAGTCTCACCTCAATCTGATGCATGGTGTGGCCAAAACGAATCCATGTGAATCATTTTAATAATAATTAACATCAATTTTATTAAAAATGACAACTAACATACTCAAAATTGTGAAAACATACTCAAATTTTATTGATAAATTAATTCAAAAAACTTTAGATCATTTTTAACATGTAGAAATAAACCAATCCTCAATCTGATATAGGATGATCCTGGTATGGCTCAAAGTGTCCGTTATCATTTTAAAATCAATATTTTAGTACAAAAAAATTATAACTCATTGGAAACCAAGAAATCACATATGGATTGTATTGATAATTAAGGAAAAGTATTCATATTTCATTTTTGACATGTATGAATTATTCTCACATCAAATTGAAAAATGATGTGAATGGGAAGGGCCAAAGTGAATCTTTAAAATTTGAAATGACATTTGAGTAAATAAAAAATGTGACATACACAAAACCAAGAAAATGAATTCAAATTTATTTGATACATTAGGAAAAGGGTCCCAAATTCATTTGATATGTTTAGGAATCACATGAACCTCAATCTAACGAGCGTTGTAATATGTATAAACTGAAGTACATATTTTTATTTAATATAGATGCCGATTTTAGTAAAATGGTCACCTAACCTACTTAAAACTAATCAAACTCATAAGTAATGTTTTTATACATTAATAAAATGATCCAAAAGTAATTTTTTATGTGTTGGAATTATCTACACCATAATTTGATACATGATGTGCCTGATATGTCTCAAAGTTCCCATCATCAGTTTGAAATTTTTATTTTAGATTAAAATCTGGCACTCACTGAAAACTAGGAAATCACACTCGGATTATGTTGTTAATTTTGAAAAATGGTTCATAAATAATTTTTAGGTGTAGGAATCTGTCTCACATTAAAGAGATACACGATGTGACCAATATGAGTCAATGTGATTGTTTCTGATTTAAATTATCATTTTACTAAACAATACAGGTGACATACTCAAATCTAATAAAACAAATTTTATTTGTTTTTATAAATTAGTAAACTGATCCAAAATGAATTTGTGATGTGTTGGAACTAGCCTCACTTCAATCCAATGCACAGTCTGATCATTATGACTCAAAGTTCATCTTTTCATTTAAAATTTACATCAATTTTTGGAAAATGTACAACTCACATACTCAAAAATTGGAAACCTAATTCATATTGTTTTTATAATTTAGCAATATAATTGATAATTCATTTTTACATTTAGGAATTAGCCAAACCATGATTTGATATCCGTTTTTTCTAGTATGATTCAAAGTTTCTCTTATCTGTTGAAAATCGATATTAGTGTCACTCAAATGAAACTCAGAAAAAACACTCAGATTGTTTAATAATTTTGGATAGTGATTCATAAAATATTTTTGATATTTCAAAATTTTTCTCAATTCAAATTGATACACGATGTGATCAGTATGAGTCATAGTACATGTTTCTAGTTTAAAATGATATTTTAGTAAAAAATAAATTTGACATACTCAAAACTAAGGAAAAATATTCAAATTGTTGTAATAGTTTAGTAAAATGACCCATTAGTCATTTTAATCAAGTAAGAATCATTAAAACCTCAATATGATGCCTTGTGTGACCAGCATGACTCCAAGTACATCATTTTATTTAAAATTGATAGTATTTTTAGTAAAAAATACAAATAAACTGCTCAAAATATAGAAAAAACATACAAATTGTTTTGATACAATAGAAAAATGATACATAAGTCATTTGTGACATGCAGGAATTAGTTGTATCTAAATCTGATACATGATTTTCCCAGTATCACTTGTAGTGTCAATTATTATTTTAAAATCAACATTTTAGTTCAAAAAGTGTCACTCACTGAAAACCAAGAAAAAATTCATGGATTTTATTGATAATTTATGAAAATGATTCATAAATAATTTTTGATGTGTTGTAATCAGTCTCACATCAACCATAAATATGATTTGATCAGTATGATTCAAATTGTTTGTTTCAAGATTAAAAGAACATTTAAGTTAAAACGAAAAGTGACATATTCAAAAACAATAACACAAATTCAGATTATATTAATACATAAAGTTCAACTTTCCATAAGTTATATTTTTTTAGAATTAGCCTCACCTCAATATGATGTACATTTTGACAGGTATGTCTCCATATGCACATTTTTATTTAAAATTTTCATCAATCTTAGTATGAGAGAAAAATTTACCAATCGAAACTAATAAAATGCATTTGTGTTATTTTTGATAATTTAGGAAAATGATCCATATGTAATTTGTGATGAGTGGGAATTAGTTACAGCATGATCTGATAAACTTTGTGTCTGGAATGAATCCAAGTGTCTGTTATTAGTTTAAAATTGAGCTTTTTGTTCAAAAATGTGTCACTCACTAAAACTAAGAAAACACCATCATATGGACCTGATAATTTAGGAAAATTATTCACAAATTATTTTTTATGTATATGAATCAGTCTCATGTCAAACCTATACTTGATGTGATTGATATGAGTCAAAGTGCTTGTTTCATGTTTAAAATTACATTTCGGTAAAAAAGACATGTGACATACTAAAAATTGAGAAAACGCATTCATATTGTTTTGAGACTAGAGTAAAATGGTCCATATGTCATTTGGGATGTGTTGGAATTAGAAACACCTCAATCTGACACACAATGTGACCAGTATAACAACATGTGTGTCTTTTTAGTTTAAATAGACATCAACTTTACTAAAAAGAAAAAAATCCAACAAATAATAATGAAAATTCATCTATAATGGTTTGATACTTAAGTAAAATGATTCATAAGTAATTTTTGACATGTAGGAATCCAAGTCACTTATATCAGATCCATGATGTGCCTAGTATGACTCAAAGTGTCAGTTATAAGTTTAAAATTGACCTTTACTTTTCAAAAAGTGTCAGTCACTGAAAACTGAAAAAATGCTATCCAATTTTCTTCATAATTTTGGAAAAGAATTCATATATAATTTGTGATGTGTAAAAATTTGTATCATGTAAAACTAACACATGATGTGTCCAATATGATTCAGTGGGTATGTTTCTAGTTTGAAATGACATTTTAGAAAAAAATAAGTGACATACTCAAAATTGATAAAATTCATTCAGACTATTTTGATACATTATGAAAATGAACACTAAGTAATTTTGGATGTGTATGAATTAGTGAAACACAAATCAAGCTCACAGTGTGACTAGAATGACTCCATGTGTGCCTTTTCAATATATAAGTGTCATTTTAGGTTTAAATGTGCATCACATCGCCAAAACTGAGAAAAATATCTGAGATTTTTTCCACATAAATTTATTTATTATTAGTTAATTTATTTTCATATCATTTTTACCCTATAATTATATTTTTAATTTTCACATATATAATACTTAATAATGAACAAGAAGTGGTTTAACATGAAAGATTCAAATAAAACTCAATCAGATACACAATGTTTCTAGTATGACTAAAATTTTAGTTTAAAAGTGACACATATAAATTATTTATTTATTTATATTATAAATAAAATAAAATAATAATTTCTTATATATGTGTGTTATTTTTTTCAAGTAGGGGTGGTTTGTTCGTGAATAACATTAGTAAGGGTAAAGTTCAAATCACAATGGAACATTGACATTTTGGAATGTATGTAATAATGTGCACTTATGTAATTGTATAATACAATTTTTTTTTGTTTCTATATTATATTGTTTCTTGTGTTTGTGTTATAATTTTCATTTCAATTAAATTATATATTTGTATTTAGTTTTGTTGATATCCCATGGCATTTTCAGTGCCGTGGTGTGCTATTAATGAACACTCTAGTATGACCCATTATCATATTTTTAAAAGAAAACTGACAAAGTTACCCAATATCTGTGTTTCTATAAGAACCTATAATGTCCCCCTTTATCGGTGCTAAATAAAAGTACTCATTAATACAATCCTTTTTCGGTGCCTCTAAAAGCACTCATAACGGACCCCTTTGTCATAACTTTTTTTAACACTAATAAAGGACCAATTTATTTGTGATTGTCTTAGAACTAATAAAACCATATGGTTTTTAATATCCCTCCAGTAGTCAATGCTTATCTAGTGAAAATAATGGCCATTTTTAGAAATCAAAATGACCTATTTTGTAATAGTGTTTACTTATAAGAAATTATATTTTCATTCATTATATGGTTTTATTAAAAATAATAGTTTAAAAATTATATGACATCAATTTTATATAATGAACTTGATCATTTAAATCAGTATTTAAAAATTATCTTAGGATTAATTTTTCAGTTGTTTCTGAAATGATTGTTTTTTCAAAGAATAGTGAAGAATACATAATATTATTGAAAAATGACTTTTATTTTAAATAATTTTCATTTTTATGCATATTTTTTTTATTTTTAAATTATTATTTGTAAATTTTTATTAATAAACATCCAATTCATTTTTTAATTAAATTTTAATTTGTATTTTGCATAAAAATTCTTTAGTAATTAAAAGGCATTTTTTTGAAAAACTGTTTTCATCCTATTTTTTCTAGTGTAATATTAAATTAAATTATGGAACATAAGTGAATAGTGTTTGATAAAATAGATACGATATTTTAAATAATTATTTTCACATTTCTTAAACATGTACATTTAATTTTTAGCCTTTGTAAAATGTAACCATAATAAATATTTTATCACCTCAGAATGAGTAAATCATGTCATAAATGTTTAAAATAATGGGATATGGATTTAAAATCACCTTAAAATTTTCATTTAATATATATGATGAGTTCTAATCCACCATAATTATTTAATATTCTATGTTAAAGAAATTGTGTGCCATTTTTAATTGGAAATTACCTATATTTTATTTTTTGTAAAAAACAATTTCACTCTCTTTTAATTAAATTTATTATATATGTTCAAATGTGGATAAGAATAATATATTATAGAAAATTAATGTTTATTTTTAGAATATTGAAATAAAATTTATTTGTATAATCTTTTTTTGAGATAAACAATTTCCTTATATTCTTATGAAAAATCAAATTTGTGCTTATGAAAGTAGAAGAAAATTAAACTAATTGATTTTAAAAAATCAGAAAAATTATTATTTGGTATAGAGTATTTTATTGAATGATTTTTTATTCAATAATAATATATTATATATGGTTAAAGGTACTAAATTAAAATTTCATTGTTTTTATGTTATTTGCAAAGAAAAATTATACAGATTATTCATAAAATGACATTAATATAATTTTATGCTAATTATATATTATTAAAGAAAATACTAGAATATTTTAGAGGAAAAGTATTTTTATAATTGGTTTTAAATTTCACCCATTTTAATTTATGAACTAACTGTTAACTTATAAGAAATTTGATATCCAACTAATATGGGAAAAGTTGTTACCACTATTAATGTTTAAAATAATTAATGGAGAGGTTAATCTAAAACATTAGGTTCCGTATTATGTATAAACTTTTCAAAATAAACTTATATGATTTTATTATGACCATATCATGCTTATAATTAAATATATGTTATTTAGGAACCATTTTACAAGATATGGAAACATATTATATTATAGTATTTCTGGTATTTCCAAAATATTCCCTCCCCTCTCTTATAAATAATAAACCAACTACTCCACTCTACATAGATTAATATCCTTCTATATTTTGAATAAACTATCAAAAGTCCTTCCTAACATCCCTCCCCATGTTGTAGAGGTATTATTTTTTAATTGTACTAACCTTAGATATCTAAATGTGTAAAGAAAATTATGTTGTTCAAAGAAGAGGTATAGATTTTAACAGAATATTTGTATATAATTTCTTATTCTACCACATAAACATATTATTATCTCCTGATAGAGTAATAATAATAGTTTAATTGATAAAATTATAAATTTTCTTGTTAATTTCATACCATTTCCACCTCTTTCTTCAATTAATTGGGAAAAGAAACTATCATTCGTGTGTATGGAAGACTACTGCCACATGAACCGATGTAATCCCACTATTGAAATTTTCACTTGTACACATAGTTAAAAACCATGGGTATAGCCCAAAAAACCATTGGTATAGGCTATACCCATGGTAATATGAACCCTCAGTAACTAAGCTATCCATATAGATCTATACCCCTGGGTATATGTCAAATTTTTTCCCCTACAAAACTTATTTCCATGGTTTACAAAAACCATGGGTATAGCCCAACCTATAAACATGGTTTTTGAGAACTGTGGGTATATGTATTCCCAAAAAAATGTTCCTCTTAAACTTATACCCAAGTTTCTTTGAAAACTATGATATTGGTCATTGTATAATCACATTCTTAGGAGAATATTGGTTATAGGTCATTCCTGTGAAATTTTTCTCATGGGAAACCTATACCCATAGTTCTCTTAAAACCATTGTTATTGGTTGATATATACCCACAATTTTAAAAAAACCATGGTTATATGTCTTTTTTCTAGTAGAGTTCATTAGTCATCACTACCTCTCAAGGATGGTAAAAATGGATGGTTTATTGTATATATATGAAATTAATTAAATAATCATCATTCTGGAAAGATAATATATCATCTATTTTTACTATTCTATTCATTAAAACATATTAATGTTCTTCATGTGTACATGTGGATTACCACCTCCACAAATCGATGAGGTTTGTTTTTCATCACTTCATCACATGACTGGTAGATATAATTTTATTTACGATTTTAAAATAATATTTATTTTATAATTTTAAATTTTTAAGGTTAAAATCATATTTAACATCTTTCCCTTATGATATTTGAAAAATTAAAATGTTACTTATGCATACAGAAGACTTCCATTTTCGATGATTGTAAAATCATTCATTTTTCATTAATCATTTTATGGTTGGCTCTAAAATTATAATAAATATATAAAAAAGGACCTGTTTTATATATTATTATTATTTATATTATGAAATTATTACATTATTTGGCTATGGTTGACATACCGAAGCAGTTTTGAAATTAAGAACCAAACATCCTCAAAACACTCAATGTAGACATAACTTATTATGTAATTAAATATATAATTATAATAAATAAAATTAGTTATTTTATAAGAAGTTATCAATCATATATATATATATATATTTATTTATTTTAAATAAAAAAATTATATAATTTTCTTATATAGGAGTTAAAATGACCTACATGGAATGTCTGGACTCAATGTGTAAGATTTCTTCTCAATTTCTTTTTTATTGAGTCATATTTCAATTTCATACACCTCATTCAATTTATGTGGGGCATATAGTAACATTTTACATGTTATGTCATACATACATAAAATTATATGGGGTTTTATTTTACCAGAAATATTACTTCTTGAAAAGGGATATTATGTGATGTAATAAAGTTTTTTTGGATTTATTAAATCATTTTACTTTCATTAGGGTTTAATAACTTATTTATTTTATAAATGATGTCATGATTAAACATCTAATGGCCTTATTTTTATTTTTATTTGTTTCTCAATTATTTTATTTTATTTTTTTCAAATTATTTCTCTACTGATTAATTATTTCTCCAATGATTTGATCATTTTAAGTGTTATTCATCTCAACTCTTCCATCTCTGGAACATATGGTTGTATTAGGTACCTATATTATCTTTTTAGGTGTATATACTAAAATGTTTAAAATTTATATATTGGATATATTTATTTTAATGACAATTAAAGTTTCAATTATTGTTTTACATTCATGGGTCTTATGATTCAAAAGTTATAAATGTGGTAAGAGGTTTATAGTTTAATCTTTTTTAAATATTTATTGGTTATGATTGAATATACATTGATGAAATTATATAATCATTATCTGTTAATACATATTCATTTTTATTAACCTATGGTTAATTTTTTAATTATAATGTTCTATTTCCATTTCTCACTCTTTGGTACTCAAACTGGTTCCGAAAATGTCTTTTTAAAAAGATAAATAAATTTCACATATTTTAAATCGAAATCATTTTTCTCCCATATATTTACTCACTAAATTATTGTTAATAATTTCTTAAATATTACCATATTATTTTAAAAATAATTTTTACCCTCGTTTTAATTTTAATAAAATAGATCTTCTTTTAATTTTATGAAAAATTTACTTTTAACTGAAGGTGTAAATAGAATCATTTTTTTCATGGTTACAATTTAAAGATAATATATCACCATTAGGAATGTTCAACACACTATGCATCCATTATAGGGTTCCTTGGTTATTTTCAAAGGATTTTATTTTATTAATATTCTATAATTTTTTAGTTTTTAAAAGTTACTTATAATTGAGAATTTTTAATTTTCTCAAGAATGTTTTTAATGATATTTTAATTTTGTTCTAATTCATATGAACTACAACCCCTAATTTTACATTTTATCCACTAGTCATATGATGTAATGATACCATCCATATTATTAAATTGTATGGAATATTGTCTCTTCAATAAAATTTTCATGGATCCTATTTTTTTACATCGTTAAATAAGTATATTAATGAATATTTTTTATTTTTATGTTGAAAAATGAATTATTTATTATTTTATGTATATTTTATGGTTCATATACATTATCAATGTTGATAGGTGATCTTGATATAGGTCATCATTATGGGTGAGGCCTATATATCTCATGTTGGTTAGTGATATTGATATAGAAATCTAATGTATTTGGATGAGAGATGGAATTATCCATTTCCATTTTTCAGAGTAATTTTAATAGTGATTTGAAAATGATTTTACCTATTATAAAGATTATTTATTTATTCTTTCAATAATATATAATGTATATTTTTCATATTAATTACCTTTTCAACGTGCTTCATTATCGTTGAATAATATGAATCTTTTATTATGTTAATGATTTATGAAATGTATCATGTTTTATGATCTATGTATTATTGGAATAAATTCTTTTATTTTATAATAATTCCCTATGACTAATTATGTCATACCATTAATCTCAAATTTTTCTCACTAAGAAAATTTAGTTTTTAATAATTATGTTTAACCGTATTATTCATTTCAGTTCATCCTTCTTAGGATTCATTCTCCAAGTATGTGAATAATGGTTTAAATTATGATATTCCTAATAAAGTTATTATTTCTAAAAAACAATTGGGAGATGATGTAGATTTTTATGATCTGGTTGTTTTTGTATTCAGGTAGTTATATAAGAGTTTTTGACAATTTTATAAAAATATAAAAAAAATCACCTTGGGTATGTATGTGATCCAATATATAATTTTTATATAGTGTCGATTTGGATGGATAAAATTGGTTTAAGTAAGTTGGTATCATGCTAGAAATATTGAGATTATGTTTTTTAAATTGGTTCTGAGATTGTGGGTTTAGTGATGTAATAGTTAACATCAGATGAAAGTATTAGATAAGTATAGAGATTTGGGTCTTTTTATCTGAGGTTTACCTACATGTTATTAAATCCATCATGGGTTTATGTATTTATGTTTTATCATATACATAAAGGGATAAGATACCATTTCAGGTTTCTGGTTATTGGATTTTAAATAGATTAATGATATTTTGGGGAGACGTTTTAGTGGGTTAAATTATATGTAATACCTCGGTTCCGAAAGCCACCCAGAGGTTCCCCATACCTGGTTGGTCACATGGCCTCAATCACATTTTACTAAATGCCAGAGGCCGCTAACAAGCAGTGATGGCCTTGTGTGTGATAGATGGGAAACTATGACCTCATTGGAAGAGTACGCCATGGATGTAAACAAATATACAAAAGAGCGGAAGCAGTAATAATATCATACAAAAATAAACAACGGAAGACTAATAGAACAAACTGGAGAACATATATAATGTGATGCATAATATATATGTCTAGTAAAGCAGCGAACAAGTCACAATGCAGGAATACAATAGTACTAAACAATGTGAAAAATAAAGCAGGTAAACTCATCAGCATCACAAGCTATTTCTTAGCCACATGCTCTCCAGCTCCACAGCAATTCATGTACCTAAATTAGAAGGGTGATTTCCCTTATCTATACTTGCAACAATATAATCTGTTTGGGCCCAAAATCATGGACCAAACAGGGTGTAAGACTAAATCTCAGTAGGCAAACACCACGAGATTTGTGCCTAACAGTCAGTGAATATATGGCAGGTAAAAATAAAGTTAACGATAAATAGAAATGTACTCAACAATAAACAATCCACGGTCTCAATATCAAGCAACAGATAATAATAAGATAAACACAACAGGTAACCCTATGGGAAGCACACTCAGTCTAACCCCTCTGGTCCTACCAAACATGTACAATCATCCCTCTGGATACCACACACAGTCTCACCCCTCTGGTTGAACTAAAGTATAGAATATCTGAGGAAGCACTCAGCGTTAATTCCCCCTATAGTATCATATCAGTACTAAAGGTGCTCTAGGGAAGCACTTACATCACATTCCCTCTGTTTCCTGTGTCAAGGAACTACAGACTCTCTAGGGAAGCACTCAAAGTCAATTCCCCCTGTTGTCTCACATCATTAGTATAACAGACACTCTAGAGAATCCCTCAATGTCCATTCATTCTATGGTCTATACACTAGGTTCACACAGTCCTCTGTAAGTCAAGAAAGTTTATAAATGCATAACGGCCTAGTTAAACCTCAAGAACTACTTGGCTAGCATTCAACAACACAACAACATAACTGAGCACTAGTCACACCATCCTACAATACTTGGAATGGGAAGGTAAATAGCAGCCTAACAGGCAAACAAGACCCAAAGGTCAAAACATGAAAAACATGCATGGTAAATACATCCAAAGAAAAAAAATTCACCCCATTAAAAATCAATAATCATCTACTCAGGCATATTAGCATAACTAATAAACAATAGGGCTGAAACAGTAAATGCGCAATACCCCGTTCATGGGTATTGGGAAACTTTACACATAAAATTCAAAGAAATTTTAACAGAAAGGAATAAACCACCTACCTCGGTGTTGGGAGATCAAGTTACTCGAACCAAAAGGATTGAATCTCCTTAGAACAACGTGGATCTACAAAACAATACAAAATGTTAAACCCACGATAACTCACGAAAGAGGAGAAATCCAGGGATGATGCTCCAGGAGAAGAGAGAACTCACTGATGCGATTCCAATGCAACCATCGGTGTTGGATTTAATGGAATGACTCTCGGCCAGGGGCTTGTCAAATATCTGTAGCTAATCAGTACTCTAGGATGAACTAGTTTGAGAAGGAGGTAGTTTTGTCCATCAGATGCAACCCCTGTGCGTTTAATGAAAAAAAATATAAGACCTGTACTTTTGAGGTACAGGGTGTGTACTAGCCATTTCCATACTCTGCTTTAGGTAGCCTCTAAGTCATCACACATGACTGTGTGCAGGGCCACTACATGGCCAATACACAGCTACCTGCGATAACTAAGTACACAATGTGTACTCATAAAGTACACCACGTGTACTTCAAAAATTTCTAGAAAATCAACTTTTCTCAAAAACTCGAAGGAAAAGAAAAACATACCTGAAAAGAAGATCTGGGTTCCTATAAACATTCCCCCTTAAAGAAATTTGTCCCCAAATATCCCTAATAAGGAACCGTAGAAGAAGAAATCCCAAACATCTCATGCCACTGCGATCATACATTAGCCTCCCTCTCCCATGTCTCATCCAGTACTCACCCGTGTTGTCATAGCACCTGTACTAGAGGAACAGACCATCCATAGAGAACCTTTGTACTACGATCTAATATCTAGATAAGATGCTCCTTTAAATATGAGTCCACTTCCAACTCAACAACATTGGGATGGAAAACATGAGACAGGTCTGAGAAGTAACGTCGAAGCTGAGAAACGTGGAAGTCATCCTGCATAGCCTGGTACCTCTGAGGTAAATGCAACTGATAGGCAACTTTCCCAACACACTCCAACACCTCAAATGGACCGACATACATTGGTGAAAGTTTAACCTACCTCATAATTCTCTTGTGTCCAAACCATGGTGTGACACGTAGAAAAACCTAACCCCTGACCCCGAACTCTAGAGGTCATCTCTACTAATCAACATGAGACATCTGTTGAGACTCTACAGTATCCATCCTCTTCCGAATCAACTCCATCTACTCTGTGGTCTCCTGAACAAGACGAGGTCCCTGAAAAGGTTCCTATCCTACCTCCATCCAATATAAGATAGATCGGCATGGCCTACCGTACAAAGCCTCATAAGTTGCCATCTAAATAGTTTCTTGAAAACTAATGTTGTAGGAAAACTCTACAAGGGGTATATGATTCTCCCAATTACATCTAATATCCAGTATTCATGCTCAGAGCATGTCCTCAAAAACCTAAATCGTACGCTCAGACTGGACATCTGTCTTGGGGTGGTATGATGTAGTCAAAAGTACATGTGTACCCACAGCCTTCTAAAGCCCCTACCAGACCAGAGAAGTAAAACGCGCATCTCTGTCTGAAACAATAGAGTGTGGAACTCCATGAAGATATAAAATCTCTCGGATGTACAACCATCCCAACTCACCAACACTAACGTTCTCCTTAATTGGAAAGAAGTGAGCGACCTTTTAAAGTCTGTCAATGAAAACCCACACTTCATCATTCCCTCTAGGAAAACATGGAAACCCTATCACGAAATCCAGCGCGACGTCATTCCTCTTCCACTCAGGAATGGTTAACTGCTGAAGAAGCTCTATTGGTCGCTAATGCACCGCCTTCACCTGCTGACAATTGGAACACCTCATGACGAAACTAGAAACATCCCTCTTTATTCCTGGCCACTAATACTGATGATGTAGATCACGATACATCTTGGTGACACCAGGATGAATTGCCCAAACTGAGGAAAGAAAATCTTGAATTAGCTCCTCGTGTATTTTAGCTGGCACCCATACACATCCCTAGAAATGAAAGATCTCATCCTCGCCTATGGTCCATCCATGAATAGGGTCCTCTCCTAACACACTCTCCCTTAGGACTAGGCCTTCAGTATCTGATAGATGCCTCATTCGAACTTGATCCAGATTAGTAGTGGTAACAGCTACAGAAGATAGACAAGTCTGCCCCTGTCTGTCGTGCACCTCCAAATGCATCTCAAGGAATAGATCCATAAGCTTCCACTCTCTACTGGCCTCCTAGACTGCTTGTATTTGAGTTTTCCTGCTCAACGCATCAGCCACTGTGTTGCGTTTCCCAGGCATGTAGGCATGCTCAAAGTCAAAAGACCGAAGGTACTCAACCCACCTTCACTGTCTCAAATTCAGGTCACGCTGAGTGAATATGTAATTGAGGCTCTTATGGTCAGTGAAAACCATAAAACGATCCCCTAGAAGGTAATGACTCCAACAGTGTAAGGAATGGACAACAACTTCCAACTCCACATCATGCATCAGGTAATTCCCCTTGTGTGGCCTCAACTGCTGAGACCCATACGCAACGAATCCATCCCCCTGCATAAGAAAAACTCCCAGACTGATACCTGATGCATCACAATAAATAGTATAGCTCTTTCCTGACTCTATAAATACAAGTATCGGTGCTGAAGAAAACCTCCCTTTTAGCTCCTGAAAGGCTGACCGACATGAATCTGAACATAAGAACTTCCCACCATTCTTAGTCAAACTCGTTAGCGGTGCTGCTAAGTGTGAAAATTCTTGTATAAAATGTCTGTACTGTCCCTATATCCATAGAAAACTCCGCACCGCAAATACGTTCTTCAGCTGCTCCCAGGAAACTACTACTTTCACTTTCTCCGGTTATACTAACACTCTTGTCTCGAAGATAACATGACCCATGAAGTGAATCTGATGCATCCAAAAGTGACATTTTGAGAGCTTATCATATAACTGATACTCCCTTAGTGTACTCAAAACGATCTCAAGTTGGGTAGCATGGTTGTGTACAGTATGAGAGTACACCAATATATCTTCCATGAAGACCACCACGAAGGAATACAAGTATGGATGGAACAATCAGTTCATCAGTGCCATGAAAACTGCAGGCGTGTTCGTGAGACCGAAAGGCATAACCAAGTACTCGTATAGACCATACCTACTCCAGAAGGCTATAAGAGGTATATCTGATGGTCTAACTCGCAACTGATGGTAACAGGATCTCAGGTCAATCCTTAAGAACATCTCGGCTCCTCGAAGTTTATCAAAGAGATCATCAATCCTGGGAAAGGGATATCGGTTGTTGACCGTCAACTGATTCAACTTCCAATAGTCCACACCAAGCCTGAGGGAACCGTCTGCCTTATTCGCAAACAAGACAGGTGAACCCCAAGGTGAAGTACTGGGTTGTATGAAACCCTTTTCCTGCATTGCCTCAAACTGCTTCTTGAGCTCCTGCAACTCAGGTTTAGCCATCCTATAAGGAGGAAGGTACACCGGTGATGCTCCTAGCACAAGCTCAATCGACAAGTCTACCTCACTCTCCAAAAGAAAACCTGAAAAATCCTATGGGAATACATCTCTAAAATGTTCCACCACTAGAGTAATGTCTAACTGTGAAGTCCCCTAGTCATCCATATAAAGAGTAGAAATCTGGGGTGTAATTCCTCCCAAACCATGGTGCTCTGGACCCGCTCTGCTCTCCTAGACATCCCATTCATCCCTATGAAGAAAGGATCCACCCTCTGGTGATATGAAACTCAACCTACAACGATAACAGTCGACGACATCCTGGATGGGAATTGGCCTGTCCATTCTGAGAATGACATGATAGCCTATTATCTCTAGGACATAGAGGTCCCATAAAAAGTGACACCCACCAACCTGTAGAGGGCATTCTCTGAACAGATGTACACTAGCCGTTCTTTCCCCAACGTAGTGTCTAGCATCAAGATATCAGTAGAAAAAAATATACATAGCCTGAGGCTCTCCACAACAGTAACATATATAAATCTGTGGGAAGCCCCTATTTTGAAAAGTTATGAAGATAAAACTGAGGAAACATGGATCGTACCTCAAACTATACAAGTTATGGGATCCTGCTCCTATTGAGTCTACTCCACTGCAAAGGTCTAGCCTGTTCCATGGCCTAGTGACCCTACCTAACCACTCTGGGATGATCCACTCTGATGTTGCTAAAAGACTGGTGACTGACCACCAGGGCCACAACCTCCACCTCGACCTGAACGGTTGGATGAACACCAGTTCCATGACTGGTGAGAAACAAGTGGTGCTACTCCCGAACACGGAGTCATAGAAGATCTCATGTCACAAGCTGCTGGTGAGAAGATCTGACAGAAGCGCTGAAGATGACCCATATTGCCACAAGATCGGCACTCCATTTGGTCTCTCTGGCACTGTGGCCTTGTATTCCTAGTCATTACAGGATGGTGACATAACACATGGGTACCTGAAGGTGTCTCTCACCTTCTTGGATCCTAGTACGAAGACTCCATACGGTGCTTCTTACTATCATTAGGAGGGATGCTAACTCTAGATGTCGAGCTTCCCTGGATCAAAACTCTAGAATCCCATAGATTTTTCTCTATGATTAGTGCCTGGTCAAAGATAGAAGTGATAGATGTCAAATGAAATATGTTCGTCAGTGATCAGATGTCGTGCCTCAAACCATCCTCAAACCTCCTTTCCATGAACTACTGATCACCTACTGAAATAGTCATGAATCACTATAGCTCGGTAAAGCGGGAGGAATACTACATAACAGAAATAGTACCCTGCTCCAGATTCATAAACTCTCAGGCTTGATCAGCCCTCAAGGTATCTAGATAGAAGGAGTTATAGAAGATTTATTGAAACTCCTACTACACCATAACCTGTTGGCATCTCACCTATGGGATCACATCCCACCACCTCTTGGAGGAGTCCCAAATCATATAGGTGGAAAACTTGACCAACCTCTTTGGAGGGATCTCCTGATGCTAAAAGATCGTCTGTGTGGCTTCTAGACATGACTCCGCAGCCTGGGGTCTTCCATCCCCTGTGAAAGTTTGAGGATGTTGCGGCTTGAAAACCCGCGTCAAATCAACCATCGACGAGGAAGGAGGTGGGGCCCCCTAAAAGGTATGCATCATCCTCATAAAGCCTTACATGAACTGTGATTCAGCACCAGTATCAAGTATAACTACTGGTTCCATGTCCGAAATAATAGGAGGATCTGTGGGAAGTACCTGATCAGCCATGTCCGATGTCTCATCATCACCTGAAAACTAGCGTACAACCAGAGGACGTCTTAGTGGCATGAATCTGCAAGGTCGAACACACGCCTTAGAACATGATTTTCAAGGACTGAAAACTAGAAGCATAAGAAGGGAACAGGAGGAAGAAATCATTAATGTTTTACCAAAATATTACTACATGGTGTGTATAATTCCTACACGGCGTGTTCCCTTAAGTCATTTACATGGGCATGTACTCCTGCCTATACTGGTTGTGTAACACCCCAAACACACGACATGTTCTCCAAACACACGACATGTACATGAATCCTCTTACCCTGCCTGGGTAATTCTACATGGTTAAGCCACACGGCTATCCTAAGACAAGACTACACATCGTGTTCAAGGTAGACACGGAGTGTACTAGACAAGCTTCACCTGGCTCGTGTTGTTAGGTACATGTCTAGACACACGACTCAAACTACACGATTTGTTCCAGATGGACACGAAGGGTACATGAAAGGATAAAAGTGACCCATGTTTTTAGTGGCACTTTTAGGTACCTGGGTTAGAATACACTGCATGTTCAAGGATGAAACAATGTGTATATCTTCAAACTTATCTGTTCATGTTGTTAGATACACGGGCAGACAACGAGTTAACACCACACAACGTGTACAGAGTGTACATAGCCTGTCCCTGCAAGAAAATCCCTATCTTGCGTCTTTTCCCACACGGCTTATGACACAGTTAGAGATTACACAATGTGTACAAAAAGTAAACTACGTGTACTTAAGAAAAACTATTTCTTCCCTAATAGAAGAACCCATGGCATGTAGTCAAAACTACATGGTGTGTATTCTGGGTTTTTCCAGACTGTAAGCCTTAGAAACTACTCTAGAGCCCATAAAAACACTGAACCTAACATTAAAGGTTCCAAATTACAATCCGTGAGGGCCCATACTCCCCGCAAATAAAATTTTGGCATCTTCTACATGCTATGAAAAATAAAACACGGAATTGATCCAGCAAATTCCAGTCTATGAGGGCCTATAACACCTCAAGAACCCATGTTTGGAGTTCATTCTAGCAAAAACGTACAAAAACAATAGCCTATCAAATTGAGGGTGTTTTTTATCAAGGCATCTATCACAACAACATGCATATTATACACAAAATCTATCATAATAGCATGCAATTGGTAATCCATCCTAGATGGAATGGCAAGAATGCATGACATGCAAATTCTAGAAAGTGCCTATATGATGCATGAGATGGCATACCCTCATCTCATCAGGTAGAAATAGAAATATAACCTCGATAATATCGATGATAACAACAGAGAACATGTGAGTCACCTAACGTTGAAAATCAAATCAACTATAAAATCACAAAATAGAAAAATTACTATAAACGAGGTAGATTGGATTTTCCCTATACACGGGTAAGATACTCCTGTGAACAGCTTATTACCAAGTACCTATTCTATTCTATCCATGAATATAGGCACCTAATAGTATGTCAGGAGAAAAAGAATCATCCAATACCACTTTGTAACGTCCCGGTACTAGAAGCCACCCAGAGGCACCCCGTACTCAGTTGGTCACACAGAATCAAGCACATTTCCCCAAACGCCAGAGGCTGCCTTCTAGTAGTGAGGGACTTGGGTGTAATAGTGGAGAAACTATGCCCTCATTGGCAAAGTACACAGTGGATGTAAACAAATATACACAAGAGCAGAAGCAGTAATAATAGCATACAAAAATAAACAACGGAAGACTAATAGAACAAACTAGAGTACATATATAAATTGATGCATAATACATATGTCTAGGAAAGTAGAAAACAAGTAACAATGATGGAATTCAACAGTACTAAACCAAAGTAAAAAATAATGCAGGTAAACTCCTCAGCATCACAATCCATAGCATTGTGAAATGATCTCCAGCTCCACAGCCAGTCAAGTACCTCTAGTAGAAGGGTGCTTGCCCTTATCTATAGCTGGAACAATATAATATTTTTGGGACCAAAATCTTGGACCAAAAAGGATGTGAGACTAAATCCCAGTAGGCAACCACCACATGATCTGTTCCTAAGATTTAGAGAATATATTTCCGGTAAAAATACAAGAAACAATAAACCGCAAGTTACTCAAAACTAAACAATCCACAGTCTCAATATCAAGCAACAATTAACAAGCAGATAAACATAATAGGTAACCCTCTGGGAATAACACTCAGTCTAACACCTCTGGTATTACCTAATAATTTCAAGAAACCCTCTCGGTAGCACAAATTTTCTCACCCCTCTAGTTCATCTAATGTATAGACTCTCTGAGTAAGCACTCAACATAAATTCTCCCTATAGTCTCGTATCGGTACTAAAGGCCCTCTAGTGAAGAAGATAAGTCACATTCCCTCTGTGTCCCGTTTTGAGGAACTAAAGACTCTCTAAGTAATCACTAAAAATCAATTCCAATTGTGGTCTTGCATCGTATGTAAAACATAAACTCTGGAGAAGCCTTCAACGTCCATTCTCCCTATGGTCTATACACTAGGTTCTCACGGCCCTGTGTAAGTCAAGCAATTGTAGCACTGCGTAACAGTCAAGGTAAAACATAAGAACTAATTGGATAGCATTCTACAGCACAAAAACATAACAGAGAAACAGTCACACCATCCTACAATACTAGGCATGGGAAAGAAAACACTATCCTAACGAGAAAACAGGACCCAAAGGTCAAAACAGGTGAAACATACATGGGAAATACATCCAAAGAACAACAATTCACCTTATTCACAATCAATAATCATCTAATCAGGCATACAATCATAACAGAGAATGAAATAGGGATGAATCGATAAATGACCAATACCCCATTCAGGGGTATTGGGAAAATTTGCACATAAAATTAAAATTCTTTTTAACAGAAAGGTAAAAACCACCTACCTCTATGTTGGGAGATCAAGATACTTGAACCACGAGGCTTGAATCACCTTAAAATGTCATGGATATATGAAAATGTACAATACTTTCAACCCACGATAACTCACTAAAGAGGAGAAATCAAGGGACGGTGCTCTTGGAGAAGATAAAACTCAACGATACGATTCCAACGCAACCATAGGTGTTTGATTCGGAGGACGGATGTTCGGTCGGGGGCTCGTTAAATATCTGTGGCCACTAGGCACTCTCAGACGAACTAGTTTGAGAAAGATATAGTTATGTCCGTCCAACGCGACCCTGGTGCATTTAATGAAAAAAAAGTACACAGTGTGTACTTTTGAAGTGAACGATGTGTACTTGCGGTTTTCGTACACCACTCTAGGAGGCCTCCAGGTCATCACACATGGTCATGTGCAAGGCCGCTACACAACAAGCACACGACTACCAACAGTAACCGAGTACACGACGTGTACTCCTAAAGTACACAAAATGTACTTCAAAAATTTTCTAGAAACACCTCTTTTCTAAAAAACTCCAGGAAAAAGGAATACATACCTGAAAAGATGATCGAGGTTCTTATAGTATATATATCCCTTATGTGTATCATTTGGTTTAGTTTGAAGGATTATTTAGGAAAAAATATTTTAATTTTTTTAGAATTATTTTGAATTGTATAGGATAACTTTTGATGCTAAAACCTTGTTTTATTGTTGAGGTCATTATGGATTTATTGGGTTATTGGGTTATTTATTTATAAAATAATTTAAAATAAACTTTTTGTTTCATTACTGAATTTTGGAGATTTATGAATTATTTATTCCTGTGAATTTTTACAAAAATTCTCATTATTTTCTTGCCTTCTACAAACATTTAAATTTTGGTTAATATCTCAAGGCATGAGGAATATAATTTTATGCTTTTTTTTATTTTTTTATTCATTATAAGTTTATTTTAGTGTACTAGAACTGGAAAAAACATATTAAATACTCATAGGTAGATAAAAAAATGTATTTTGGATGAAATTGATTATTGGATGAAATTCAACTTCTCACGCGATTATATATTCTTATGTTATTAGTCTAGTTGGTAAAGCCCTTCCTCTACTCTTAGAGAAGTATCTTGGATCAAAACTTACATCCAACTACATTAATTTCTGTGGAAACTATAGTATTTTACACCTCATAGGTTTATAGTTGCATTTTCATTGAAATTCTCATGAACATTCACTTTAATTAGATCAATGTTTTATATCACCCTCCATTATTATTTGGAAAATATTTTTTTCATCCATTTCTTTATAAATACATCCATCAAGACTTCTCATATTCGGAAACCAACTATTTTTTTTATTTAATATGACCATTTTATTTATCATTTCCACAATCCAGGAGCATGTTTTTTTCTTTTTTTATGATGTGGTTTTTTTAATAATACATTTAAACATTAAATAGGGGTTCCGTCAATGTATATGTGTTTTAACATGAAATCATTGGAAATCAATTTTTTTAAAAATAAAACCCATTCTATCTTAAATGAAATAAATTTTAAAGAAAAAAATTTCTAAAATTGGTATGATATTAAAAACCCTATAATTGTTAAGATAAATAATTTTCTTTTATTATTAATATATATTATTTATATTTTGAGAAAAATATTTTTATAATATTATTATCGAAATTTTTCTAAAGGAAAATGATTTATTTCTAACCAAATTGGATTTCCATGCATTATATGGTTTGATTTGAATGATTTATTTCCAAATAATAGAATTTTAATTTGAACAAATTTCCTCCATTTTTGAAATTAATATTTCCAAATTCACTTTGGATGAATTTAAAAAAAATAAAAAAATTTATTTTTTAATGAATAGTGAAAATTCTAATTTTTATTGAAATTTTATTTTTTCTTCTCTAGTATTTACAACGTATAATTTATTTTAGGATTAGTCTGAAAATTCAATGATTCCCTTTACATTTAAAATAATACAATAATTGAAATTGGAATAATTATTACACATTAATTAGGTCTAAAATAATTTTCATACTCATATAAGAATTTTTTAAACAACTAATTTGATCACTTTTTTATTTTTTAATATAAAATTATATTACCCCACAATATTGAAATTAATTTTTAAAAAAATTTCCGAAATTTTGAATTAGGAGGTGAAAATTTTCAAAATAATGAACATTAATTATTAGTCATTATGAATAGTAACTATAGTAAATACTTTTCACCTTGGTAAGAATAAATGTGGTAATTATGGTTAGAAATAATATAAAGAGGACTAAAAATGACCCTAAAACATTCCTTTAATCTATTGGATTAGTGAGGCTCAATAATCCCCATTATATATTCAAATTTGTAGAATCTTCATGCCAGTTTTCTTTGAAAATAAATTACATATTATTTTAAATAAATAAAAATAAAAAATGTCACCCTTACACTAATAAATTTATATTATATGTTCACATAGAGATAAATAATTGTTTTAAATGAATATTTGTACCACCCCAAAATTATAATATAATATCATCATATTTGATAGTATTTGTCACATATAACACCAAGTTTATAATTAAATATAACACCCTAAGACTTAATGATATATTTATTTTTAAATAGATTCAAGCACATTAGTTGATTTCATTTCACACACTACTAAGAATATATTTCTTTATAGGTAAAACTGTGCATAAAATATGTTTCATGTGACACAATGTTTAAAAAATGTGAGATGTTATTAAAATATTCTTATTTGATATTATATTAATAAACTAGACATTAAATTGGAGGCCTTAATAAAATCAAGTAAATGAAGAAAATTATAGTCATCTGTTAATTTGATAAAATAATATCCATTTAAGAAATTTTCATATAATATTATTATTGTGCTGATTTTTTAGGATTTTTTTAAAAGATTCACTTATTGATAAATTTTGAAAAATTCTATATTTGAATTGAAAATTTCCATTTCATTTATATAATTTATGATGATAATTTTTTTTGAATTATAATTAATGTAAAATTAGTTCAGTTATATATCATTTTATCATATTAATTTCATTAAAATTATTTCGATAATCAATTTTGAAATGAAAACATTGTTAACATTTGAACATTTTCCCTTTAAAACCAGGAATTCTTGAGATATCTAAAAGATTAATTTTATATTAATTTTTTTTACAATTATATGAATTTCTAATAAGTTCAACATTATTTTTTCCAAAAATAATAGTGAAAAATGTAAAAATTAATTGTTGTGGTTGAGGGAAAAAGGATTTACCAAATGTTAAACTAAAAAGATAAGAGATAAAAATGGCATAAAAACATTCCCAGATACAATATTATGTCCATATTTGGAAAAAATATATTATATGATTGTTTCACTCGGATTTTGGGGATGACCTCCTGTTATGGGAGGTTTAAACATTCCGATCAGTTTCTAACAGGTTTGTATGTAGAACCAGAAAATGCCAATGATTCCACATCTATTTAGACCTACTTTCCAAAGGTAGGCGCTCATTAGTTTGTGGACTGATGAGACATAGGAATTTTCATTGGTCATGAGGATGGGAGGTCAGACTCATCAAACCTTTTTGAGGGGAATTATTGTCTACTCCGGGACTCTCTATATAGATTTAAGTTATGTTCGTGAATCCTTATTACATTACCAAGTATAAAATGAGCTTTCCTTCAGATTTGAAAATCAATGATTACATATGTAGGAAATTTAGCGAATCTTTTATATGTATTCGAGGTTCTTCATCGATAGAGAATCATCTGTATTTATTAGAGATTCTCGGTAATTGGTACCCTTCGACACATTTATATAGAAGTATCTTGGTCATTATGATGACCATGCTGGTTTAAAAGCCACTCAGTGGGGTACTTAAAGTTTATTGTAATTCAGAAGGACATGAATTATTTCAGAGTTTGGATCGAACCTGCATATGGGATACCTACGTATCCTTTGTTTAAAAAAGGAATCAGAACACACGTAGTTCACGTAAGGGAGTATGATGTTTAAGATTTATGGCTCAAAGAAGGATTTCATAATTACTTTTACACTCTAAAATCACGTGAGTCATTCTCGGTGTGAGAAACAAGAGGTATTGGTAAAAATTAGACAATTGTTCCATGAAAGATGCAATCATAAGAAATAATGTGGGGCTTATGTATTTATGACTGCCCAGATAAATGAAGGTTAGGATTTACTTTAGGGAAGAAATCCAGGAGCAGGGTCCATAAAGGTATATGTGCTTCATGGAGATTTTGAATATACTAACATGGGGATTACTCCTGAAAAGGGGTCCCAAATTAGAGGAGGACTAATGATTGGGTTTTAGACATTAAACGGAATCCCATATCAAAATTAAATTAGGACTGGTTAAGAGAAATTAAGACTGGGGATTACTCTTGAAAAGGAGTCCCAGGTTAAGCGATTTGAAAAATTAAGGGACTTGGGGCTCACTACTGAAGAGGATGCCCATTTTTGGATTGGGGTTTACTCTTGAAAAGGAGGCCCAGGTTAAAAAGAATTAAGGTTTTGGGCATACTCTTGAGCAGGATGCAAATATTTTGGGGAATTATGACTGAGGCTTACTCCTGAAAAGGAGGCCCGGGTTAGGGTATTTGGGGATTACTCCTTAGGAGGATGCCCAAATTAGAGTACTTGGGGCGTACTCCTAAAGAGGATGCCCAAATTAGAGGACTTATGACTGGGGATTATTCCTAAAAAAGAGACCCAGGATAAGGATTCTCTCATCTTAAAGGATGAGGTTGAATGAATGAAATCTCAATCTTTAGTGACATGAAGATGTGTAAATCACTAGGTTTTGAGAGATATTCCACAGAATTCATTTCAGATAAGGAATTAAAATCAAGAAATCATGCCATAAATGGATTTGAAGAGTGTATTGAAGACTGAATGTTGAATAGGAATGGTGGAATGGCTTAAGAGGGGTGAAATAGGATAAAAGGGCACCCAAAAAGGCAGGGCGCGTAAGTCTTGGTAGGCGCGCAGGTACTGCGTGGGCGCGCAAGTCCTGGTCGCTCAGTTATGCATGCACGACATATGGGTACTTGAGCGATGGTTAACCAGCAGGGTAATACTTGAGAGAATCTTGGTTAAAGACTTTAGAATCCTGTTGAGGTTCTTCTAGAAGAGGGGTGCGCAAGTTCTATTGAAGGAGTAAGGCGGCACGCAAGTGTGGCCTTTTCCCTTAAGGGCTAGCCACTCAGGCGCGCAAGTGTTGATGAGTTTCAACACATAGGCCTTCCTCCCCCTCTTTAGATCTTCCGTTGTAGGTAATAAAATACCTTATAAGTGTTTCAGATGTTTTTAGAAGAGACTGGGGCGCCGGGAGCTCAAATATGAGTTTCTAAAAAAATCCTCCTCGAATGGGGGGCCCACAGGGTCTATTTATAGGCAGGAGAAGACCTCGGGCAGTTATCACATAGGTCGCACAAGTCACTTGCGCGACCATCATGCGTCGTGCAAGTGGATTTGCATGACTATGAGGGAACTTACGTGACTTATGGGCAATCTTCTCCTTGTCCATCCCTTTGTCAATTTTTGATATATGCTTCAAAGGATGAATCAATTTGTGCTAATTCATTTCCCTTTACATTCATTTGGACTCTGTGACGAAAAAGGAGCGTCAACAAAAGTCCCCCCTTAGAGTTGGATCCAAAAGAAATGAGGATGTGACTCTGAGGAAAAAGGATACATCCAAAGGAATGGTGGCTCGCAAGTTAGGGCGCGCAAATGAGCTTTGGGCGCGCAGGCTCTGGCGCGCAGGGATATGTCCTTTGATCGCGTAGGGTCCCGACCACATCTATAAATAGAGGGCCTCACTTCCGTACAAAGCATCTTGATTTCTGGATTTCAATCATTCGAGCTCTCGCCGCGCAGGTCACCTTAGCCGTGCAGTTTTCTCTATTTTCCAATGTTTCTTTGCTATCGCGCTACTGTATAGGTATTTTTACTTGCACGGTTTATAATTACGCGTCAAAAACTAGCGCGACACACGAACACTTGCATGCCTTAATGTCTTAGCCATTTTTTTCAAATTCTTCCACAAATTTTATGAAAAATAAACCCATTTAAGAGTTAGTTTATTCAACTTTTGTGCAGATTCAATGGCTCCCAAGGGAATTAAAACAGCTGATGAACTAGCTAACAAGTGGATTGATGACATGATGAACATCATTGGCCAGGATTATTATGATATCTGTGACAGCACTCTCCCAGATTTGGGTAAGTACTTGAAGAAATATCATCTTAATTTCCCACAGAGCATCTACCTGCCTCTATATGGTCATGGTCATCTTCAAGGAGTCAATGTTTCATATGAAAAGAACTATATTACTGAAATGCATCTTCAATACTACTCCTCTATTTCGGTTATGTTGTGAATTAAGAGCAACAAACTTTCAAATTCTTCCACCATGTCATTTTCTTGTAGATATGAAAATGGAAAACCCATGGGCTGAATTTTTTTTTGTTTTCAGTTGGTGGAGAGAAGACAAACATGGCATTAGAGAAATATCTGAAAAGAGTACTCTCTCCAAATGGATCTTTAATTCCAATGCTCCATTCTCAAATCCATGTATCCATCTTCCAAGTCTCTTTGACAGAAATAGAGTCACTGTTTGATCAGCAGAAAATTTTCTCAAACCGCACTCGAGAACATCCTTTTACAATTGTTCCAAGAAGAGCTGGTATCACTGTATCTCTTATTGTATCTAGTTGAATGATTGAATTCCAGGTGGTTGCTGATGAAGCTCGGGATGCCGTAAATAAAATGAAGAGTTATGTTAAAAGCCTTTTTTAATCTCCTTGGAAAAGGGAAGAGACTCCAATCAGTGGATTTCCTTATAACTCTTGTGCATCAATAAAAAACACTTTCACCTTCACTGATTTGTACCTGCATTCTCTTTTTCTACATGCTTTAGATTTTACCTAACCCAATGGGCCTAGTAAGCATAGTTTGATTTTTACTAGGATTGATGTAAATAAACCTACAAACTTGAACCTTTTAATTGATCAATATTACCTAAATCATACAAAATGTATGTTTAGTGAGTTGGGAACTTGACTTTTATTCAGTGTTCCCTTGTCTTTTGTGGGCAGTTTAAAGTCATGCACGCTGAACATAAAAAGGCTAATGTTTAAGGTCGAAATAGCTTTGACCGAAATGGATTATAATTGACTCAATTCCTTGATAATTCATCTGAAAACATATTACCATACTCAAGTATGAGGGAAAATATGTAAGATACGACTTAAGAATATTTGAATCTGAGTAATGATATAAAAAAGAGCTAAAAGGCATTAGAAGATGTAGTTTCCATGAATGAAGTTACCATTATTTAACAAACCCGTTGGGGGGTTGAATTATGCAGGGCCACCTAAGGGAATTGGTTGCATAGTTAAATAAAATAGTATCTTTTAGCTAACAAGTCTGTTATGTAGACTGTTTATGCAAGGCCGCCTATAGGCACGTGATGCATAGTCAGACAAAAGAACTCTCAGAAATTTACTTTCCTAGTGTTTAAAGCTTGTGAATGTTTATGGAGATTCAAATCTTCCAAAGTATGGAGTTTTCTGTATGGAAAGAGGTACTTGAATATGGAGAAGATATTTCCAAACAATAATATCGAAGAACTGGATTAATATCACTCCTACGAATGTCTGACCCAAACGTAGGGAAGGAGAATATAAACCATAGACTTGGATACATTCAGATCATGAAAAAGGATATGGGACAAATATGTTAAGGATGGCTATTTTTGCGGATCCCTGCATACTGTCATTTAAGACAAATAAGGACAAAAGAGGCATTCTTCCCAAGAATGAAGTTACCACTATCTGAAAAAACCGTTAGGGGGTTGAATTATGCAGGGCCACCTAAGGGAATTGGCTGCATAGTCAAATAATAATATCTTTTGGCTAACAAGTTTGTTATGTAGACTGTTTATGCAAGGCTGCCTATGGGCACGTGCTGCATAGTCAGTCAAAATAAATCTCAGAAGTTTAACATTTTTGTGACTTGAAGTCATGAAAAGGGTTATGAGGATCTGAAAATATTTAAGGATAAGATTATGACACATAAATATGGGTATTGTTCAATGTATACTTAGATACATAGATCAATGCTAACCATAATCATGTTGTGGCTGAGTCCTGGATTGAAATGTTGGACTTCACTACGTATCCCATAAGGATGAGAATCAAGCCATGCATAGTTCTTAAATTATAGTTTAACGTCATGTGGTACAAAAGGATTAGAGATCTTAGTTTATGGTCATAGAGCTTGGTCCATTATAAGAAATACACAGTGTGTGTTTTCATGGGGACTTTTCAACCAAGGGACTGAAAATGGAATTTGGGGTTTGGCCCAAAGACTTGGGGTTGGATTCAAGAGACACTTGAACGTTCTTACATATCCCCTAAGGATGGGAATCATGGCCACATAGTTCTAGAATTAACCTTTTTTACAAATTTGGTTCGTACATGTGATGGGTGAAAGGGGACTTTAGTACAATGATGGTTTAATCTATGATAAATGGTTTGAGTGTTGCCATGTATGCTTGAAGTATTTGATATGAAACATGATTGAAAAATAAATGTAAATAATGGTTCCCTCTCAACTGAGGGTATCAAAGAATATTGTATTTTATTGTCATACTGGACAAAAGTGTTGTATATTTTAACATCGTACAACAAGGGAAAAAGTGAAGCAATGTAAAGATATTGATTCTAGGGGCAGTTTCACAAATCAACATCATATGAGAAGGAGGTGAACCGATATGAAGAGATTGGTTTTGGGCTTGAACCTTGGGAGGTTGCCTACATTCCCACCCTAGAAGGCAGGGATCAAAGTCCATGTAGTTCAATTAAAGAATGAATTAATGATCAAGTTGTTCTTGGGGACAATGACCTAGAAAAAATAATGTTGTTGGGACATACACATGGTTTGCGGCCCAAAGAGAGTGTTATGGTTGAGGTTTTCTCTAAGCTCACGTGAGTCATACTCGGTGTGAGAAACAAGAGGTAACAACAACCTTAACGATGCATAGTTTAATGTCATGTAAGACATATAAAGGGACTATGCAGTTTAAAGTCTTGCAGTTATAACTATAGGTGCTACAAAGTTTAGTGTCATGTTGTTAGGACAATGGGGATAATAGAGTTTAACGTCATGTTGGACGAAAGGGGGACTGTGCAGTTTAATGTCCTGCAGTGAGGACAAAAGAGTACACCATTTAACATCATGTTGGATGCATTGGGGATTTTTTTCCCACAATTTAGCATCATTTAGGACGAAAGTGTGGATAGTTTAAGGTCAAATGCATGGACCGTGGATGGTGTAGTTTAACGTCATGCTGGACAAAAGTGTAGTTTAAGGTCATACAAAACCTTTGATGATTATGTAGTTTAACATCTTTCTGGATGTAAGGGACTTTTATACAGTTTAGCGTCATGTAGTTTGGACATCACAGTTTAACGTATTTCTGGACAAAAGGGACTTACAAATAGTTTAGGGTCATATGCATGGACCGTTGATGATGCAGTTTAAGGTTATACAGGACCTAGTTGTAGTTTAATGTCATACTGGACGATTTAGGGAACTTTTTCACAATTTAACATCGTGTGGGATGAAATTAATACAAATAGTTTAAGGTCATATGTAGGGACCGTTTCTTTATATTTTAACGTCATATAGTAAGGACGAAAGAGGGACTTTGCAGTTTATTGTCATGCAGTGAGGACATCACAGTTTAACGTCATGTTAGACCAAGTTGCAGTTTAAGGTCATACTGGACCATTTTGGAGACACAGTTTAACGTCATGTTGGACCAAGGGGGACACAGTTTAACGTCATTTTGGACCAAGGGGGACATAGTATAATGTCATGTTGGACCAAGGGGGACATAGTTTAACGTCTTATTGGACCCTGTTGCGATGTAGTTTGTGTTTATACAAAATACTTCTTCAAAAATCTGGATTTTGTTGGAGTAGTGATGAGTTCTCCATCCATTGAGATTAATGAATAAGCTTCATTGGAGTAGACCCTTTTTATTGAATAAGGTCCTTCCCATTTTGGTTCAAGATTGGGAGGTTACTTTCCTGGTATCATTGGTGTTCTGAGAACTAATACCGATTCTCCCTGAGTGAATGAATAAAGAAGAACGTTTTTGTTAAAAGCTCGTGCTATTCGATTCTTATAGACTTCCATGTGGTGCAAAGTGCACAATATTTTCTCATCTAACCATTTTGATCCATTCAATAGCTTTTGAGATTATTCATCTATTGATTATTGATCACAAGTGGAAACTCTGAGCGAGGGTAGTTGAACTTCAATGGGCAAGACGGATTTTGTTCCATATACTAATGAATATGGAGTTGGCCGAGTTGTAGTGCGGGTGGTAGTCCGATAATCCCATAAAGCATGAAAGAGTTTATCATGCCATGACTGCTTATCTTTATCCACCATCTTTTGTAGTATATTTCGAAGAGTCTTGTTAAAGTCTTCTATCTATCCGTTGTCCGCTGCATGATACCGAGATGAATGGTTGGATTTGATGTTGTATTCTTGATACAACTTCTTCACCTCGTATGAATAGAAATTGGTGCCATTGTCCATCAATATGGTATGAGGGACACCAAATATGGTAATTATGTTGGACTTGATGAAGATAACAACGCATTTAGAACTGACTTCTTTGAGAGGTATTGCCTCTACCCATTCGGAAAAGAAGTCAGTAGTAGTAAGAATGTACTTAAACTGCTTGGCCGTAGCCGAAGGGTAAGGTCCCACCAAATCGATTCCCCATGTGGCAAATGGACATGAGTATTTAGATGTATGAAGCAACTCTAGAGGTTGATGAATGAAGTTGGCATGTACTTGGCATGAATTACACTTCTTTCTGAAATTGACACAATCTCGTATCACTGAAGGCCAAAAGTATCCATGCCTCTGAATCTGATCCGACAGTCTATGTCCAGAATGGTGGGCACCACATACTCCTACATGATCTTTTTTCATGATAGCCATTGTATCTTAACCATAAATACATCTGAAAAGAACTCCATAAAAACCACATTTCTAGAGAATTTTCTCTAGGTGATCTGGGATATCATAAAGAGTAAAATTGACCACACATCGCTGGATTTGTTCTTTCTCAGCTCTATCAGGTGGAAGTGTTCCATTTTGAAGGTATTCCCTGATTGGTGACATGCATCCTGTAGTATGACCATACGGTTTAGGAATGGGACAAATTTCATTAATTTTCTCTGTTCTGATTCGAACATAAGGTGAAATTGCACGACAGTGGGAAATACTGATGGTTATCTCATCCCGATTTGGATCTGCCAGAGCTATGGCTATATTAGCCAGTGTGTCAGCTTGAACATTTTGTGATCTTGGGACATAAGAAAATGTCGGTTCCATAGGGAATTACTCCATTGACTATCTGACGTAATCATACAAAGGGATTGGTTCTTCTTTTCTGATGGCATAATCCCCATTGACTTGTTTGATTACCAGTTCTGAATCACCTTTGACCTTTAAGTGATTCACTTGTGCTTGAAGTGCTAATTCCAAGCCTATGATGAGAGCTTGGTATTATGGTTCATTATTGGTACCACCTTCCCACAATAAGAAGGAATAAGGTAGCACTGCCTTTTCTGGAGAAATGAGCACAATTCCTAAGCCAACTTTTTGGAATTTAGGATTTTCCATTTTCCTCCCTGTTTTACTTCTTGAAGCACCATCAAAATACATTTCCCATGCCTGAGGACTTTGTTGAATAGAGAAGACTTCCTCATCAGGGAGTTCAATATCTGAAGATGTGTCTTCTACTGAAGGGTGCTCAGCTAGGAAATCAGCCAGATCTTGGCCCTTTATCGCCTTTTGAGACACATATTGAATGTCGAATTACTGCAAAATAACTGCCCACCATGCCAGACGTCCTGTATGCATTGGACGACTAAGGATACATTTGAGCGGGTTATTGTGAGATAATAATTGGACCTCGTGATGTTGCAGGTAGTGTCACAACTTCTGAACTGCAAAGATTAATGCTAGGCAGAACTTCTCAATACTTGAATACCGGGTTTCTGCTTCAAGCGTGGTTCGACTGAGATAGTAGAGGTTTTTTTCATTCCCAGCATCATTCTTTTGAGCAAGAAAGGCACCCAATGATCGCTCTAGAGCTATCACGTAGAGGATAAGTGGTCTTTCTTCAATAGGTGGCATGAGTACCGGTGGACTCAAGAGGTATTTCTTGAGAATATTGAATACTTCTTGATATTCTTCAGTCCAATGGTAAGTGACTCCCTTCTTCATCAATTTGGTGAAGGGTAAACTTTTGCCTGCCAAATTGGCGATGAAATACTGAATATATGCTAAGTGTCCTTGAAGACCTCTTAATTATTTCAAATTTCGAGGAGGTGACATACCAAGGATTGACTTGGTCTTCTCAGGATTGACTTCAATACCACAATGGCGTACAACAAAACCGAGAAATTTTCTTGAGGTTACCCCAAAAGCTCATTTTAAGGGGTTCACCTTCAAATTATGTTGTCGAAGCTTGAGGAATATGACTTCCAAATCAGACAAGTGATTAGAACATTGTCTGGATTTAACTACCAAATCCTCTACATAGCATTCAAAAAACTTCCCTATGAAGGGTTTGAAGATACGATGCATGGCACGCTGATAAGTTGCACCTGCATTCTTTAAGCCAAAGGGCATTACCCGGTAGCAAAACACACCCTGAGGGGATCTGAAGGCTGTAGATTCCACGTCTTCTAGGGCCATTCAGATCTGATTATATTCGGAATATCCATCCATGAAGGAAAGTGATTCATAGCCAGCTATTGCATCAATTAGAAGTTTTGTAATCGGAACTGGGAAATCATCCTTAGTAAAATGCCGATTAAGATCTCTGAAATTTATGCGAACTCTAATTTGTCCATTCTTTTTCATTACAAGGACAATATTATCCAACCATTTGGGATATTGAACTTCTCTGACGAAGTTATCTTTGATAAGCTTATCCACTTCAGCTTCAATTTTGGAAGCATAAGTTGGGTGTGTTCTTCTCGCGGCTTGCTTAAATCCTCTATGTTCTTTTGGTAAACCCAAATGATGAGTAATAACATCAGGATCAAGCCCGGACATTTCTGTATAGTTCCAGGAAAATATATCTATATTTTTCTTTAGAAAAGAAATATACATCTCTTGCTCTTCAAGATTCATGGCCACACTGATTAAAGTGGGGTGTGGATATTCTTATGTACCTAGATTTATTTCTCTGAGTTCATCCACAGTTGTAGAGATACCCTCTTCAAATTCTGGAGGAGCATCTCTGAGATTTTCTTCTTATTCTTCATTATGTGTTATTTCTTCCATTTCTACTTGCATATTAGATGATAAAGTAAAATTTTCCTGATCCGAATAGATGTAAAAATTTGCATATCATGAAGAAGAAGCTTCCATTTCTGACCCGATTGATGATGAAGGGTCTTCTTTGGGTAATAAAGAGGAGATAATGGATTGAGAATCAACATCATTGTTCACCTTTGATGTTGCTATAACTTCTTCTGGCCTAATTGGAGATGCATAGACTTGTTGGATTTCAGCAGATGAAATGAAGATGTCACCATTTGTGCTTTCATCACTACTTGGTAGATTACCAATTTCTCCCATGTTGTCTGGCTTGATTGCCATAATTGACATTATGGATCTTTCCATAAGAGTATTTTTATTTGGGTCTATCTTGTCAATTTGAATGATAGGAAACACATAATCTGTACTCACATGTATAAATGGATTTACTGTAATTTTCTCCAAACCATATAGAGCATTAACTTTGATAATCTCCTTTGTTGTGGATTTCTCCTTTCCCTTCATGAGATAGAATTCCGCCTTAATTTATTGAGACTCACATGTATTGAACAGGGCCTTATCACCATAAAATGTACCAACTTGACCATCGAAACAATATTTCAGACATTGATGGTATGATGAAGGGATAGCCTCATGTTGATGTAGCGAGGGTCCTCCAAGCAAGATGTTGAAGGCTGAGTCTTGATCAACAACCATGAAATCTGAATTGGATACAAGATCTCCAAACTGGGTTCTGAGTGTAACTTCACCCAGTGGTTCTTGTTAATTTTTATCATATCTATGTAAAATCATGGTAGAAAGAGATAAATCAGATTCCGTGAGGCCCAATCGACGAATTGTATGAATGGGCATGAGGATGACTCCTGAACTATTTTCAATGAAAGCTCTTCGAACATCTACGCCATTGACCTTTCCAGACAAGTACAATGGTCTAATATGTCCATGCACAACATCATATTCATCTTCAACAGTAAAAGATATTATTGTATGGCATTATGTAGGATTATTCTCTATGTGATAGACTTCATCTGTAGCAATTTCAGTTTCAAACTCTTGAGGACTTGATAAAGCCTCGATGAGTGCTTCCCGAAGATCTTTTGACAGATTCAGATTATCCAGAATTGATAACTTGGCTGGTACTTGGGCCAAGTGTTTCAAAATATCATACTTTTGATCCAGAGGTTTGCGTTTCCCAACATGAATATGTGGTTTGGCAGGTACCTTAGAAGCAGATGCTTTGGAAGTTGATGCATCTTGTATTGGGATAGGAGTTGTCAATATTCCTGGTTTTGGATGATTAGACCGCTTATATCCATTTACTTGCTGAGATGAAGAAGATGGAACCTTTAACCGGTCTTCCAAAATAACTATTCTAGGACTGAATTTTCTATTGGTAGAAGAACTTGCTTGTTCTTGCTGAGCTCGCTGAAGGGCTCTACCACGAGTTTCTGCTGCGTACACAGTTCTAGCAGGGGTAGAATTGGAATAGTGGCATCTGAAAGATCCACGTCTTCCCCTGTATCTGGAGCCCCTGGAACTTCCTCTGAGTCCCCTATTTGATACAGGGAATTCAGACTCATTGAAATTGAAACTGTGACTAGAATATGGATCTATTAATTGAATCATATTAACAGAACCAAAGATTAAATCTTTTTTTGATGAAGACTCTACCTGAGTAGCCTGTTTAGGCTGTGCCGTTTGGTGGGGCGGTGCCCGTGGATTTGAAGTAGATGGCATGAAGTCTTCCAAAGTCAAACACAACTTAGGCTTTGACACATACTCATCTTCTTCTGATTGTATTTCTTTCATTGAATAATGTCGTTTCTTTGTGTACTTTCCCTCTGACAAAGAGGGTTTTTCCACAACATTCATGGCAGAAGACACAATTGGTTTCTTTAATTGTGTTCGCAAAATAGCATGGGTTCGATTGATTGTCTTTCTGACCATACAATCATCATACATATATGCATTTTTTCTTTTGACATCATGCCATTCACCTTCCTCCTCTGGAACTGTAGTAGTGACACATGTTTCTTGGGATGAGGAGCCTTTCAACGTGACTTGTCCCGAGTCGACTATCTTTTGCAGGAGGTCTTTGAAGACAAAACACTCCTGGATGGGATGCCCCAACATTTGATGAAAGGGGCAATAATTGGGACGGTCTTCATCTCCTTTTTTGTTTGGCTTCATGGGGATTGGTAATTTAACCAAATTGTTTTCCAGAGCCGAAATGAAATAACCAGGAACTTTTTCATTTCGGAAAGATTATGTTTTTCTCTTTAGATCCTCAAATTGTTTTCGTCTTTGATCTCTTTGATCGTCTGGACGAAACGACCTTTGATGTGGGAACTTAGAAGGTGGAGCCCTTCGAGAAGATGAAGGTTTTGAGGTAGAAACAGGTACAGGTGCTTGTTTAAGCATAACTGTAGCAGTTTCTACTATACCCATTCTCCTTCCTGGAGCTGATGGAATTACACGAGATTTAGACTTAGCCTGTATAAGGGAATCTTAAATCTGTTGAGCGATTGATGTAAGGTCTCGAAACCCTCCAGTGTATTTCACAGGGATTAACGGCGTGCGTAATTCGTCATGCAGATTTTCCACACAGATTGGCAAACATTCTCCTTGAAGGAGTGCTAAACTCAAGGAATATGTTAATCCCTTCTATAGAGCAATGAAATCAGATACCCTTTCATTCTCCCTTTACTTACGGTTTGTAAGATCAAAAACTGTTGTCTTTGGAGAAGTTGAGGTGAACTAAAGGAGGAACTTTTGGCGAAGATCCTCCCATCCGGAAATTGACTGGGATTGCAAGCTTGAATACCAGACAAAAGCTGGTCCTTGCAAGGTTCGCACGAAGCATCTGAGTTTCACTGCTTCTTGCTGCTCTAGAGTTCCCATCATAGGATCACAACAGGACACGTAATGCATCAAATTCTATTCAGGATCGCCTGATCCATTTAATATAGGGAATACAGGGTTCCCAAAACTGGATGGAGGAGAGATTGAATCTACCCATTCAGGGAAAAATTTCATTTCTGGTTGAACTTGCGCACGTTTCCCTTCCATAGTTTCTAACCGATCTGTTAGTGACTCAATAGTAGTTATTAACTTTTGAGAAACATCTGGTTGAACCTGGACTTCGGTAGGTGCAATGACTGGAGCTTGGACAGATGTGGTTATTGGTGCTGCAACTGATGTTAGCACTGCCGACTGTTGTTTCACTTGACCCGTAGGATTAGACCTGTGAGGGTGTACTGATAGAGAAGGATATTCTTGATCCATCTCAGTATCTACAACAAATTCCATTGGCTGACTGACTCCAGCATGCTTAAGAAGAAGACTACTCTGAAGTAGTTCTGCATTCAACCTTATTAATATTTTCATTTCTTCCTCCTGTTGTGCAAACCGTTGCTCTAGTGAGAGAGATTGACCTTCTCCAGAGGAAGGATATGTAACCTAGTTCTTTCCCTTCCCTTTGTTGGATCCTTTTTGGGGAGGGGGAAGTGGGTTACTCGAAGGATTACCTAGGTTCTGAGTAATCTTTTGACTTCGTGTACGCACACCTTCTTCATTCATGTTGGTGCGTACATCTTCTTGAGCAGGATCCTCTTCATCAGAGTCCCCTAAGTGAGCCTCATCTGGTGGATCAGCGACAGCGGCATTGATGACATTGATTGATGCATAACTCATCGAATCCCTTCTATTATCATTTTTATGTTATTTTCTTCTTCCATGTCATTTATTAGACATTGCCTTTTGTTGATTCGATCCCTCAGGAATTTCTTGATGAACTGTAATTTGGAGGGAATCTCCTGATAATTTGGCCCTTCGTTCCTCTTGAGGTTTCTTCCCCAATCGAGAAAAGACCGACTTTCTCTGAGGAGGGGATTGATGATTTGAAAAAGTCCCCAGTCCTGTGGAATGGGTCTGTTCCTGTTGTTCTTGCTCAGCTCCTTGAATCCTATTTGTTGATTCTGAGGGTTGGTTTAAAAGAGTCCACATTCTGGTGAGCTGGGGTGGCTCTTGACATGCTATGTTTGAGACTTTCTTAAAAGTCCTCCTGATATTGCGAACCTTAGTCCGGAAATTAGCTGGATGCATTAACCTGTATCCACTTTTATCTCCCGATTCAAAAGACCATTGAATGATTTCTTACACTTCTGTCACTTGGTGACGTGCTTTCTCCAAAGGAGAGGCTTGTTCAATATTTTTGTTTGCTTGATGCAAGTGCAATTCAACAACTTGTTCCTTGTATTCTTGATTTTGAGTGGAACTAGTTGAAGCATGTACTTGGGAAAGCTGTTGATTACAAACAATGCCCATTGAATGTGGCCGGCCATGGGCAATAACATTGCATGGGATTGTTTTCGGTAGGCTTAGATAACTGGAGAGCACCGTGAAATGGAGTGCTCCATGAACACCCCATCCTCTGACATGAATACCAGATGGGGCATTGGAAAATAACTAACGCAATCTTCTTAGTGTGCCAAGGCCTGAACTTTTAAGGGCTCTCTGTTTTTTTTTCAGCCTTCAGATATCGAGAGACTGATTGAGACGCCAAACCAATCTGACATTGTAATACTTCAATTATCGTAAGATGATTTTCTTATTCATCATAAGATAATACTTTATTTTTCAACTGAAAAAAGAGTTTTCCATATGTTGATATGAATATCATGAATTTCATCTTCCATCAACATTTTGGGAATGTTATACTGAGAGTCAGCCAGAGGCCAAAACATGACTGGCACTTCACCTTTCGCCAGTTGTTTTCTGATGTTCAGCATTTTCTCTTTATCATTTGATGAAGGTTCTTCTACCTGATTTGACCAGAGTTGGTGTTTCCTTGTTGCTTCATTGGATTCAACATGATTGGTAGAGAAATCATTGATCAAACTAGAAGATGCATGACTTAGCGGTGGTTCGGAGAATGACCTACACCCTGGGCTATCATCTGATTGAGAAATTATTTCACCTACTAGCGATGAATCTTCAGACATGACTGGTTTCACATTTGCAAGTTCCGCAGGATAAGAGGGCTTTCTCGGCACTACATTATCCACTAGAGCATTTTCCGGGCAATGTGTATCACTACTGGGGAGAGGACTTTCGTAGATAAATTCATCATCATGGGGAGGACCACCATAATGGGTTACAAAAAAAGATGAGATATCTTGCTCCTTGGTCTTCTGACCACACAGAGGGTTCCTGTGGCTCTCATCTGAAGACGAAACTTCGAGATCGACCGAATTTTCATGAAGAAATCCTTCATGAGGAAGTGTCTATTGAAGACCTTAGGAATTAATGTTCCCACTATTGGGAAATGAGGGAGTAAAATCTTGAATTTCAACAGATAATTGTCTGAGGGCTTCAAGAACTCCAGCATCGAGAAAGGCCTTGTTACAGATTGGCTCTTGATCTCCAGACTGTGTTGGGCGGGTCTTTTTCTTAGACGCCTTCTTTCTCGCCTTGTAAACCACTTGTTGACGAAAGTGGCTGCTCTGAGCAAGTGTATATGCCTGATCATTAAAGATGGCCAGGTTAGGCTGACGATCTTCACTCAAATTAGGTGTATGTGCTGGAATTTGTTGTCCGTATGATATGGGGGAGTATACCCCACAACCCTCTTGGACTGGAACAGATGTGTGTGTCTGTTCTGAAGTGAATTGTTGATGTGTCACTCCACTGGTATGGATATATTTATGTTTTTTTCCCTGAGATGCCGCTGAAGTTGTTATAATATCTTGGCAGGCATCCATAATATGAGTAGGGATTTGCTTCTGCTCTTTCACCATTGATAGAATATGCTTGGTGACTTCAGCTGCCAGAACGGGAATATTCATCCATTACGGGCTTGGAGTAGGTGTATGTGCATGCTCCTTTCCTCCTTTTCCTGTCAGTGAATCCGGACAGTACTCAAGTGTGGTGGTAGAGAGTTGAGTTTGCCTCTTATTTGTCACCGGGGCTTTCCGACTGACTTCTCCGAATGCTACCAAGCGAGACTATTGGTAGGCTTGATTAATACTAGCAGGTGTATGTGCCTGTTGATTGCACTTTGCCAAACGTGGTTGACGAGTTCCATCATATGTAGTCAGATTAGCCTGATGACTAGCTGATGATGTATAAACAGGTGTATGTTCCTGCCTATAGTACTCCGCCGTAATTTCCTGGCGGGATTGGCGTGATGCTGCCAGACGAGTCTACTGGACAATGGAATTAAAACGGGCAGGTGTGTGAGCCTGCTCATTGCTTGCCACCATGATAGGTTCGTGGACTTCTCCAGAGATGGAAGAGATGAGAACCTGCTCACTGTTGACCAGATTCTGCCTCTGGTGGTTCGTCTTGCTTGTTCAGGTTTCAGTAACCTGAGCCGAACGCCTGGAGTCGGTACCCTCATCATGTTGAGGGCGCACTGTCGCATGAGTCTGGTGGCGATTGTTGGTGGGAGACCTCAAGAAGGAATCCTTTATGTTTGAATTAAGTCCCTGAGGGACCTTATCATTCACTTCCCCAAAATAAGGGAGCGAATAGTGATTGAGTTCTGGGGATAACGACCCGAAACGGTTTGAGATGGTAGTCAGCACCGCCTTCTTCTTGATCACTAGTCATCATTTTTTGGACGACCGGTGTGAGTTGTTCACTTGGAGGGCTTGTCGGGTAGCCTCTAGAGTTGGGATGGTACCATGTTGACAGTACTCCTTAACCAGTACGTTTGATTCCCAGTGTTGAAGACGCTGAGTAGGTGATATCGTCCTTAGAGCGGACGACGATCCAGCAGGAGTAGCAACAGTGGCATTTGCAGCTGCAGTATTCACAGGTGTGAACTTGAGAGCAGCCATTTTAGAAATACAAAAGATCTTGTAAAAGAGTGCATGTTTGATATAACATACGTAATCAAGATAAATTCATCCACTACATCTTTTGGATGAGAACATATGTCAATGATTGTTTTTTTGGCCCTCTCATTGAGTTTTAAATAGGGGCCTAACAAAATAGGTAAAACATCATTTCAACATGGTTAAGGATTCACGTCGGGATCACCATTTTTTCCCCTCGGATTTCATGGATTATCTCCTTTGATGGGAGGTTCAAACATTCTGATCGGTTTCTAATGGGTTTGTTTGTAGAACCGAAAACATCCAATGATTCCACATCCATTTAGACATACTTTCCAAAGGTAGGCGCTCATTAGTTTTTGGACTAATGAGACTTAGGAATTTGTATTGGTCGAGAGGATGGGAGGTCGGACTCATCAAACCTTTTTGAGGGGAATTATTGTCTACTCCAGGACACTATTTATAGATTTAAGTTATGTTTGTTAATCCTTATTACATTACCAAGTATAAAATGGGATTTCCTTCAAATTTGATAATCAATGATTAAATATGTAGGAAATTTATAGAAAATTTTATATGTATTTGAGGTTCTTCATCGATAGAGAATCATCTGTATTTATTAGATATTCTTGGTCAATGGTACCCTTCAACACATTTATATAAAAGTCTCTTGGTCATTATGATAACCATGCTGGTTTTAAAGACACTTAGTGGGGCACTTGAAGTTTATTGTCATTTATAATGACATGAATTATTTCAGAGTTGGAATCAAACCCGCAGATGGGCTACCTATGTATCCTGTATTTAAAAAAGGAATCAGAACCCACGTATTTTGAGTAAGGGAGTATGATTTTTATGATTGATGTCTCAAAGAAGGATTTCATAATTACTTTTACACTCTAAGATCACGTGAGTCATGCTCGGTGTGAGAAACAAGAGGTATTGGTAAAAATTAGACAATTTTTCCATGAAATATGCATTCATAAGAAATAATGTGGGGATTATGTATGTATGACTACCCAGATAAATGAAGGTTAGGATTTACTTTAGGGAAGAAATCCAGGAGGAGGGTCCATAAATGTATATGTGCTTCATGGAGATTTTCAATACTCTAACTTGGGGCTTACTCTTGAAATGGAGGCCCAAATTAGGAGAGGACTTATGATTGGGTTTTACTCCGGAAAAGAAATCCCAGATCAAAGGTAAATTAGGACTGGTTAAGAGAAATTAAGACTGAGGCTTACTCTTGAAAAGGAGGCCCATGTTATGAGATTTAAAAAATTAAGGGACTTGGGGCTTACTCTTGAAGAGGATGCCCATGTTTGGACTTGGGTTTACTCCTGAAAAGGAGGACATGGTTAAAAATAATTAAGGTTTGGGGCTTACTCCTGAGGAGGATGCCCATATTTTGGGGAATTATGACTGGGGCTTACTCCTGAAAAGGAGGCCCAGGTTAGGGGATCTAGGGCTTACTCCTAAGGAGGATGCCCAAATTAGAGGACTTGGGGAATACTCCTAAAGAGGATTCCAAAATTAGATGACTTATGATTGGGGATTATTCCTGAAAAGGAGACCCAGGTTTAGGATTCTCTCATCTTAAAGGATGAGGTTGAATGAATGAAATCTCAATCTTTAGTGACATAAAGATGTGTAAATCACTAGGTTTTAAGAGATATTCTACAGAATTCCTTTCAGATAATGAAGTCAAATCAAGAAACCATGCCATATATGGCTTTGAAGAGTGTCTTGAAGACTGAATCTTGAATAGGAAAGGTGGAATGGATTATGAGGGGTGAAATGGGCAAGAAGGGAACCCAAAAAGGCAGGGGCATGCAAGTCCTGGAAGGTGCGCAGGTACTGCATGGGCGTGCATGTCCTGGTCACGCAAGTATGCCTGCATGACATATGGTGTACTTGCGTGACGGTTAACCAGTAGGGAAATACATGAGTGACTCTTGATTAAAGCCTTTAGAATCCTCTGGAGGTTCTTCTAGAAGAGGGGCGCACATGTTCTATTGAAGGAGTAAGGCAGCACGCATGTGTGGCCTTTTCCCTTAAGGGCTGGCCACTCAGGCGCGCAAGTTTGATGAGCTTCAACACTTAGGCCTTCCTCCCCCTCTATAGATCTTCCGTTCTAGGTAAGAAATTACCTTAGAAGTGTTTTAGAAGCTTTGAGAAGAGACTAGGGTACCGGGAGCTCAAATATGAGTTTTTGAAAAAAAAATCCTCCTCGAATGGGGGGCCCACAGGGTCTATTTATAGGCAGGAAAAGACCACGGCCGGTTATCACTTAGGTCATGCAAGTCACTAGCATGATCATCATGCGTCGCGCAAGTGGATTTGCACGACTATGATGGAACTTGCGCGACTTATGGGCAATCTTCTACTTATTCATCCCTTTGTCAATTTTTGATATTTTATTCAAAGGATGAATCAATTTGTGCTAAGTAATTTCCCTTTATATTCCATTGGACTCTTTGATGAAAACGGAGCGTCAACAATGATCTATAATGAATCATTTTAGAATCTTTTGAGATGAAAAAACAAGGTTATGATTGAATATTTTCAAATAATTACAACTGTAACTCTAACCTCAAATATAAATTCCCCCCACACATTCCTGATTTCTGAAAACCATAAATCCACAATAGTTTGGAAAATCCTTATAAAAATGACATACCAAAATCTATCCCCTATTCCTTGAATCCTTTTTTGGAATAAATATGATGTAGGATATCTTTACATCAAACCTAATGAGGATACCAGAAGAATAGGCTATGTTATTCAATGAGAATATTCATATGATTTATTTCTATAAATCAATGAGTTATTATGAAAAAATAATGATTTAATAACATTAGTATATTAAATATATTGATTTTTTATTGAGTTAATGACCTAAAAAAATATACAATTCCATCTAATGGGTTATTAAATCATTATTTGTGTGTTTGGCGGACTACCACATCACGAACCGATCTCATTACTTGTTCTGTTACCACCATTCAGAGTTGGGTACGATGAATGATATAAATTATATATACAATATTTATAGAATAATTATACCGATAATGTAAGAATATTATGTCGAATTTTTTACTTTCCATTCTATGAATGATATGATAATGTCACTCCTTTTTTTGGTGGACTATCGCCTTGTAATGAGATATGATTCGTTTCTCACTAACACTTCAAATGGAAGGTGATAAGGATAACATTGTTCATAATATATGAAAAAAATAAAATAATCATGATATTAGTGACATATTAATCATTCTAAAATCATAAAATATCATTATAATTCATACCTTTCCACTCACTTAATGATGATAACATTGTTCGTGTACATTTGGACTATCTCCTTCGTAATGCTATGTGACTCAATTTTCATCACCACACCACATGGGTGATATAAATAAGAATAAAATATTTTATATATTACATTATGATAATTCTATAATTATTGTAAATTACATAAATTATTTTTTATAATTATATTTGAAAAATAGAAACGTTACTCGCATGTACATATGACCTACCATCTCTATGATCGTATCATAATTGACTTTTCATAACCATATTTCTAGTTTGGATTTAAAAGTATAATTGATGTATAAATATAAAATTTATTCAATGACAATTATTCTATATATGATGTAACTATATAATATTTATAATAATTATATCATTTATGACAAAACACGCATGATAGAACATGATAATTAACAACCAAAACAACGAGAATAATGACTGACTATTAACCAAAATGTGTTAAAATATTACAAAAGTGTCATATATGATATATTAAATATTAATATGGTTCTATAATAAATTAATAACATGTTTATAACCACTATATATGATGTTAAATAATTTTTAATCATAAGGAACCATTAGGAAAGATATCTCATTACTATATTTTCATTCATTTGGTTAATCTTATAATTTGTTAATTATTTATTTCTAATATCATGTCTATAGTATTTTTATGAAATTATACTATACTTTCATGTTAAATATGTTTGTTTATACTTGGAAAACTTATTCTATTCATTTTTTAAATTCTAACATAACTGTTATGATCAGTTTGATGGTTTATTTCATAGTAACATTCTAATCGAGGTTGTTTAATCTTGAATTTAAGTGGAAGGATATTATTTAATCATTTATTAATAAATAAGATCATTTTATTCTCTTATACTTTTTCTTGATATATTCTTGAAATATATACAATTTTTTTAAAAAAAATTATTTTATTATTTGAAAAAATTTCTTTGAAGAAAATTTTATATTATTTTCTTAATTAGTGAGAAATTAGTTTTCATCAAAAATCATATTTAAAAAAAATTAAAAAATATTTTTCAAATTTTCAGAAAGATAAATTTGTAAAATTTCCACCAATTTTTACAATTTAATTTCCTTCAAATAAATGTCATTTTTTTAAAATAATGCATGTATGTATTTTACCAAAGAAACTTACAGGAATATTAATGTGATTTTATGAACAATGGACTTTCCAAATCAATTAATAGTTAAAAAGGAACATTCTATTTGACATGTATAGAATGTATGTAATTTACCATCATGAGGACATCAATATTTTTTGGAAACATCCTTTTCAATTTTATAAGGATCATTTAGAATTTTTTTTATTAAACTTCAATTTCCCAGAAATTAATTTTCAATTTTTTTTTTCAAATTGAAAATGTTAATTTCCTCAGTAATGTTTTCAAAGATTTTTTTATTTTATTTCAATTCATAAATAAAAATCTATTTTTTCTTACTTCGATGTGTATATATTGACACTATCCTTATTCTTCGTCAGGACGGTTGATGAGTATTTTGAAAAAAGAAAGTATTAATAATCACTTCATTGGTTCATTTTTCTTTCATTTAAATCCCCTTAAATTATTAACTTTTCTATGATCATTAGCTATTAATTATCCCATAAGTATACATAATATTTATCATGGAAATTATATTTTCTTAAACTATAAATCATTTCAAAATACAGTCTTCTATTTGGAATGTAATTTGATTGACTCAGGAAATAATGATAAATTTTAATCTATTATTCAATTTAAATATGTTATGATTGAGGAAAATTTATTCCTCAATGAAAGAGAACATTTGAAATATGAGGTATTAATTGGACCTATAGTAATGGTTGATACATGAAATTATATATCCCCTAGAGGAATTGGTAGGTCACATGAGACAAATTGGTAAGCTATTATTAAACATTTTTATCTGTAGTATAAATCGTATTGTAAAAGGTCTTGGTGGTAGAGGTATCATGTGCCTAAGACAATTCGTATAATAATAAAACATTTCATTCATTCAGAATTTAGTTATTATTAACTAGGATTTTTTCACTATTTTATTTTCTCTTAATGCATTTAATATTCAATTTATTTCTAAAATGTTATGTTTTTTAAGTTGTTAACCATTCCATTTCTATTACACCTTTTCCAATTATTTAAGTGGAATTTGTAATCAGTTATTTTTGTCAATATATTGATTACACTTCGCGATTCTTGATATATTATTTTGTACTTAAACCTTACTGTGTAGTTTGAAAAACCCATATTTGGTATCATTTTGTAGTAATATATTAAGTAAAATATGTTTTATATGAAAAGTTATTCTTGAGGTTATAATGTTATTCTAAAAAACAATTTTTTTTATGTATTAAAATTAAAATTACGAATTAATTATGTATCCTATTTACCCTTACTGCTAAACTATATAGTCCATAAATATGAGACTCCTTGTACCTTATTCTAATGTAACAAATCTTGAATATTATCTGAGTTACTAGGGTCAAGGTTTATATTGTCAGTATCATAGTACGTTTAGTAGAAACCACGGAAACTAGATTTATAAAAAATAAATTAGTAAAGATAACCCTATGATTGAATATGATAATATTTTTATAATAATTTCTTAATTTTTTATAATGATTATATTATGTGTGTTTTCCTAGATGTACATTCCCATATGGATACTACAAGCGGGTGTGGTATGAAAACAGAGGTACCTATGGTAAATTCCTGTGAAAATGGTGAATTAGTCTAAAATGGATCATCACCCGGAACACTACAATAGAGAATACAATGTAACTAGATTTCCATTAATGGGGTATATTCTTACGATAATTCACATTTTTTTCAGAAATTAGAATAAAGAATTTTTTAAATATAAATATAAACAAATAAACCTTGTTTATGAATATGTGATTAGCTATTCAAAATATTTTTTGTTTATTTTATTTATTTAAATATTTTTAGGATTATACATTATGTTTCATTATGATATGATCTAATGTAATTAATTTCATCATTTATAAATGTCACACAATAGAAAGAATCAGAACAACATAAGTATGAAGGGTAAGAGTGATCATATATTTGATGGGATTAAACCAATATTTAGAAGGTGTCTATTCTACCAAACATTCTCATTATATTAGAATATAATAACTTGTTCTAACATGATTGATAAAAAATTCACTAAGTATTATGGATTTAGAAGGAATCATTTGAAGATTAAGATTCCATGAAAAATAATGGATAAAGGGAAGAAGGTAGAGAAGGATATTCTCATATGGGATAATTTTTAAAATAAACACCCTGGTACATTCTTCATAGGAATGAGAGTTTACTACATGTATGGAGAGAAAGGCCACTATGCTTTTGATTTCAAGGGGATGAAAAAATTTTCCAATAAAAATGCTTCTGATATAAGTATATTGGGAAATACAAAAATTTATATCCCATGAATCAATAGAATATGCCTCAAAATAAGCTAATAGATCATGGTCCTGATTATACTATTACCAGAGAAAAATAGGAATGAATAATGTAATTTTATTTGGATTTAATAATTATGTCATTTGAATATTTTATAAATTATTTCCTAATAAGAATAATTATAAAATATATTTGGATTATAGTATAGTACTTTTTATTCAATTATTTGAATGAGTGCATTGAATGTAACCAATTACCAAAAAAATGATTTAGTGGTAAGTTTATCTTCTTAGAAAAAACATGGTTGAGGCCATTTAAAATATTCTTGATGTTGATATCATGATGTTTTGATAGATAGGTAATTCATATGGATAAATTAAATTTGATTGAAATAAATTACTTGGAACTAATTAACGATATGTAAAAAAAGTTGTTTATATATAATGGAGTTTTAATAATATTTTTATTTGAGGAATATATCAAATAATCTATATATTACATAAGTAATAAAGATGCATGCATGACTTCAATTAGTTTATCTCATCAATTTAGGTTATTTCCTTATTTCAAGAGAATACAATACAAAGGTATTTACATGTGTGGTATGTGAATAATAAGAGCGACTTCCTGTTGTTTTGGGGATTTATGATAAGTTCATTTTGGTAGTTGAAAAACCATCTTTCTAAATTTATGTACCATAATCATTAGTAAGACCCATAAGGATAATGATTTATGAAATGGTCTAAATTGAAATTTGGAAATAGAATTAAAAAATAAATTATTACTTTACTATATAAAAATTTATTCATATAGTATAACTTGTGATGTCCATATTTTTTTGAAATATTTTTCGAGATAAGAAATGATTTTTCACTCTTTTATGGATCTTACGATCCGTTAAAAGTGAATTTTAGTTCCTCAAGTATAAAAAATTTATTTTTGGATATTTACTTTCATGAGAAAGGGATGAATTTGAAATTAATCAAAAAAACTAAAGGATTAAATTTTTCTTACGAAATAGAAATATGTCAATTATGTATATTTCATTTTTTTCATGTATAGTAAATGAATCCCTCAACATTAAGAAAATGATATTTAAAAAAAATATACACTCTTACCTTCATATCTAAAGAATCATATGGTCGTTTAATCATCACAAATTTATGGTTTTATATTCTTTAGAATTACATTTATCGTCCACTTGATTATGATCAATGACCTCAATAACTATTTAGTATTATTTTGAATTTTCTTCCATTTCCATGTTTCTATTTCCCACCTCCACTCTCACACTTGAAAACCTAATTAGGTGTTATTCCAGAGGGAATTCCTACATTCTTTCCCCTCTTATTAAGATGATGTCTCATTAACCATTTTTTATGATGCGCAGGATTCTATAATGGTATTTCCATATTTGAAACCCTTTATTACCAAGATCATGCTTAAATTACAAGGAAGAAATTTATTTCAGGTGGGGAGAATGTAACACCTTGATATTTTAATATGTTAACATCGTATTTGATATCATATGTGACATTCATCACAAAGATTAAAAAATATATAACACCCCATAAATTAGGATATTTTTATTTTAAAATAAATTCAATTCCTTCAATATAATTCATTAAACTCAACATTGAGCAAATCTTTTTTTAATATAACTCTAAGTTGAGTTTTCATTATACTCAACACTGATTTTTAAAAAAAAATGACATGTAATAAAAAATATTATTTAATATAATAGTAATTAAAATTCCATTAAAATGGTGGGTATCAATAGAAATAAAAAAATTAATAATAATAAAAATATCTATTTATTATAAATAAAAAAAGAATAATTTAAAAAAAAAATATTTTTTGGTAAAACTATATGTTTTTATTAAAGAAGGATTAGTTTCTTATTACCTAAAAACTTTAAAATTATTTTTTACAAAATTTTCAAGATTTACTTTAAAACAATAATCTCCATTTTTTATTTCGTAATATTGAAAATATCTTATTGGGAATTTTCATAATTTTTCTTTAAATATTCATTTTTTGATTAATACTGAAAAAAGAAGAATTTTGAGAGAACATGTCCTTTTTCATATATATAATTTAAATTGAAAAATTATATTTTAAACTAATTTTGACGTAAATTTTGATCAATTTTATTTTAATTATACCAATTTATGACATTTATATTATTTTAATGTTGAATTTGGATGTAAAGACATTAACATCATTGAAACATTTTCTCATAAAAAACATTCTTTCTGAATATGTCTGTATGATTATTTTTAAAATATAATTTTCCACTAATGTGATATGATTTGGGAAAAATGGATTCCACTATTTAAATCACGATAATTTTCAATGTTTAATATTGTCGACATACTTTTTTTATGAAAATGATTAGTCAAAAAAATAAATATTAATTAATGTAGTTACGATAAAAATGTATTTACCAGGTGGTTATACTCAGAAGATAAATGTTAAAAATAACTGAAAAACTTCTAAAAACTCAATTTTATGGACATATATCGACCATAACTCTTTTATTTTATATAATGTGTCATTTTAAGATTTTTATAGGATACAAACATTTTAATTTTTGAATCTTTTCAAAATATTATATGTTTTCTACTCACCTCATTTATAAATGGTCATCTCATTTTCCTCTTATCTTCAAAACAATAGGCCGATTTGGATTAAAAAATCCCTATCAAAATCACTTACCAAAATCCCTATCCTCATCCTATATTCTTTAGTTTTTTTATAAATCCATCATAAAATTTCTTTAGCGAAAACATAATGAGGATAACCTATGAAGAGGTAATATTCCTTAACGAGCATCATTATTTTACTAATTTCCCCACATAGCATAATTTTTCATAAAACATGATGATATGCTTGACAAATAATATTCATTATACTAAGATGTTTTTAAAATAGGTGGATAATAAAAACATATCCATTTCTATCTAATAGTTTACGAAACCATCATTTGGGTGTACGTCAGACTACGACCTCACTAACCAATGTCAAACGTTCTTCCATTACCACTATTCAAATTTGGATATGATGATGAAGTATATAACGTATATGTATATATATATATATATTATTTTTATAATAATTATACATAAGGTTACTTTATATTAAAATTTTCTATTTATATTCCATTCCGAGAGAGATATGACTACACTTGTCCTGTGTACAACAGACTATCATCCCACGTGGTGATACAATTCATCTTTCATTAACAAATCACATTGACAGTGATAAGGAAAATGTTACTGATTATATGTGATATACATGACACAATAATTATTTTAAGGTAATATTAATCATTATTTAAATAAAATATACCATTTATTTCTAGCCCTTCAACTAACTTAAAGATGATGACATTGTTCATGTATGTGTCGAGTACAGCCTTTCTAAAGAGATGTGATGATATTTTCATCACCACACCACACGAATGATATACATAAGAACTAAATATGGTATATATTATGTTAATATACTTTTGAAAATATTATATATTAATTTCCTTAATTTTCCAAATGATCGTAATAAAATGGAATCTTTACTCACGTATATGTATGACCTACCGTCTCCATGAATATAACATACTTTTTTTTCATAAACATATTTCATGATTAGTTTTAAAAGTATAATTCATGTATAAAATTATAATTTTTTCATGATTATTTCAATTAATATGATAGAATAATATTATATTCAATTTTACTACAACTTTCCTGGTGAAAAACGCATGAGAAAACAGGACATTTAACAACATAGTCAATGAAAATAATGAATGATTATTAATTAATGAGAGATAAGATGTTATAAAAAGATCATATATGATATTTAAAATATTATTATGGTTATTTAATAAGTAATGTCTTTTTAAAACCAATATATAAGATTTTAATGCACATTCAACAAAAAATAAATGTATAGAAATGTGTTTCATTACTAAATTTATGTTGATCATGTTAATCACATACATCATTAATTATGCCACTATATGTTTATGTGTATAATGAAAAATTATGAACTTATTATTTATTTCCAAATTCCTTATGTGGATTTATTGTTAAATCACCTGATTGATTCATCGATTAATACTCACTTGAATTTTATGATCATTTTGAATGTTTATTTCACAATCTCATTCTGATCAAGATTCTTTACTCTTAAATTCTAGTTTAAAGAAATTATTTGACAATTTACTTATAAAATACCATACCAATACCTTTGGAAATTTTTTATTTTATTATTTTTATACCTTTCTATCTTTTTGGATGAGTTTTAGGATGAGTCTCAATTTAAAATTTTGAGTTTTGGTTTAAAAATAGTTGTTTTTGGATTTGTAGCAAGGGGCACAGATGTGGGGCACTGTTAAGGTAAACCATGTAGCTTCAACCAAGTAATTGTTTATCTAATTTTTAGTCCAGTGGTAATTGAAAGGGTTTAACATGATTTGGGAAACCCTTAGGAAAATATAAATGAGGTTCTATCTATTTGGATAGTGGATGATGCATGGTTTGCGAATTGTATGTCAAACCATGCAGACTAACTAGGCAAGTTGCCCAGTTTCATATAATTTTGAAATTCCAAGTATTCTATCATCTAATTTTACACCCTTTATTTATTTATTCTTATAGTGGGGTTTTTAGATAATTATAGGGTCCCCACACCCCTCTCCCTTTGATTCTCCTCCCTATATGGAAGATCCTTCATTATTCCAAGGTGAGTTTCTTATGGTTTTGGACTCCTTTCTCATCTTATCCTCCTCCTCCATGTATTTAAAGGGTTTTAATGGTTGGGGTAATCTCTTAGTCAAATCCTAGTGATTTATTTGTGTGTGATTATATTTCTAGGATGTTAGTGTGTTAGGATCATGTCTCATGCTTGGACCTCCCTTCCCCCGAAATTTGGTTGCATCCGCACTCTATTAGGGTATGGGTTTCCATTAATTTTATTTTTGATGAAATCTTTTGATACTTGTGTCTTTAAAAATAATTTATAAATATGATCCTCATTCATATGATGTGTGGGTATTTATTTTTGTGATCATTTAGTGATGGTAGTTTGGTGAAAAAAGGGATTCTCCAAGGATTCCTATTATTATGCATATAAGAATATGCATACAAAGTGATTGATAAAATGTCTATTGTTTTTTTGAATTTAAATTATTCTCTTATTGTGATATCTGTCCTTTATTATATTTTGGTAGTTTTGTAGAGATGAAATTTTGGTTGTGATGTTCGATTTAGATGACTCTTTATGGCTTGATGGTTTATGGGGAAATTTTGGGAATGGCTCTATTGGTTTTTAAATTCTTTTTTGCACTATTTTAATGAAGTGAAACTGTTGGGTTTGGAGTCAATGAATGTAGTGATTATGAAAAGAATGGTTTTTGGGTATTTTCATGGCTACATAATGGGTTTCTTTGGATGTTTGAACATCCATGGGTTCATGGGGTTAACACATCAATGGAAACTCAAATGAATATAGACCTTACAATTTATATTTTCCTCAAAATTTGGTTTTTAAAATGGATTTTCACTTATTCCCTCTCCCCCTTCATCATAAAATAGGTTTTTGATCTCTAAATTGTTACGTTTTTTTCAAGGGCGTCAAAAATTGTGAAATCAAAGACGTTATTTGAGAATGGATCGGTTGGAATCCTATAATACATTTTGATTATAGATTATGTATAAAGGCATGTTCAGAGCCTTCCTCATTTATGGAATGCTTTAACATGGATTTTGGAAGTGGATTGGAAATCGTATTTCAAATGAATTGATCTTTAAATAGAAAAGTATGTGATATAATTTTATGTTATTTGTTTAATGATTATGGTTTTGTAAATAAAACTGCTTGGTTGGTATATTAACACATTTTTAGAAATGGATTAAATGTTCTTGTGATGTGATGTCCCAGTTATCACTTGTAGATGTTTTGTTATATTAAGGAAAATCCATGGAGGATTTCACAATGTGGGATATTTTGTGGGTGGTATCAGTTCATGGGGAAGGTAATTGAAGTTGTGGAAGATAAGGTAGGCCATGCATGTGAGTGTAATGCCCCGACCCTAGTTACCCAGAGTCAGTGAATTAATACATAACATTGGCATGATCACAAGAGATCAAATCCTGAAATACCGATCAGTTTAGTATCCTTAGAAATACTATATACATTTATAAGTTTTACATTAGATTATAAAATGAAAAAAGAACAACAACACCATCTCTATTGACCACATTCATATCCTTTATACCATCCCTACAGGTCATTAATAATATACTTCTTCAAATCTTGTAAAAAATAAAACATAGAAAGGGGTGAGCTTAGATGCTCAGTAAAGTTAACAATATAGTGGAAAATTTCATAAATAACCATAAACATTTAAGGCAATGCATAAGAATAAAACAAAAAACTATTAAAATTAAACTTCCTTATAATATCGGAAATATAAATCAAATAATTCCATTGACTTGTTTACATGGATATTCTACTAGTCAAATAATCACATGCAATATCAATAGTCAATTTTAATAATGATGGAATGGATAATGCTAGACGACATAACCACATCGTAGAGGCCTTGTGCCAATACTACAAATAAGATTTTTTCAAGGCCATGTTCCAAGACACTAGTTTTTCTAATGAGTCCTACCGATGCATCGAGGAGCTATAGCAGGCTCCACCTGTCACTTACTAAGCCCAATGCATTACTCTTATGATAATCATTAGACATGAAATAAGCATTCTTATTAAAACTATCATACGAAATGTAAAACTTTTATTCATAAACCATGAATGGTACAAAAATAACACATCCACAGTCAAACATATCATAAAACCTTCAATACAATATGGAAGATTTTTATCATAATAAGTCAACTTCAATCAGGTTTAAAATCCATCAAAGGATGTTGACATATATGAAATGAAATCTTTTTGAAAGAAATGCCGCTTTCAATTTTGAAACCATTTATAAGTCACTTTATTATAAAAGAAAACATTTATTTTCAAAATATTTTTATAATCTTGTATGGGAAGCTTCAACGATGTTATAACGTCAGAAAATAGCCGCACCTGCCGTATAAGATAAAGAATGGTATTCTTACCTTAATTTTCCCGAAAAGGTCATAAAGTACCTTTATCGGAAAATGAAGAAAATATTCCTCTCAAAACATATATGGTCAAATTAGGGTATAAATGAATTTATCCCATAGTCTTGTAAATAGTAAAAATATTTTGAATTACATTTTTAAGAAAACATGGATGTGGATGATAAAGTGGTCTTAGAAGATACTTAGGTATTAACAACCTCAGATAAGTAAATAGATTGTAGAATTAACTCTTACCATGTACATTTCCTTTGTATATGGTATGTTAAAATCCTTTATAATAGTTAAAAAAAATTTATTAAATTATAAAAAAGCTGTATACATAAATATGATATCATATATGATCTTCTAATATGTATTTGTTAATAATATTTTTGTAGTATCATCGTTTCGGGTGTTAACTGGTTCGTTTTCTTTTATATTCATGGATCCGTAAGCCATGATTATTAGCGATAGGATGTGTTTGATTTATATACAGAATGATATTACATTTATAAACATTATTTTTAATCATTAAATGAAAATTATTATTGATTTATTATGATGGGGAATTAATATCATCACGTTCGTGGAGACGGTAATCTGTACATACGCACGAGTGACAATATCATTATATTAATGGTGAAATCGTATGTAATTAGATGGTATATCATATATACAGAATCATTAACATTTTATATTTTTCATTTATATCTTTTATACTCATTATTATACCCTTCCAAATAATGAAGTGTTTGAATAACAAACTACACCACGACGTGGAGACGGTAAGTCATGTATACACACGTATGGTGACTTTCTCATTTATAGGATGGATAGATTGATGAATATGGTTGTACATTATATATAATAACATTAAAGTAATTATATGGTACTAGAGTTATTATTTTGGTATTGAAACAAAAAATAAAGAGGAAGCAGAAGAAGAAAATAACTTGAAAGTGGGTGGTGAAATTATTACATTTTCTTTGGGTGTTTCTTTTTTAGTTGATCAAAAGGGATCCTTAGGTTGGATTTCTGATCACGATAAGGAATTTAGGGTGTTGTGAGGGAAGTTGTGAGGATATATTTTGGCAGGTGTTGGTTGAGACAAATGGATCTGGAGGTGTGATTTTGATAGAAGAGGAAGTACCTTTTTATAAGAGAGGTGAGGGTCACTTTAGGAAAATATTGAAATATTATTTTATAATAAAATCATTTTCGGTTTCTAATGGTTCTAAAATGATTTATTTCGAGTATAAGGTGGGTGTGGGTTGAAAAAATATCAACCAATAGGGTTTAGATAAGTTTTTATATCCATATTAACCATATATTTTAGTTTTGACTCTTAGTTTAATAGTTTTACATTTACCAGGTCTACTTATATTTTTATATTATATGGTTAATAAACATACTATAATAAGAAATGAGAACCCAAAGTGGTTCATTATTAATATATATAACCTTATCTAAGTCCTTTGACTAAACCTTATATTTTTATGAATATTATATCAATTTATAATATAGTATTTGTTTTAAAAACACAATTATGTCAATTTTGACACTATTGAGTATTTGATTTTTTGAAAGACATAAACACTTTATCAGTTAGAATAAAATTTATTTAATCATCCATAACATTCCTTATTAACCATTAAAATTTGTGTAATTCATCAGAAGTCTCAATTTTTATTTGTTTGGATATTTATAATATCAATTATTTTAATATTCTATTAAAAATGTAATTACTACATCATCAATATGTAATAAATAAATTAAATTATATAATGTCCAAAAATTCAAAATAAAATAACATTATGCAAGGAATCATTTTATCTTTATAATGAATATTTATAGTCTAATTAATATTATGTTAAACCCTACATTAAAAATGGTTTAGTTATTAAATGTTGAATTTAATACTTTTACCTCTTCTTTAAATAAAATAATAATAAATGTCCTAATCTAATCCATGTGAACCAAAGGGGATAAAATTTTATTCCTAAGGTTGTGTTTGGAAAATTAATCTTATTCAATAAAATTAGAACATGTTTTAGGGTAATTATGATATCGCTTTACCCTTAATTACCCAATTTACTTTTAACCATGGTAAATAAAAGTTAAAAGTTACTATTCCCCAAAAAAATATTTTCATCTTATTAAACCACATTTTAAATACTGGTGTCAACAATGTCATTTGAATTTTTGAAATTCAACTCATAGAAGCAGTAAAATTATGTTTAATGCAAATTTTTAAATTCTGCTACACGGTGGGTAAAAGAGGGTAAAAAGATCAATAAAATTTTTTATATCTAAATTTATTATAAAATGACTCCAATGAATTAAATTGAAAATATATAGGTATTATGTAACTATTTTTACCTTAAATAAATTAAATTAAAATAACTAAATAATTAAATAAAAATTCGGTTATAAACTATAACATAATGTTTTCACCATTTATCAAAAATTGAAAGTATTAATAAAAATGACAAAAATTCCCCCTAAGCTAATTTTGATATTCTAAATCAAAAAATAAAGTCCATTTCTCAAAATAAAATTTATAAAATTTGAAAACGTGGGTATTACTATTCATAATGGATAGTTTTATTGGTTGTGGTATGTTAAAACTCTAAGTTGCGTACAAAGCAAACTAGTGCATTATTCAAAGGGAAATATACCATGGAAGCTTGGTGTGTTACATTCTCCCCTCCTTCAAATAATTTCATCCTCAAAATATCAATAATATTATTGCATAAGATGATTTTGGTGGTTCTTCATTATAAGTTCCTCGAGTTCCCACATTGCCTCTTCCATCTTATGTTTTCTCCATAGAACATTTACAAGAAGAGTCATCCAGTTTCTCAACACATGTTCTCTGGTATCAAGAATCTTGACAGGCTCTTCCAAATGAGACAGATCAGGTTCCAGTTCAATTTCCTCATAGGTGAGTACAATATTTGGGTCATGAATGTATTTTCTCACCAGAGATCACATGGAACACATAATGAACATTGGAGAGACATGGAGGCATTTCCAAAGGATAAGCTATAACCTCAATTTGTTTTAGAATTTCGAAAGGTCCGATGTACCTGGGACTCTATATACCTTTCTTACCGAAATGTATAACACCCTTTCGTGGAGATAACTTCAAGAAAACATGGTCTCATAAATGAAATTCCAAATCCTGCCCTCGGTTATCGGCATAGATCTTTTGCCTAATAAGGGATTCTTTGATGTGGGTTTGGATAATCTTCACTTTTTTTCATTTCTTCCTCAACATGTTCTTGGCCTACGAGTGTTCTTTCACCAACATCATCCCAACAAGTTGTAGTGTGACATCTCTTTCCATATAATGCTTTATATGATTCCATCTAAAAAATTGAATGGAAGTTATTGTTATAGGAAAATTCAACCAAAATTCAACCAGAGGTAAATACAGACCCCACATACCAAGAAAGTCATGTGAGAAAGATCTCAACATGTCTTCTATGGTTTTAATTGTCCATTATGATTGTCCATCAGTTTGAGGGTGGTAGGCAGTGTTCAAATGAAGTTCAGTATCTTAGGCCTTCGTATGAATTTTCCAATATATGGATGTACAATGGGGATTGAGATCAGAAATAATCGATAGTTAAACACCATGGAGTCTTTCAACTTCATTAATATATAGTCTTTCTAGATGTTCAAGTGGTAAATCTTCTCGTATAGAATGAAAATTTGCTGAATTGGTAAGATGATCAACAGTGACCCATATTGCATCATTCCTTCTAGGAGTCCTTGGTATCCCCACAAAAAATTCCAATGTAATATTATCCAATTTCCACTCTGGTATGGGAAGAGGTTGCATGAATCCTACAGGATGTTTCCTTCTAGCTTTCACTTGTTGAAAAACCATACATCGGACACAAAATCTGCAATCTCCCTCTTTATGTTATCCCACAAAAAATATTCCTTCAAAACTCCATACATCATGCTTCTCACAGGGTGTATAGAGAAATTGGATCTATGAGCATCATCCAACAATTCCATTTTTAGATCAGGTATGTTAGGAACACAAAGACTCTTCCCAAATTTCAAAATCTTATTTTCATATTTGATTTCACTCAATCTCACATCATTCATAGCTTTAATCATCTTTTGAAACTCCTCATCATCGGTCTGAGAACATTTTATCCTTTCTAGTAAAGATGGGTTTTCAACCATTTGAAAATGTATTGATGTTACACCTTCCATGGTTATTACTATATCCATATTTACTAGATCCATAACCATAATATCTCTTTCAACTCTCATCTTGTTCAATACTCCATGATCCTTTCTACTCAAAGCAACATCCACCTTATTTTTCTTCCTTGGGTGGTAGTGTATAGTGAAATAATAATCCATGTGTTGTTCAAGACATATCCTTTTCCTCATGTTGGGTTCTTTTTGCGAGAAAATATACTTCAAATTCTTGTGATCAGTATGAATCTCACATTTTTTACCATAGAGATAGTGTCTCCATATCTTCAAAGAAAAGACTATTGCAGCTAAATCAAGGTCATGAATGGGATAGTTTTGTTCATGAATTTTTAGGTATCATGATTCATAATCCATAACTATATCATTCTGCATAAGGACACAACATTTTTGTTTCTTTGAAGCATCACTAAAAATAACAAACCCATAGTTTTATGATGGTTGAGTCAAGATAGGATCATTGACTAATATTCTATTGAGTTTTTCAAAACATTATTCACACTCTTTTTTTCCAAAATAAATTAACCCCTTTAAGTGTGAGCTTGGTTAATGGGTTATCCAACTAGGAAATATTCTAGACAAAATACTGATAATAACCTTCTAAACCAATAAAACTGTGTACCTTAGTTATACACATTGGTGCTGGCCATTCTATGATTGCCTCGGTCTTTGAAGGATCAACATAGATTCCATTTTTAGAGACAATATTGCCATGAAAATACATCTCCTGAAGCCAGAATTAAAATTTTCTAACTTCCCATATAATTCATTTCTTCTTAGAGTTTTTAGAATAGTACACAAGTTATTTTCATGATCTTCATAGTATTTTTACTATACCATAATATCATAAATAAATACCACAAAAAAACTCATCAAGATATTCCTTGAAAATTCTATTCATTAGACCAATTTAGACAGAGGGTGCATTAGTCAATCCAAAAGTCATTACTGTAATCTTGTAATGCTCGTACATGGTTTGAAATTCTTTTTTCAGAATGTCTTCATTATTCACACCCAATTGTTGATATCTAGATTGAAGTTCAATCTTTGAAAAATATTGAGCTCCATGAAGTTGTTCGAATAAATCATCAATGCAAGCTAGGGGATTCATGTTCTTTGTTGTTATAGCATTGATCTCGTTGTAGTCAATACACAACCTCATTGATCTGTCTCTCTTCTTAAAAAAAAGGACAAGGGATCCCCACAGAAAAACACTACCGTGAATAAATCTCTTATTACACAATTTCTCTTGTTGTTTCTTTAATTAAACTAATTCCAAAGAGTCCATTCTATAAGGGGACTTCGATAAGGGGCTTGAACCAGGAATTAAATAAATAGAAAACTGAATTTCTCATTCTTAAGGATGTCTATGTAAATCTTCTGAAAACACAACAAAATATTCTTTCACAATTGTTATGTCCTATATTCGAACATTCCATTCCTCACCCATTGTTATTTAATTCTCTTCCTCCAAAATAATTCATTTTAGTATAGCTACTGGGGGTGGTCTAGATAAGAGTCAAGTGGTGATGTTTCTACTCTAAAGATAAGGTACTCCTTATAACCATGTAATATCATAACCTCCTTATTCTTAAAATATATATTACCATCATGGTCCGAAATCCAATCCATTCTGAGAATTATTTCAAATTAAATCATTGGTATGATGATGAGATTAGTAGATAAATAAAATTTATATTCCCCAATGGGAAAAGATTCATCAAACATTCTTGTGATGATATTTCCCTTATGAGTTTTTATAGAAAACTCCCTTGTAATGTCAAATAGAAAATATCTAATTTTCATAGCAAACAGGGAAGATATGAAACAATGTGATGAACCAGAATCAATTAAGCATTATCTAAACTTGGGGAAACCATTAAAGTACCTACCACCACATCTTTCAGAGCTAAAACCTCAGTAGTAGTGATTTCATAAGCTTGGACTTTCTCCCTTGTCCTTTTCTGAGGTAACTTCCCTTGGTGCTTAGGAAATTCATTTTCATAATGCCCATTTTCTCTAAAATTGTAGCATTCAACATTGACTACCTCTTTATTTCCCTTGCAATCATGAGCATGGTAGCCTTTTCCCCCACACTTATAACAAACTCCCATTCCATTCAGGAAAGTACTGGGGTGTTTTTTCCCACATTTACTGTAGGATGGATATTCAAAATTTAACTTATTCCCCTTATTCCTCTTTCCAAAGTGTTCAACAGATCTCTTTTTCTCTTGCATTGCTTTAATGTCGTAAGACGTAGAGAATTCCTTTTTTATCTTGATAGCGCATGAGACAATATATTTGTATGATGAGAAGGATTGTGAGACTAGTAATCGATAGAGAAATTGTTTCAAAACATAAAATAATTGATCATTATTGCTCCTTGTGTTTTGTATATAATCTATTGCATGTCTTGATAACCTTGTAAAGTTAGCCTCATACTTTACGTCATTCTCATCGTCAATTTTCCTCAGAATCAGAAATTGTCTTTCCATATTTGGTTGATGGTCATGAGGAAAGTATTTTTTATAAGAAAATCTCTTCCTCATTTCCATGTATGACACTTCTTCATCATCCTTTGTTTTTTGGATTAATGACTACAATTGATCTGCATCTCCTGTGAGGTGATAAACTACCATGAGAACTTTTTCCCTTTCGCTACTCCCCAAAGAATTAAATATATTCTCTAAGGAACATATCCATTGCTCAGCTAAAAATGGATTTGTAGACCAAATGAATGTTGGTGGTTGTGGCCTCATTATGTGGTCTAGAATTGATCCGTCGTATTGTGAATCAGGGTGCGCCATATGGGTAAGGTTATTATTCATAACCTGCATGAGTTGTCCTGGTATGGTGAGAAGCTAATCAACACCAATTGAATCACAAGCTCCACTATAATTATATTGAGTAGGAGGGAAATACCAACACTGATTACATTCCTCGATATGGTTTCCATTCCTTCCACTAGGTTCCATTTCTAAACAATGGCATACACTAGATTTGATTTTGAATCACAGTACATAATTTGAAACTTATAAAACATATAACATAAATTGAACAATTTATGGATATAATCCATTATCATGAAAATGTTTTCTTTGAGGTGGAATATACTCACAAATCCTTCATAATTGTTTTTAATGAAAATGTTCATTATCTAAAGAATACCCACCAGGAGTGTCGTGACCAAGAGTACAGCAAGTCCCATTGTCCTGCACCAGTTCCCATTCGAGTATAGCTCAAAGAGGTGTTTTAAATTTTTACCCTTACGTACATCTATTCCAGAGCTGCCTTTACATACTCATATCTAGACTAGGATGTATTTCTTGGAAAACTCACAAAATCTCTACATTACCGAAATTCTAGAAATTTTTTCTATACTGATAATCAAAGTCCATCTTAGGGTAATGTTCTCTAATTAGAGTTTTTATCAATTTAGCTTCCATGGAATATACTAAACTTCATCTGATACAAACTGAAATGCCCGGACCCCAATTACCGAGAGTCATTGTATTATTACATTACATTCGCATGATCACAATGGATCAAATCATGAAAGACTGACTAGTTTAGAACCCTTGGAAATAGTAGATACATTCATAACTATTACATTATATTATAAAAATAAAAAAACAAAAAACATTGTCTCCATTTACCGCATTGATATCCCTTAGAATATCCTCGTAGGTCTGTCATAATATACTTCTTCGCATCCGAGGAAAAATAAAACATATAAAGGGGTGAGCTCAGATACTAAGTAAGGATAACAATATAGAAAAAACATTCATAAATAAGCATAAACATGTAAGGCAATGAATATGGCTAAAACATGAGCTTTTTAAACATAAACATAAACATAATATGGAAAATATAAATCAAATTATTCCCTTAACTTATTCACATGGATATACTACTAGTTGAATAATCACATGAAATATCAATAGCCAATATCATAAATATGGAATGCAAAATGCCATACTTCATAAAAACATAGTCAAGGCCTTGTTCCTAGACTCCAAATAAGATTTTGTCAAGGCATTTTTCGAAGACACTAGTATGTCTCCTGAGACCTATCGATTCATTGAGGAGCTATAGTTGGATCCACTAGTCACTTACTAAGTCCAATGAATTTCTACTATGTAAAAGGGTTATACATAGCACAAACATTCATATTAAAACTAGCATATGAAATGTCAATAAATTATCCATAAACCATGAATGGTATAAATATAACCCATCCACATTCAAACATATCACAAGACCTTCAATATAGTATGGAAGCTTTTTATCATAATAAATCAACTTCAAAGATGTTTAAAATCCATCAAAGGATGTTGACATAGATGAAATGAAAACTTTTTGAAAGAAATACCTCAATCTATTTCGAATCCATTTAAAAGTAACATAATTATATAAAACATTAACCTGGAAAATATTCCTATAAGCTTGTATGAGAAGCTTTGATGATGTTATAATGGAGGAAAATACCTACACCCACCGTATAAGTTAAAAAAATACATTTTTACCTTAATTTTGTCGAAAATGTCATAAAGTACCTTGTTTGGAAAAGGATAGAAAGATTCCTTTCAAAACATATATGGTCAAATAAGGGTATAAATGATTTCAACCCACAGTCTAGTAGATAGTAAAAAAATTGAATTATATTTTTAAGAAAACATTAATGTAGATGATAAAGAGGTCCCAGTAGATACTTACGTTTTAATAACCTCAGATAAGTAAAGAGATTGTATAATTAACCCATACCTTGTACTTTTCCTTGGATGATGGTAAGTTAACCTCCTGTATAATAGTTAAAACATTTTTATTAAATAATACAATAACTAAATATACATAAATATTATATCATATATGATCCTATAATATGTCTTTGTTAATAATATTTCAGTAGTATCATCGTTTCAGGTGTTAATTAATTCGTTTTCTTTTATATGATTGGTTATGTAGGACCTGATTATTATGAATAGGATGTATTTGATTCATATAAAGAATTATATTATGTTTATAAAAAAATTTAATCATAAAATTAAACTTATTTTTGAATGATTACGATGGGGAAATAATGCCATCGCGTTCGTGGAGACGGTAATCCGTACGTACGCACGAGCGACAATATCATTATATTGATGGTGAAAACGAATGTAATTGGATGGTATATCATATATAAAGAATAATTAAAATGATATATTTTTTATTTATATCAGTAATATTCATTATTATACCTATCCATGTAATGAAGTGTTTGAATTGAAAACTTCACCCCGACGTGGAGACAGTAAGCCGTTTGTACGCACTTAATGCGACTTTGTCAGTATAGGATGGATAGAATAAATAAGATGGTTGTACTATATTTATAGTGACATCACATTATGTAGACAGTACTAGATTTATTATTTTGGTATGGAAACAACAATGAAAGTGGAAGTGGAAAAAGAAACGAACATGAAAGAGGTGGTGAATTTATTACCTCTTCTTTGGGTCTTTCCTTTTGAGTTGATCGGAAGGGCTCCTTTGGTTGGATTTATGATCAAAATAAGGACTCTAGGATGATGTGAGGGAAGGTGGGAGGATATTTGGGAAGGGTTTGGCCGATCCAAATGGCTTTAGAGGTGTGATTTTGAGAGAAGTGGAAGTACCCTTTTATAAGATAGGTGAAGGTCACTTTTGGAGAAGCCTGAAATATTATTTTTTAATAAAATCAGTTTTCATTTATGATGGCTTGAAAATGATTTATTTCATGGATAAGGAAGGTATAGGTTGAAAACCTCTCAACTAATAGGTTTTAGACAGGTTTTTTTCACCATATAAACCTTTTCTTTTATATTTAACTCTTAGATAAATAGTTTGACATTTACCATATCTCTTTCTATTTTTATATTATATGGTTAATATTCATACTATAACAAGCTGAGAAAACCTCTAGTTGATAATTATTAATATATAAAACCTTATCTATGTCCTATGGACGAACCTTAGATTTTTGGAAATATTATACCAATTAATAATATAGTATTCGTTTTAAAAGCTCAATTATGTCAATTTTGACACAATTTTGTATTTGATTTATTGAAAGCCATAAAAATGTTATCACTTCGAATAAAATTTATTTAATCAACATTAAAAGTACATATTAACCGATAAAAATAATTTAATTCCTCAGAAGATTCAATTTACATTTATATGGATATTTGTAATATCAATTGTTTTAATATTTCATTAACAAGGTAATTACTGTATCATCATTGCGTAATAAATAAATTAAATTATTTAATGACTAAATTGTTTAAATAAAATACCATTATGTATGAAAAATTTTATATTTATAATGAATATTTATAGTCGAATTTATATTGTGTGTAACCCTATATTAAAATTTGATTAGTTATTAAACATTGAAATTAACACTCTTAAATATTCTTTAAATAAAATAATAATAAATGTCTTAATCTAATAAAAGTGGACCAAAGAGGATAATTTTTTATTCCTAAGGTTTTTTTGGTCAAATTACACTTATCCAATAGAATTAAGACATGTTTTAGGTTAATTAAGATATCATTTTTTCACTTAATTACCCTATTTACTTTTAACTGTGATAAATAAAAGTGAAACGTTACTATTCACCAAAAAATATTTTCATCTTATTGAACCAAATTTGAATTACTGATTTCAACTGTGTTTCTCAGATTTTGGAAATTAAACTCACGGAAATGGTAAAATTATGTTTTATGCAACTTTTTAACTACTATAAGAAGGTGGTTAAAAGATGGTAAAAAGTTCAATAAAAATTTATATATATAAAATTATTATAAAATGACTCCAACGATTTAAATTGAACATATATACATATTATGTATCTATTTTTAAATAATATAAATTAAAAAAAAACTAATTAGTTAAATAAAAATCCAGTTTTAAACCATAACACAATGTTTTTCACTTTTCATCAAAAAATGATTGTTTTCAGAAAAATACCAAAAAAAACACCCTAAGAGAATTTTGATATTCCGAATCAAATAATGAAGTCCATTTTGTAAAATAAAATTTATAAAATTTCAAAAATAGGATGTTACTATCCATATCGGCTAGTTTGATTGGTTGTGGTGTTTTAAAACTCCATGTTGCGCACAAAGCAAGCTACTACATTATTAAAAGGGAAAAGTACCATAGAATCTTTGGGTACTACACTGAGGGCCTCATACTTACATAGTGTAATATTATTTGTGGTTCCCTATGTATATTTTAGAGGGTTGAGTGATGGTTTCTTATCGACCCAAAAATGAAGTTTTGTTTCCCCCTTGACAATATAAGGCTTGGTGGGATTTTCAAATGGATTTGATAGATTAAAGGGGTCAGTTGGTTAAAGAATATGGAGATAAACCATACACCAATAGGTCAGTCCGACTTGAGTACGAATAGGGATCACTATAGTGGTGTTTAAGAAACGAACACTATTTATTATATTTATTTTCTTGTTTACATTCAGATGCACTTGTTTTCTATTGTACAACTTTTACATTTTCAGTATAAATTGGTATCCTTCTATTTGGATTTTAGTTATAAAATGGTAATCCATTTTGATAATTATCATGTGGTGTTTGTGTATTTTTAATAGGGAAAGTTGAATTTGATTATTTAAAATGATAAAAGGAAAATTTCATATATGAATTTGAAACTTGTGTTAGTGGGATGTTTTTCATTCAAAAAATATATGGATTCTATTGTGGTTTATTATTGAGAAGTTAAACCTCACACCCTACTTGTACCATTTAGTGTTCGTATAGACAATCTATTTTGTATGTCCAGGTTTCTCGTAAATGGGATCACATCCTGAGTACGTTGTTCTTATAGATTATGGTGACCTCGAGGTAACATAGATATCTTATTGGCATGGTCCATTTTAGTTTTGAATTTAGTTTTATTTCTTTCTATTGTTGTTGAATCTGGATTAGATTTTATATTTATTTGAGGTTCCTTTATTCTTATCTCTTATGCTAGATCATTTTATTTATTTGATCTTAGTTTATTGCGCTAAATCGTTCTCTAAGAATTATCTTTGATGCCTGATAATATTTTCCAGTCCATGGGGATTTGGAATTTCATTCCATACAAGTCTCAGATTAGTTTAGAAGTTATGTTGGATCGAATTCCAGCATGGTTAATGAAAAAATGATATTATAGAAAGATATTTTTATTTGGGGTGTCTAATAGAATGGAAATTAGGACTATCGGGACTCTGGAGGTTGGTATAAGAATATTTTCATGAAATATTACACATTATGATCCTTGAGTTTCAATGGGTTGTTCAAGAATTGATTCTATCATTTTCATGTTGACTTGAGTGGATGTGGAATGAAAATAGAGGAGTGCTAGTTTTATGTTATGATCCCGTGTGGATTAGTGACCCGTGTCGAACTAGAGTTCATGGTTCAAGGTTCACTTATTGTTGGTTCTTACTTCGGGTAAGACCCACTAACATTTTTCCAATTTAAGCACAGACAATAGTTCATCATTCTTGTAGTTTGGTATGGGATGTGTTTTGTTTCAGTTTCGGTTTGTGCGAGTAAAATTTTAAATAAAAGTTGTTTATGAAATGAAAATTCATTCTTTTAAGTTGTTTTGAAATTGGAAAAATGGGTTTTAATTGAAAATGTTGTGGATTAATTTTTTTGTATCATTTTATTTTGAATATGAAACGGTATATGTGATCGTTGGTAATTTTTATGAATATTCACATACATGAGGGAGTTAATAGTGCATGTGTGATCTTTTGAATGGATGATGGAAGTAGAATTGGATTGTCACACAAGTTACGATTTATAGGATTCCATGGGTGAGTGTTTGAAATTAATGGTTGACATAGTTTTTCTAAAACTGGCCTTGAATGAGATGGTGATGTCAGGAATTGATTTTGGTTTAAAAAGTGGGTTTCAATATTTAGAATTTTTCTTTGGAATAGAGTTTTTGAAAAATTGTAATGGAAATGAGATTTATGAATGGTGTATTTTTTGTTGTGCTTGAATGTTTTTGGTATGTGAGCCTGTTGTTTGGGTGGGAGATATCCTTTCTGATTGTGCTTCGGTTTGACATTGATTTTGAATTTTTATTTCTAGTGTTGATTAGAATATACCTCCTTGAATGATCCCAAATGTTTATATTGATTCATTACTAGTTTCCATATCTTCTCAAGAGTTTATTTTCTATTTTCGTGATCCAGAGTCGTTAAAATTAGTGGACTGTCTTGAGTAAGTAGAGTTTGTATTCATTTTGTTGGAACTCCCAAAGCTGTTAGAGTCTATGTTGTTATAGGGTGGTTTGAGGGCCAATCTTTGGAGTAATGTAATGTAATTGATCCATCAATGAATCAAGTTTTAATGACATGTGATGTGTTTAAATATGTATTGTGTGACACCACATAATGATAAAGGGTTAAATGACTAAACGATGTGACTCATTTCTACAAGGTGTTCCTTTCTTCCAAGGAGCCTACATGATTAGACCTACATAGTTAAATGTTCTTGTCATGGAGTAGTGATCAGGATGGGTGGCCTTCTAAGAAGATTCCTAGGGTGTGTGGGAGTGAGGACAAATAACACTGGAATGGACATGGGTTGGCCTGTGGGGACTGTCATTTGTTAGATGGCCCATTCCGGCACATAGGTGGGACCCAAGGTGGGGAACACATGTCTGCAAGGCAACTAGTGGTACCTGGTGGGCCAGGACCCGATGTCTATGTTTAAGGTAGGGTGTTAGTGCTATCTACAGGGCCCATTTGTCACATTTTGTATCAAATGTGGTACTGAATATTAATTGTAGTGCACTTCCTGGGTTGCAATGTATGACCCACAATGATGAAGTTGTGATCTAGGGGAGAGGGGGTGAACATAACACCCCAGAATTATAAATAGATAAATGACTAAATGATATGATTCATGTCAACAAGTTGAATCTTTCATTTCAAGAGCCTACCTGATTAGAACTCCATAGTTAAGCATGCTAGGCCAAGAGTAGTGATTAGGATGTGTAACATTTTGGGATGTTTCCTATGGAGTTTTTGAGTGGGTAAAATCCCACTAGGGAGGAAATGTGTTGGTCTGTGAGTACTGTTATTTTTCAGATTAGTCGTTTGGGCACATGGGAGGGCCCTAGGGCGGGGACCACGTGTTTTCAAGGTAACTGTTGGTATCTTCTGGTCTAGGACTCCATGACCATGTTAAAGGTAGGGTGTATGTGATGTCAGTGGGAACCATTTTTCACATACTCATCTGATTTTTTATACCCTAATAGGAGATGATAAATAAAGTGAAAGAGCTCATGAATGTTCAATAAGGCTAGTGGATGGTGAGGACTTACACTGCACATTTCAAGGATCACATTTCCTTATTTCTTGAGGGAGAATCACAGGATCTATTGGATGACTCTGTTATCATTTTTGGTCATCATTCAAAGATCATAGATCCCTCCCTCTCCTATATGGATCATCATTTTGAGAGGTTGTTGGATGAATCCATTTGAGATGAGTTGGTTCATACGGTACAATTAGGGGTAGTTGGATCTTGTGAAGGTTCACCGTCTACAAAGAGGGGTGCACCGGAGGAAACTATTTCTATAAAGACTCAATAATTTTTTTGGCTTCTATACTGCTTGACCATTCACTCGTGTTCTTCTAGTGCAGTCATTTTGGACATTTGAAGCCATTATGTCACAATACTCGGAATTTTTGTCATTGTAATGGCCATATAGTTCATCTAGTTGTGTTTATTAGGGAGTGTTACTTGAAAAATAATATGTGTTTATTATAAGATGTTTGTGCCATACTGTGTTGTTGTAGATGCTTCAGTCATTAAGGTTCCATCCATAAGTCTCAGAGTGAAGCTCATTCACAGTCAGGAACTTCCATGGGTGTAGTGAATCCTTGGTCTAGTTTTTGTTTCTAGTGTTGGGGTGTAGATATTGGAACTTTCCTATTGTAATTTTTATTGATGTTGTGAGTTTCATTTTTTAAGAAACTTGGTGGAAATGTCTCTCAGAATGTGTCTCTTTGAATCATTTGTGTTTTTCTGAATGTTTTTATCCCTTTTATGAGATGTTCTTAGTTTTAGTTGTGATCGTTTGGAGATTATTGAGTTTTGGAAAATTTATGTGTTTAGGTTTTAGTTAATTATTTTTCATGAGATTCTTTCATGGGCATCCACTAGTGTAAGGGGATTGTTTTTTGTTTGAAACATTTTGATCTGATGGTGGTGTTTTTTCACTCATGGGAAGATGTTTGGGTTGGTGGGGCTGGGACTTCCTGGTCGTTACATGGTTGTTTCTTGGTTGACATGAAAAAATGTGTTTTTCCTTTATTGGGCTGATCATATGTCGTTCCAACGTTGTAGTTGAGTTCATTTGGTGGGGGGAACACTTTTATATTCTATTGAATTTCATCGTGATCTTCTTTACTCTAAAATCAGTTGGCTAGGACTTGTGGTGTGAGAGGTCACTCTGATATTCATGTTTTATTTTTATTTTTATTTTTCATTGAATTGAGTTTTGTTTCATTTTGATAGGGTGTATTTCTAGGGTAAAATGTGTTTTTGGTTGGTTGAATTATCACACCCAACCATTGGAACTCTTTTATTTTATTTCATTTTTGGATTCAGATATTTTTTATTGAGGTTTGAGTTGATTATTGATATAAAGGATTGAGTTTTTGTTCAAATAATAGGTGTTTTTGGCTTGTCAGTAAGGGGAACATGGTAAGAACATAGTTAAGGTAAATCATGTGGCTTCAACCAAGTAATTGTGCAAAATGGTTTTTAGTCTAGTTTTAAGGTGCACAGGAAGCACAGGGTTTTGGGTATAGTGAACAACTATGTGTGAGTTTTAGTCTATTTGGATAGTGGATGATGTAGGTGTTGTGTGTGGTTTGTCAAACCATGCGTACTAACCGTGAAAGCTTCCCAGTTTCTTATTTATTTGAAATTCCATGCTATATCTCCCCTATTATTATTCCATTTCAGTATTTCCTCCCCTTAGGCCATTTTTGGCCCATGATAGGGTTCCCACACCTCTCTACCTTTGATTATCCTCCCTCCATGGATGAACCACCATGTTTCAAAGGTGACTTTCTTAAGTGTTTTTCCTCCTTATCCTCTTCTTCACCCCCTCCATGGATATCTAGGGATTTCATGGTGGGGGTTCTTTCTTATCTGAACCCTAGGGGTTAGAGTGTTTGTTTTATTTTATGTCATCTATGTTAGAGTGTGTGGATCAAGTCTCGATCATGGAGCTCCATTATCTTGATGTTTGGTTGCATCCACACTCTATTGTGGTAGGTCATTCAATTATTTTCCATTCCGGCACAATCCAATCATTATTTTTTGTTTTCAATGATTTTATAAATGCTTTTGCAGGCCTATGATGTCTTGGTATTGATTATAGTTATAGTTTGGTGTTGGTAGTTTTGTTGAAAAATTGTATTTAAAAGGATTCCTATTTTTATGCCTATATGATTATGCATAAAAAATGATAGATGAAATGTCTATTGTTTTATTGAAATTAAATTAATCTATTTCATTGATATTATTCCTTTTTATATTTTGGTATCTTTTTTGAGATTATAGATTGAGAATGATGTGTGATTTATATGCCTCTTATAAGCTTGATGGTTTGTAGTGAGAAGTTTGGAAATGCCCTCTCAGTTTTAAAATGCTTGGGTTTACTTTTGTAATTATTGAAATAGTTGGGTTTGGATTGAAAGAAAGTGGTGATTTCAAATGTAATTCGTTTTGGGTGAGTTCATTGATAATTAATAGGTGTCATTGGATATTGGAAAATCTATGGGTAAATGGGGTGAACACACGAATGAGCTCCCAAATGAATATGAAACAAAAAAAGTTTTCCATGAACTAGAATTTTTCAAAAAAAATCTCACTTCTTCCATCACCCCCTTAATCTTAAAATAACTCCATGATACTGAAATTTAAATTTATTTATTTAAAGGAATTACAACTGTGAATTATAAGCTATTCATAGAAAATGGCCTGTTTGGTTTCTTGTGATTTTTTTGATGGAGAATTTGATATAAAGGCTTGTTTTTATCCTTTTGAGATTGTGGTATGTTTTACATTGGATTTTGGAAATGGTCAGGGAAACATATTGAGCATGAAATTGTAAAGGCACAATTATAATGTAACGTTGTATGTGAAATGATTCCTGTTTTTGAAATATAAATTCTTGTTTGTTATTTTAAAGCATTTACGGAAATAGTTTAAATGATAATGTGATGTGATGACCATGTCAGAACTTTTAAATTGGTTTTTCTATGATGGTAACCCCTATGATGGATTTTCCCATATGGGATACCATGTGGATGGTGATAGGGATAGGGGTAGTCAAGTACGGTAACAACAGGTAAGGTGAGTCACGCAAGCGTGGGCCGCAAACTAACATAGTGTAATATTACTATAGGTTTCCTAGAATTATTTTAGTGGGTAAGGTGATGGTTTATTATTGACCCTTATATGATGGTTTGATACCCCATGTATGTTATATTTCTTAGTGGGACATGTGACTTGATTATCTAGATTAGAGAGGACAGTTGATGATAGACTATGGAGATGCACTATACACTGGAAAGTGGGTCTGAATCCAGTATGTACAATAATGGATATAGGGATGTATAAAAAAAGCCCAATTTTTTATTATCTGAATTTTGTTATTTACATTTGGTTTTAGTTGGTTTTATTTGATAATTATTTTTCATTTTCATTAAATCTTGGCATGGTTTTGTATGTATTTTTTTGGGTTTGGGTTATAAAATGGAAATCTATTTTGAAAATATTAATGTGGTGTGTGTGTGTGTGTGTTGTTTTGAAAAGGGAATGTGGTGTCTGTTTATTTTGAAATGAAACCATTCAATTTTAATATATGTTTTTGAAACTAGTGTTAGTATAATATTTTAGGTAATGGAAATGTATGGATTCTGTGGTGGTTTCCTACTATGCTGTTAAAACTCACACCTAACTTGTTTCATTCGTTATTAGTAGAATTGAGCTATTTTTTAGGTTCATGTTTCTCATTCTTGAGCTCGATTTTAGAGAAGTTTGGTTTTATGGTTGGTGGTGACCAGGTGGTTACTTCGAGATCATGTTGTCATGGTGTAGTTTTGGTTTGTATTCAATTTTTTTATATTCGGTTTTTGTTGTATCTAAATTAGCTTGTATATTTATTTGAGATTCAGTTATTCATGGATCTTTTTTTGTTCAGTTTATTTATTTGATCCAGGTTAATTGTGATAAATATTTCACTATATATTATCATTAATTCTCAGCACTAGTTCCCAGCCTATGGGGATCAAGAATACCCTTCTGTCCATTACTAGGATTGGGTCAGATGTTAGTTTGGATGGAATCTCGGCTTGATTTATGACATAAATAAATTTTTTTCTCCCACTTTGGTAATTCAGGATACTTTCAAGTAATATTTCTATTTTTCCAGACCTTGGTTTTAAATTAATTTATAATTTTGTTTTCAGTAAAATCTAACTTAATTTCTCTCATCATTCAGAAATCGGTTTTCTTCAAAAACTATAATTCTTAAAATGTTTTCAAACATGTTTTTAAGCTTTTAAAAATGATTTATTAGATGGATTTCTATCTATTTTTAAACTTTAAAAAATTTTAAATGGCATATTATCTCATTTTACAAACTATTCTTATTTTAGTTTTACCAAAAATGTGAATGGAATCTGGCTATCTTTTTCCAAACATGGAACTTTATTAAACTTTTTACATTAAAAAGGTAATGTTATTTTTAACTTATATGTTTTGTACATGATTAATCTCAACCATGACCATCATTTCATTAACCTTACTTTTCAATTTTATGAGTATCTTCTTAAGGAAATTATTTTTAAAGTTCAGTTTCAAAGAAAATTATTTTCAAAATTATTTTTAATATGAAAATTATATTTTTCTCAAGAATTATTTTAATGATATTCATATGATATTTATATATATCATTGAAAATAACTTGTTATTATTACTCCAATATATATATGTTTATACCATCCTTATTCATACTCTGGATGGTTTATGATTATTTTCACCAAGGATAATGTTGACTTTCACCACCTTGTTTCATTTTGTAGTAATTACCCTCCCCTTAAAATATTCCTTTTCTGGTGATTATTAAAGATTAATTTTCACCTGATATCTATTTTTTTTCATGGAGTTTTTTATTTAAGAAATCATATATCATTTCTACATATGATTTAATTCATATAAATTTATATTAGTTATTAGGGAAATATTTAAAACATGAATCCTTTACACAATATGAATGTTTTATTATTATGTAATATTGATTCATGAATTAAATAAATTATCTGATATATGTGGAATTATTTGGACATACATTGACAGGTGTTTCCATATATTATATATCTCCTCGATACATTTGTAAATAGCATTATACAAATTAAAAATCTAGAATTAAATAGGTGTTTACCTATAGTTTTAACCATTTAGTGAATTTTCTTGATCATAGATGTATCATTTTCCAGAGACATAACATTAAATAATTTAGAACATCCTTCAATACAATTTTATTTATTATTATTTAGGATATTTTCACTATGATATTATCTCTTAATATATCTAATTTTAAGATTTTTTATTAAGTGGAATGTGTTTTCATTTATTTACATTTCCGTATTGGTTATTCAGAATCTATTTATTAAAATTGATTTTATGGTTAATTATTTGTATTTTCATATTGATTATTATTATTGATTCATGACAGATTCCAATGCACTTAACCCTTATCAATAATTTGAACTCACCTTTATTTCAATTCCATTTTGTAAGAATCTAGTATGTGTGATATTTTAGATAATAAATGATATACTAGAGGGGAAAATTTTATATTTGAATAAAACTTATCTTGTAATTTATGTATTCAAAATTAATTTAAGACTCAAGTATTTTTGTTGTTTACTAACACTTCTAACCAATTTGGTCCATCAGGATGTGATTCCTTGTATCTTATTCCTATGTAATAAAGAAATAATTAACTCTTGGTTATTAGTGTCAAGTTTTCTACAATTATATTCTCTATTTCATGAATAATCAAATATCATTTGGGATTAAAATTGTTTTCAATTTTTTTATTTTGAAATAATTTCATTAAAGGTTTATGCAATGCCAGTGTAGTCCTTATGCAAATAGTTGAAAACTAATGTAAATGATTTAAGAAACATCAATAGTAATATATTCCTTATGGATTAATTATGGTGTCATAAGATTGTTATTTTTAATTATAATTTATTATTTAATTTCAAATTGATTAGATTTATTTTCCATTGCTTCCATTTTTTTAAATTAAATTTTTTTGAGTAGTGATTAAATTTACATTAATAAGATTTGATATTAAATAAATTTTAATGATGTATTTAAAAATCTGAAAAAATTCCGGGCTATAATTTAGATGAATATTTATTTTCAATTTCATCCCTTGGAAATACATGAGCCACTTTTAAACTATGATGTATATTTAAAACCAATTAATATTGAAATTTTTTTACAATATCTAAGGTTAAAATGACTAATGTATGGTTAATCCCAGAAATAAGGTTCAATATGATGTACAAAATGTAAAAATTTTATTAAATTAATCTATAAATATAAGAAAATTTTAATATTTTCTAATATTAAAATTTAGAATAATTTTATACGAGTTAGAAACATATTATATTTTAATATTTTTTTGTTTCGAAAATTAGGTTTCCCATGAATTATAAATGTACCCCCCCTCTCCTATCTTGTATAAACATTATGATAATTTCTATTTCTCAAATACCTACCCAAATAAATTTAAATCTTCCATTGTAACACTTTTTATTTCTTTGTTTGTGAGAGATTCCAATCATAGAGTTATTAAGTTGTAATTAAAAAGAGAATATCTAAATAAGAGGTGTAGTATTTAACTGAATGTTTTAACTTTATTTCTTATTCTACCTATATAAAATATTACAAAGAAATGATGAAATAATAACACTTATATCTTTGAGATATTTAGTTGTTTTTATGTTAATAGAATACACTCTATCCGTCTATTTCTTCCATAAAATAATAAATGTGTCCAATGTTCATGTGTACTTTATACTACCACCTCCTGAACCATTACAATATTTTTCCATCACGGCCTCCCCTAGATTAATATAATGATTATTTAATGTATCTATATTAAATTCATAAAATAATTAGAATTATTTATGGATAATATTTCTTCTGTTTTCATAGAATTTCATCAATTAAAATATAAAAAAAAATCTGCGTAAGAGTGAATAATTATATCTACAAAGCGATGTGACTCATTTTTCAATGCCACATAACCTGGAAGGTATATATATGATTATTTAAAGTTATATCATTATATTTATTATTTAATAATTATTCATGAAATATAAAATGAAGCTTTTCTTATTTCCTTTTAAATATTCAAAAATTAAGATGTTACTCATATGTATGTAGAACTTACCCTCACTATAATTATAATGAAATTTATTTTTCTTTACCATATTCTCGTGTTGGTTATAAATGTATAATTAATTAAAAATGATATTTATTAACTTATTATTTTTCTTGATAAGATAGAACAACTACCTTTATTACCATGGTAAACAAGGAAAAGGGGTTTTGAAATTATAAACTGAACGTCCTCAAAACACATGAAGTGATATTAATAATTAGATTATTAAATGTGTCATTAAAATAAATTTAATAAGTCTCCTAATGATAAGTTATTAACCATATAATGTTTTCATAATAATTAATATAATTGGAATATGATCATTAAAATTGAGTTAAATGAAATATATGGCATGTCTGGACTTGAGTTAAGGGGATTCATCTCAATTACCCTTCATTGGGGCATGTTTAAATTTCATACATATAATATAATTTAAATAGTGTATTCACTACCCATATAATTATCATATATTTATTACTTAAAACTATAAGGTATGTTAATTTATAATTAATATTGTTTTTTTCAAATGTATTTCACATGAATGTTACCAAGTTGCAAGAGATTTTGTTATACAATTTCTATTCATTTGGTTATATCACTTATTAATTATCTATATAATATTAATATTATTTTGGAAATGATCATTGTTTTATTTATTTAATATATCCACTTATTTTTTATGTATTTACTATTTTTTTAAATACATTCTCCTTTGGTATATTATTAATTCAATGATTTTATCTATATATTGGATCTTCATATAAAATTTCACATCATTGGTACATGAATTCATTATGAACCTATCTACTATTATGATGTGTATATACATCCCATTTGAAATGTTATATAATTAATATCCTCAAATTCATGATATTTAATGTTTCAATTGGATTTATTATTTCAGGGTGGATGTGATTCAAATGTTTACAATGTTGTAAGAGGGTTCTATTTCAATCAAATTTAAAAAGGAATTTCTTATTCTTTAATTTATATTAATGAAATTATATGATCTCAATATAATAAATTCTATTCATTTTTATTCTCCACTATTTATTTTTAAAATTTCAATATTTTAGTTTAATTTCATTCTTTGTACACAAATTTGTTAATATTATTTTAAGAAAACCATGACATATTTATCCCCTTTTAGATTGATAACCATTATCTTCAATATCCATGTTTTCAAAAAAAATAAAGAAGTATTTTTTACTATTATTCATTTATTTTTAAAAATTATTTCTATCCATGTTTTAACATTTAAAAATAATATATTCATTTCATTTTTGGGTCAAGGAAATTTCTTTTAAATGATTAAAAAATATATTTTTTGTAATAGTTATGGAATGAAATGATTTTTACACAAAAATAAATTATCTATGCTTTGATGGTTTATGTAAATATTTCCATGGTTATTTTCTAGGAAATTTTCACAAATATTTTTTAATTTAATAAGTTATTTTATAAGAAGAATATTTTTTTTCATCAATGGAATTTTTAGTTAAATTTTTATATTATATATATCCATAAAAAACAAAATTCCTTGATTTTACTTAATCTTTAGTAGTTATATGTTCTAATGATACCATATTTATTCTCTCTCAAGAAAGATTATTATTTTTTCAAAGATATTGTCCCAAAAAACATTTATCTAACACTAATAAACAAATATATGAAATAATATAGGTATTTTGATGTTTATAAATGAAATATATAGAGAATCTAACTTTTCCTAAATTAAAATTAGATCACTTTTGTAGAATTCTGAATACAATACACCAATAGAATCCCAAAGACCGTATTAGTCGAGTGGCTTTGGAAATATGGGAACATAAACACTAGTAAATATTTAAGATACATTTTCTTCCACTAGGTTCATCATGAATGGAACCTTTCATAGAGACCTCATAATTAATAAATATCTTAAAAGCCTAGGGATGGAAACATAACAAGGGATGATCCCATATGATTGGTAAGGGTAAGTAAGGGAGATATGTAAGCTTAAACATGAGGATAAGGGTATGATAAATTGATAATGACATTATAAGATCATACCTTATATATCAAAGATCATAAACATAAATCATTTCATAAATATTAGAAGTCCATATACATCCATCATAAGGGAAACAAGAGAATAATCCATGAAAGTATTACATTGGAATAAGACATAGAATTGTGGCATACACATAAACATGTAATATCATTCCTTATATGTCAATAATTGTTTCTAGAACTTATCAGGGAACATCATGAGGACTACACCTACTGGGAGGGACACACCACTGCCCTCGTCACATTTCATTCCTTATAAGGTATCATGTTTCTCCATCATCCCATAGTGAATCTAGTTTCCCTATCTTCCCATAGTGGATCAAGTTTCCCCATAGGCCATCTTCAGGGGGACTACACCTATTGGGAGGGACACACCACCATACCCTATTGTAGTCCATTCCATGTAATGGATCGATTTTTCCCTATCAAACCATATTGGATCAATCCTTTTCACTTGATTCCCATTATTATATCATGAGATATAAATCATTTCCTAATGCAGTGAAGAGAGATATAGGTCCCACATGTAACATAATAAAATCATTCATACTTGTGCTAGAAGATAATAAAACAGTCATTATATTAAGACCCATAAAATGAGATGGGTTTCATAATCATCATAACATGACCCAAAAAATGACACGGGTATTATAAAAATTTCCTCACATCATAACATACACAAAATAGATAGGTTTAATAATCACATCATAAAATCATAAACCCTGATACGAAGTGAGTTTCATAATCATATGTCTACTAAAATAGAAGGGGGTTTCATAAAAATAATTCCATCAAAACAATATACATTAAAATAAATCATAAAAATCGAAAATTTGGTTCATTTCCCAGAAAGGCATGACTAAAACCAATGAAAGTCATTTTAGATGGAAACTAGTTTAGAAAGATCCATTCAAAAAACATTTCTTGAGGAAAATAACATTTTTTCTTTAATATATATATTATAAAAAACGAATCCTTTTTGAAAACATTTTATTTGAAAACAAAAAATGTTATCGTGAAATTTTTTGGAAAACCATTTCCCTTGATACATATAAAATAATATTGAAAACATTTAGAAAACCATTTCATTGAAAAGGATGCATACAGAAATTTTTGAAAACCATTTATTTAAAAATACTTTGAAAACTTATAAGTTTTTTTTAAAGAACATAGAAAATTAAAAATCATTTTAACATGAAAATGATATTAAAATATCCTTTTTTAAATCATTTTTTAAAACATAGGTTTTGAGGTTTATGGCATCTGTCTTAACAAAAGCACATTAAGACAAAACAACTTTACCGATTTAGTAAATATTGAAACACAAATTCCATGAAAGAGATAATAAAATGTATATGTAAATAAACATAATTAAAAGGTTAAAAATCATTTAATAAATTCATGGTTATTATATACACCCCAAAAAATAAGTGAGTGGTGAAAAGGTGTAAATCTAAAAGAAATAAAATTGAGGCTAGAAATCCCCTTACCATATGTCATGAATCACTTCAAGCTCATACAAACCACTTTAATAATGAAATATGTGTTTATTATAAATATATTATTTAAACTTATTCTTATATATAATACCATATATGGTTTTATTATTAATTTATATTACCTTTTTATTAAAAAATCAATGATAAGGTTTCGCTTCGGATAATATCCGCTTTGTTTTTCACATGTGTCTTAATTTCGTATATTTTATTACCTCAAACCTAAATCATGATTTAAATAATGTAAATCACGATATAAATATCATTTATATTATTATAAATTTATTTATTAGAATCTGTAGAATATGTAAATATTAAGTTGAATACACCGTTCATGGAGATGATAGGCCGTAGATACGCATGAACATTATATCTAATTATTTTTCATATTGGAATAAAGAAATTAAATGGAATATATGTACATATATATATATATATATATATATAATATCATAATAGTATAATTTTTGTGTCATATATATTGTATAATTTCATTAAACACATCCTTTATACAATCCATGTAGTGTGTGAATGAATCACATCTCTTTGAGGAGGCAGTTGTCCCCACTTCCCCAAATGAAATTATCATATTTACACAAAATGGAAGGAATGAAGGTATGTGATATTTATTAATTCTAGAAGAATAAATAGGTCTTGTATGAAATATATATTCTATAAAAAAAGGGAGTTCATCATAATTCCCAACCATGATATTGGGTAAAGGAAAAACAACATTGTTTTGTTAGGCGGTAGTTCCCCACACATATGAACCGTAATTTTGTTACCCATTACATGGATGTGTGTGTATGGGTATTTATAACCATTATAAAAACAAAATATTTGTATATTGAGTATACTGAGGATATTATTTTTGCATAGAATGAGAATAGTTTAGGTTTTGGTGAATAAAAATAAAGGAAATGATCTTGAGAAAATATGTTGCCACATATTTGGGTAACTCCATTTGGTTTAAACCAAAGGGTATCCTTGGTTGCATTTCATAAATAAGGGAGGATTCAATGAATAATAGTGGAATGTTTTGAAGTAAACTGGTTAGATATTTTCTGAGATTAAGTGTGTTTAGAGGTGGGATTATTGGGTAGTGGTGGTAGACTTTTATAGAGGAGGGAGGGGACACACTTTCCATCTTTGAAATCAAGATTGGTGTACCCACATTTTTACCTAAAAAAAGTTAGAAAAAAACCCTATAATGGAATGTGTATGGATGAAATTTTTCCAACCAATGGGGTTTGGACTAGTATCTTGGTCATTTTGGCCCTTATGTTTAACCTCTTGTCCATTGTTAAGCTTAATGTTTCCTTAATAACATTAATTAAACATAATCACATTCACTAATATTTTGGGTCAAAAATTATGTTCATATTCTTAAAATATAAATATCATAATTATTACAACTGGTTATGTATAGTTTTCAAAATAAATTTAGTGAAGTTAAAAAATTAATATTAATGCTAATCCATTAGAGGTGCTGAGAGAGTAGTTTTTTAAAGTGATAATGGTCAAATGTTCATTATTAGCCTTTATAAATATTATATATTTTAAGTTAATAGATGTATAATTGATGTTGTGTTCAATTAAAAAAACATAAAATCAAATTTTACTATATAAATAATTTATATGAAAATGAAATTTTGATTTAAAATTCAGTTTTTTTGTTATTAATCAAAAAAATGGGGTTTCTCAAAAAAGTCCCAAGAAATCACCATAATCTAATTTTAAAATTCAAAATTCAGAATAGTGTGGTTTCATTTAACACAATCAATTTAAAAAATTTTCTAATAATAATTTTATTATATCACACATGATGACATAAAAAGATGTTATTTTAAGAAAATTGAATTTCAAACATGTTAAAAAATTATATCTCAATATCAATATGTTTTATTTATATAAAACCATTTTAAATAATATTTGTTTAGTACCTACTATTACTCATATAAATTTTTACAATGTTCAAGTCATAACTATGTTGTCTAAATAATTAAAACAATAAAATTATATTTTTTAGAAACTCAATGACCCGTGTAACTTAAATTTATCATGGATTAGAGTGTAACGATAGTTTTACAAAGTGTAGAGTGCCACACACGACATCAATGAAAATTAAATTATTCAAAAAAAAAGGTTCACAAAAATTTATGGTGTAACATTCTACCCCCAATAAAATGAATTTATCCATAAAAAATCACCATTATAGTACAAAATATTGAGGATGTATATTCCTCATCATATCATTATGTTCCCACATACCTTCTTCTAGGTGGTGGCTTCTCCATAAAACACTGACTAGGTGAGTGGTCTTGTTTCATGGAACCTTCTCTATACTATCCATATTTACAACATGTTATTACTCATATTAAAGATACTTCTCTAGGAGTATAACCTTTGAGTTCAGTACATGTGAATTGGCAGGTATGTACACCATCATGGGATATATATAGAACACATAGTGTACTTGAGATATATTTAGAGTAATTGTTAAGATATAGAATGCCATTCCAATACGAGAAATAATCAAAAAGGGCCCGATATACATAGTGATTATTTTACGTTTATTCATGAGCCTCAGAACCTTCTTCCATAGAGAAACTTGTAGAAACTACTTCTCACCATCTATAAAATCCTTGTCAAGCCAATGATTATCATTATAATGTTTCTGATGACTTTGAGATTCCTTGATTTGATGCTTACTACCTCTAACCTTTTCTACCATTTCCTCATTTATCTATGTATCATCTCCGACCCTGAATCTAATAAAACAGTGCATCGAGTTGATTCATCACATGACCTCAAGAGGGCATCCCCATAAGCCAGAGGTTGTTGACTAGTGGTGAGGGTGTAATAAGTTACATGGAGTGACAAGACCCTCTTTATCAGAGAACTCCACAATAGATAACAATATAAATAGCATAAACAACATGAATAAACATTAAACATGCATAACTAAGCATTTCTCAAAAAGGGGTACAACCACAAATCAAATGAAATAATGTCATGTCATACTAGTAGTGTAAAGTGAATGAAACGCAAAAGTAAGACACACAACTATACTCCAAATAGGCCCTGACTGTAGGTCAGAATCCTTCCCCCTTGAACATTCAAAGCCCAACTCAAAATCTTCATGTAGGGCCTTTTTCCTTATCCGAAAGTGCATCCAAGAGATCTGCTTGGTTACCCAATGATGGCCTGAGTAGGGTGTGAGTAAAAAAACATAGTATTCCACCACCAATGGTGTCTACAAAATATCCATTATAATTGATAGTGCATGAAAGAACAAAATAAATGGTAAGAAATAAAGGGATAGTTTAGGTTCCATTAGTTAACAAGGATCATATCATTCAAGTCTAGAGTTTATCCCAATTTTATTTCTTATATTATCTTCATTACACAAGCCATATTGATCACATTTTCCATGGGTTAGGCATAATTTTTATCTACACAAGGGTCTAATATAATAAATAACAATGCATTAGAGAAATAAATAAGGTCCTTATCTCACTAGGGATACTCATATCATATCAACATATTACCCTCACCTCGAAACCTCAGTCCGGGTTGAATACAACCATTTGGGTTATAGATCCTTTGTCCTCTTCCCTAACTCGTGCCATTGAAGGTGGATTTTAGAGCCTCAGTCTAACTCAACCCATGGGAATAGAACCTCAAGTCAATATGACATTCTTTTAATCCATGTTCACATGCCTACTTATCAATTCACACAACCATACCATCACACAACCAAGCATATTCAATGCTATTGGATATCACAAAACATAACAACAACATGGGAATTGATATTATTTTCTAACCCATTAATACAGTTAAAATTTACAATTCATATCCATTTAGCCAAATTTCCATTCTCATTCCTTAATACTTTGAGTTTAATCAACAACCCCTTTTCCTTATCCAAATATGTTAATGACCATACATTTACCTATTTATCCCATTTAACAATTCACAAGCATTTACCCCTTACGCATTTCAAGTTCAACTCTAATAATACATAGCATAATACCTCATTCACATTCAACCCATTAGGCATGACCATTGATTTTTCATGCATCATCTCAATCCATATTCATCAATTCCCTAATGAAACCATCTACACATTCTCAATTCACAAGTGATTTCCAATTTAACATGATCATATTCCATATGTACTAGTCCTCTTTTAGCATTTCATCATAAATCATATACAATTCGAAAAAATCCCATGTAACCTGATTAAAACATTTTTAATCCATCCCAAACATCCCCTTAACCCATTATTAAACCTAGAAAATTCATATAAATTCCATTTTATATCCAACTAACCATAATAACTTGTTAAATATGGGATCTATGTTATTACACATCTATTCTACACATGACCTTGTCAAATTCTAGGTTTGGAATGGTCGGCACAGACCATGGGTGGCTCCAAACTGGTCAAATCATCCTTGATGCATCTCACTAGGATTGTGAGTGTTTCAAATAATTACTTAGATGATCTTTCTACCAAATCCAACCAAAGGCATCTAAATCTCTATAAGAGGAAACTAATATCACATACTCATATGAACAAATATACATAAAACTATGGGATATAAATTATAGACCACCTACCTTTAATCCAATGATAAGAACACTATAAATCAATTCAATTATTCCAGATTCAACCACCCTTTGAAGGTGCAACATAAAACATAACATAAAAGAGGGTTTGACAGCTTCAGAAGATGATATCCTAAGATACAAAACCTAATCCGTGAATGACAGAAGGGGAAAATATTAGACTCGACCAGATCTTTGATTCCCACATTCCATGACACTCCAAACTGCCATTAATAGAAGGATAACCACCTCTGGGAAGATTGGATCAGAATGGGGTATCTTAAGGGTAGTAAGAGGTGCAATGTAGAATAAACCTAATTGGAACATAAAAATCACAGCGTGGAATTTTTCTAATTTTTGAAAAGTTTCTAGGATGCACGGTTTACCAACATGGTTTTACAAACCGTTCAAAAAAATGGGGAGGATACTTCCCAAACACCGTTTTCTTGCATGGTTTTTCCAAACCGTGTGAAAACCGTGTAGATTTCCACTTCCTACATGGTCTCCCCTTTCACGGTTTTCCAAATGGTTCATAAATCATACAGATTGCAGAGAGAGCCCCTTTTCCCCTTTTTTTCATGTCTCGTACCCCTGGATCAACCCCAAGACTTGTAAAGGAATTTGGGGGAAGTTATATAGATAAAAATAATCTGCCTAAGTGAAAACATAACGAAAAATATTCATTAAGAAAATTGAAGACCACATAATCTATCTATATCTACATACTAGTAAGATGGAGCTCGACATTTCGTACCATAGAGGGATTTATAAGATCCCTCTAAATTCTTGAATGATTGCTAATTTTTTATGAAAACTCAATTATAAGGTGGTGTTGTTAACAACCATCTTTGAAATCCAATGATCCATATATCTATATATACACTAGGGGTTTAATTGTTCCTATAGACTGGACATTGGTCTAAGGAAGATATATATTGATAACATTCAATTCTGTATCAATTGTTTGCTAAAGGCGTTTTAAGAACATTGAGGTAAACCTTAGATCCCGATCAGATACAAGAGAATGAGGTATTATGTGAAACCTTACCACATCCTTAATGTAATTCTAGGAAATATGATCCAAAGAGAACTCTTCTCTAATACACATGAAGCGTGCTTTCTAAGTAAAGCAACCAACTACCACCCATATAGAATTAAACTCTTTAGTATATTTGGGGAGTCCAATGAAAAAATCAATAGTTATTCTCTATCATTTCCATTCTGGTATGGATAATGGATTCAATATCCCCTTATATTTTTTTGTCTTTTTATCATAAATTTATAGAATACCGAGCATCGAGATACAAACTCAATGGTATCTTTCTTCATGTCATCCCACCAGATGTATTCTTTCATGTAACTATACGTATTTTTACATAAAGTATGAATAGAGAGTGATGAAATCTGCACTTCCCCCAATATCTCCTTTAAATATGGTCTAGATAGAACACGTACACAGTTCTTGAACCTTATCATTTAATCATGATAAGGGTAAAACATAGGAACGTATTCAACCTTATTTTTTATCTCTAGATCTTCTTAATAAACCTCTTTAATATTTACATGAAAATAGGGTTAAAAACTAATTGGGAAAGATAATATTTCCCACTCCATCAATATTTCCATATCCATCCATTAGAAATCCCAAAATATGTGATCTTTTAAAATACTCATCATGGATAATATAGAAATATCCATTCAACCTAAATCATCAACCACCGAGTTTAGATTTCCCAAGGTGATAATGTAATGAGAAATCCTAATCCTTTATCTGATATAACCATCTTTTCTAGTGAATGTTACACTCCTTCTATGTGAATATATATTTCATACTTTTATGATAATTATTTATATCAAACATTTTATCATAAAGATAATGTATACATATATTTACTAGAAAACATACAACTACTAACTACAAATCATGAGTTTGTTAATTTTGTTCCAGAATCTTCAACTGTCACAAGTCATATGTGATAACCATGTTATTATTCATGACAACACATCCCAATCCATTCATGGATTCATCACTATATAATACAGACCATTTACCACTCTATGGTAATGTAAGAACTTGTGAATTGAAAATTCATTTCTTTAGATCCTTTCAATTTTCCTCACATTCATCTGTCCAGAGAAACATGGAACCTTCCTAGTTAACGTGGTCATAGAATTAGATTGTCATGAGAAATTATCAAAAACCATTGATAATTTTCAGAAGAACCTATGAAACTATATATAACAATCATCATGGTTGGAAAATAAAACATTATATATCATACTTTTTATATGGATCTACTACTATACCAACTCTTGAAATTATGTGACCCAAAAATAAAACATTTTGCAGCCAAAATTCACACCTTGTAAAGTAGCCATATAATTTATCCTTCCTTAGGTTCTTTAGTAGAAATATAGAGTGATTTTAATTCCCTTCATTTATCTTTGAATAGATAATAATATCTTATATAAAGATTACAATGAACTAATTTAGGTAATCTCTTAAGAATCCATTCATAGAATCCATGCAAATAGTGGGGCCATTTGTAAGACCATAAGCCATAACTATATATTCATAGTGTATATAAATTGTATGGAATGTCATATAGGGCATGTCATATTTCATTTCCCTTAATTTATGATATCTTCAATTATTCTTAACCATTGAGAAGTATTAAGCTCCATGAGTTTGTCCAAACAAGTCAACAATATGAGGAAGCTGAAACTTGTTTATGAATTTGATATTGTTCAACTACAGATAATCAGTGTAGAGTCGCATTGATCCATCTTTCATGTATATAAATATGAAGAGTTCACCCTACAATGATACAATTTTCTGAATAAATCCAGTATCATGGTTTTCTTAAAGTTTCATATTCAATTCCTGCAATACAATTGGGTTCATTATATATAGAGTCTTTGAAAGTGGTTCGAAAACTAGTATTATTTTTATCAAGAACTCGACTTTACATTTTGGTGGAAGGATATAATACTCCTATAAGAAAACATTAATAAATTCAAACAAAATAGTAATATCATTGATTTTGAGTTTATCTCAATCCAATTGAGTCAATCATGCCTTACGAATTTAAATTTTGACCCATACATTGGATGAAATATCCTTAGGATTTTCATACTTATTGTCACATTTATAAATGATCATAATTTTTATTGAAATATCAAATGTAAATTCCTTTAATCCATAATTGATGTGATATTATGGTATATAAATTCAATATAAGCATAAGATGATATCAAATTCATCCATTTGATGAATGAAAGGATTTACAGAAAACACATTCACAAAGATGTCAACTAGAGTGGAATGAAAGATTTGAGATATAGTCATCATACCATTAATGGTTTTCACTAAAAATACAATATATAATTGTTTGGGTGGAATAATAATACCCTTATAAAATTATTTAGATATGCAATAGTTGGAATATTTATAATCAAATAAGACATTAGCATTTTCTAGAGTTGATAACAATTGTACCTTTAACCATGTGGTTATTACACCGCTCAATAAAAACAGTGATCACATGAGATTTTGACTTATCCCTTAGTTAAAGAGTATGTTGATGATGATCATCATCAGAAACCCTTTGTTTTGGGCACTACTTATCAAAATTCCCATTTTCCTTACACATAAATCAATAAGTGTGGGAGGTGCATTCTGTGTCTATTTTCTACTATTTGCATCATTGACCAACCTCTTCCCATCAGTGTAGAAATAATTTCTATGATAGCCTTTTCTTTCATAGTTCAATCAATTATTATTCCCCCATAATACAATTACCTCCATGAGTGTTTCCATACATAGAACATAATTAAAGGATCATATTTATCACTTCAAGGGTTTTATATATTCCTAAATACTCTATCTTCCTATTATTGTTAAAACCATCAGATTGATATGTAACTAAATCTTCCATTTCAACTATTATTGCTATATGCAAAATATATTTGTAGCTAATATATTATCTTATGGAAAAACCCTTATTATAATTGTAATTAATCTAGTGAAGAACCTATCAACATTAGTTTTAGGTTGGATGATAATTCCAGAAGCGTACCTCACAACTTTTATAGAATTTTCCCTATAGGTACCGATAGATTAATTATCCTTTTTCTAAATCAAGGAACTCAATTTACATCCTCATATAAATAACATGAGGAATGTAATTATTGAATAATAATTTCATGAAATCGTCCCAATCCCTGGATTTAATTTCATCTTGATTCCTCAAATTCTTGATTAGTTTCCACCACTGGTATGATTTACCTTCTAGCCAATCAACATCCAAAATGAATTTCTCATGATCTAAACATTACAGAACAAAGAATATGTTTTTATAGGTAATAAACCAATGAATAGAATCAAGTAGAATAGAATACCTACTAAGAGGAGGTAGAAATTTTTCATTAAGCACTAAATAGAATGTCATTCCCTCCATTTCTCATTTGGATACTCAGTTTGATAAATATCTTTTGAAAGTTGTGTGTGCATAGTAATGAGGTTTTTCATTCGATATCCTATTGAATTCAAGTTCTCAGGATAAAAATAATTCAATATTTAATCACAATAACTATTAATCTATTTCTTTCGGGTTCCTACTGTTGACTATAATTAAAAATCATAGTGTAACAAATAGTTATGATATTGAGGAGCCACATAATCGTGAAAAACCACATACCATGTGTTTAAAATAAGACACATTCTTTAATCTATGAAACCCTATTTTTACCCTTGGATATTCATAGCCAAATTATTTTTAAATATTTAATGATTGCTCAGGAAGAGTTCATTAATTCAAAAATATTATCTATTGGGTGTGTTAAAAAAGGTGTGTTATAAGAAGAGTTTTCATATACAATGCTATGATCGAGTCCTGCAGCATGAACCTTGTTAGAGTTGTTAAAACTAGGTAAATCTATTCCAAAACCATCTCCACTTTTAGTATGAGGGTAGGTATGTATTTCTTTGAAATTACTCACTCTATCATTTACCAAAATTCCAGGACATTTTCCAATACCTTTCCTAAACCTTATATTGTTTCTTAGGAATTTCCTCCTGGATTTCACTATGGTTTTATCATCATAGTTTCCAAAAGGAGAACTAAACCTTTTCTCTAATTCCAACTATAGTGACCCTCACATTTCATACATTAAAATTACATAAATATTTTAGAATACTGTATACATTACACAAACCAACTCCCAAGGACCGTATTAGTCTACTTTCATGGGAAACAACAAAACCTAAACAATGGTATATAAGTGGGCTACATTATCTTCTTCTAGGTTCTTCATGATTATCAATTTATTGGACACATAATACTTAATACTTATCTCCATATCCTAGGGAATGAAACATAAAAAGGGGTGGAATCAGATGCTTAATAATGGTAAAAAAGGGAGATATGTAAGTATAAACATGAGCATAAGGGTATGAAAATGAGATCATGGCAATAAAATATATTTCCCTTCATAAAAATTATCATAAAAATAAATAATGGAATACATATTATCTATTTATAAGAAATTAATAATATTGGAAACAAGAAAATAATCCTTGAAATCATAATAGAGGAATGATACATGGAATTATGGAATAAAAATAAACATGTCATATCATTCCTTATAAGTCAAGACACATATCAATTATTTATCATGGAAATTCTTGTGGACCAAAACTACTAGGTTGGAAACATCACCATCCACAGTTACAGTATTTTCCTTGTTTGGTATTGGGCTTCCCTATCCTACCATAGTAGATTCGGTTTCCCTAACCTCCCATAGTTGATAGTGTTTACCCATCTTCCCATATTATATCAGGTTTACCATTCTCCCAAATTCCAGGTGAAAACACCTACTAGGAAAAACACACCACCATCCCCTATCACAATACTTTCCAATTAAGGGATTAGGTTTCCCCATAATCCTATAGTGGAATAATCATGTCTTCTTCATTACTATCATTATCTAATTTGATATAAATCTCTACTAAATGAATTTAATAGAGATATAGGTCCCACCAATCCAATAATAAAATAATTAATACATGTGACAAATGATAATAAAAATTTTGTCATATCATGAATCATAATAAGAGATTTTTTTATAAACATCATATGATAACCCATAAAATGAAATGGGTATCATAAACATTTCATCACATCATAACCTATAGAAAATAGAGATATTTCAAAATAATTTCAGGAAAACATAAACTATGAAAAGAAAGGGGTTTAATAAGTATATAACCAATGAAGGAGAAAAAAGTTTCAATAAAATCTTTCCATAAACACATATTTCACTCAATGAAAGAATATGAATGTGTCTTTCGGATCATTTCGAATAATTTCATGAGTAACACCAATGAATGAAATATTAGATGGAAAATGGTGTGGATAGATCCTTTGGAAAAACAATTGTTTAGGAAAATATCCTTTATTATTTAAAAGAATTAATTTAAAACATAAATCTTATTTCAAATATTTTCTTTAATAAAAGAATATGCTATCCTTTAATCAAATTGAAAACCATTTTCAATGAAGTATAAAAAATATTTTTTAATGAATTTAGAAAATCCTTTCTTTAAAAAGGATACATGAAACGACTTTTGATACCTATTTATTTCAATTATTTTGAAAAATAATAATGGAATATTAAAAAACATTAAATAATTATAGAATAATTATTAATTGAAAATTAATATTAATGATCAATTTTTAAACATTTTTGAAAACATGGTTTTTTATGTTCATTATAGGTATCCCGAAGAAGGATAATTCTGAGAAAACTACTTCACCAATTTTGTATATTTGGAAAGATAAAACCCATGTAATATATATCATAAAATTGATATGTAAATATACATAAATATTGTGTAAATATAGTATAACTTTCTCACTGTATGTATATACAACACAGGAAATAATTTTTTGTGGAAAAAGGCATAAATATCAGAGAAAATAAAAGTGCAACTAGATATCCCTTTACCTTATATCTTGACTTTATACGAACTCATACAATACTCAGGTTTAATAAACATAAGTTTATTATAAATCATTTATAGAACCATATTCCTTTATATAATACCATATATTGTTCGATTATGACTTTATATTACCTACTTATTGACAATTCATTGTTATGTTTTCGCTTCGCGTAATATCTACTTTGTTTTTTGTAGGTGTGCTTGTTTTTTAAAATTTTGGTCCTCTTAATTATATCATGATATCTATATGAAAACCAAGATATGAATATCAAGTATATTCATTATATATTTATTTATTTTAATCTATATAACTTATAAATATTAAATGGAATAAATGTTTTATAGAGATAGTAGGCCTTACGTGTGCATGAATGCTATTTTTGTTTTTTTCATATTGAAAGTAATAAATTACATGATATATATATAATTTAATTATAATTATAATTATTATGTCATATATATTATATAAATTAACTAAACTAATCCTTAATAGCTTACATGTAGTGTGTGAGAGAATCACATTCCTTTGAGGAGGTCGTAGTCCACACTTCCCTAAATGAAATTACCATATTTACACAAAATGGAAGGCATGAAGGTACTGGTTATATAATAATAATAGAAGAATAAATAAATTATATATATCATATAAAAACAGTTTTTCTATCATACTTCCCTTCCATGAGAGGTGGTAAATGAAAAATGAACAACATTGTTTCGTGAGGCGGTAGTTCGCTGTACTCACACTATTGGTAAGTGACCCAATACCGACAGATATATACCCATTGTATTTAAAAACCATGGGTATATAGTTTTTATCAAGACTATACCAATGGTTTTAAAAAACCATTTTTATAGTTTGGTCTATACCAATGATTTACCAAAAATTTTGGTAGAGACATTTAGATAGGAGATCCTGCTCAGGATCCTTCACTCCTCATTCAGAACCCAGTTCCCCCTATTCATCTATGCATCCCACCAATACTCAAGTTATTTTGGCATTCACATTCCCATACTCAAGAGTAATTTGATTAACCCTCCCACTCTTCATGTGATTTCTTATATCCCCACTAGCCACCTATGGTAAAATTCTATACCCTAGGCGTCATTGCAACAATCCAAAGTGTTTCTCTATTATTGATTTTTTTTTGCGATCATAGACAGTATGATTTTATACCCTAATTTTATTTATTATATATTGATATTTTTTTCATATTTTTTATGTTTTTTACATTACAGTGGTTTTATTTGTAATTTTATTTTATGTAATTTCTTCACTTTATGATGATATCCAATTTGTGGGTATTATAATAATTGACTTTAGAGAATTTTTGTCATAAGGAAGTCTATAAAAGTCATTTATCGGGTACCTCACTTGCTTATCAGTATGAGTAATGGTTCTTCATGAAATTGTATGTGATTCATTTTTTAATGTATTAACATATTTGGTGTGCACCATAAATCATTTTTTTATAGTTGGTTTGAGCATGGAATGATCTTAGGGTGAATACATGGGTCCTTGTGGTGTAATTGTGTTTTTGATTGTATCATGGTATCCTCCAAAACATGTTTTAAATTGGAATATAAGTGGGATGGAATTGAATGTATTTAGATATAAACACCCTCAAATTCTGTATGTTACCCTTTGGTTAGATTCATGTTATTTATTAACATTCCATGTCTCCCATGGTTAAACACTTCATTTGAAAATGGTTTTTATTTTAAACTAATCATATGCATGTGACCCATAATTGACCAAGTTAATTTAAATGTGGTTTTAAATGATGGAATGGGATGATATTCCATAATAAGTGTTTTAAAAATCACCTAAATGGATTTTAATGAGTTTTGTTTAATGATTCAGCGGTTAAAACCAAATTGATTTTTTGAAAAGTATTCTTATTTTAAATGGATTTCAATCCTAATGTTGGGTGTTTGTAAAGTATTTAACGTATTTAACATTGATTTTTGGATTTTGGAAAGGATTTTTAACCCATTTTTTCAATATTATAAATATTATTTCAATCTTGGTAGATCTCAAAATCAAAATTTTTTTATGTTTAAAACATTTAAATAAAATAAAAAATGGGTTGTTCGATTTGAAAAGGGTGAGTTATTCTATGTGGATTATGTTTTTAAATTTTTTTAGTGGATGTGAATGTTTTAAAAGGTGGATTAAAGGGATGTGTGGTTCCCATTGAGGTTCATGAACTATTTTAATAAAATTAAACTCATAAGTAAATTGATATTTATTTATTAAGGGTGAATTAACTTTCCATTCCAAGTATCATTCATTATATTAAAGGAATGTATGATATTTTATGAAGAATTAGTATTTATAAAAGTTGTTAGAACCTCTTGTTCTCATTTTCAATATTTTATGCCCATGATTTCTTTTGATATCATGAAGGGATGTATATTATTTATACATTTATATATGATACATGTGTTTTTAAATATAGAGGTATTCTTATTTGTCAGGATGTTGGATGGGAGGTGAGTTTCATTTAAAATGGTTTATACTTGATATGTTTTTTTCATGATTTTCCTTACTTACTTTTCATTTTAATTCTAGACTTGGGGGGAATGGGGTAAGTGTATTTTTATCCTGATTACATGACCTAGGTTTATGTTTCAAAGAACATTGACCAGGACCAAGGGATCCCATAGAGTATATTTTCTATAGGGAATGGGTGATAATTTAAATTATATAGGCATGCAGTGAGATTTTGGAACCAAGGGGTATTCTAAGATATTATAGAACCCATTTTTTCGAGACCATTTTTCAAATTCATGATAATATGATCCATTTTAGTTTCAATTTAGTGGATATATCTTATATATTGATTATATGCCTTTGTTATGAGATTAATGTCTCGAACATTTGTTCTTCTTCGTAACTATTTTTGTAAATCTTGAAATAGCGGTTCATAACTATTTATTTCCTTATTAATTGTGTCTCGTTTACATCTCTAATTTTATAATTGTGATGTAATAAATTTCTAAAATATATAAAGATAAAGTGTAATTATATAGTGCTTTCAAAATATTTTCTAAATACATTTTAAAGGGTGTGTTCCCTAAACTGTAAAATTCTTCTTCTAAAATAGTTTTCTAATAACATTAATATGAAAACATGTTTTTCTGTTATTGAAACTATGAGAATGTATTGGTTTTAAAAACAATTTTTTAGGACAATGTGCCACATTATATGTAAAATATAGTTTAGAACATTTTTTTGGATACGTATTTTGGTGTAATAATCCTCCTTTGAGTTGGAAAATAGTTTTTTATAAAGGGGTGTTTGTAATGTAATTTTAAAGTGGTAATTTCAAAATGTGGTTTGGAAAGATGTATTAGAAAGATAATTTTTTTTCAAGTGAATTTTTATATTTAACGAAAATACTAGAATAGTATTTTAACACACTTTTGATATGTTTTCATTTCATAGAACCTTTTGAATTTTTTTTCATTTCTTTCCAATTGTATGCACTTATTGATCATTCCAAGGAGTTGTTTGGATAGTGACTATGATAGTGAATTCTTAAATGTTAGGGATGCCTATATTGGTTTATTATTTGTATTCATCACTTATAGCACATGTTATTTCTCTTACTCTTTGTTTTTTATCATATAGTAATATTTGATGAGTTTAATATTAAAATTTGATGTTATGAATTTTTTATTTTGGTTTACATTTTTTATTGGAACATAACTTTTGTTTCCCTGTAATAGAATGGATAAACCAATATGTGTCATACTGATCAAATTTTATCAGAGTTTCAAAATAATTTTGATTTTTTTAGATTTTCCATTTGACAATGATTTTGATTGAGGTTGTGCAAAGTGTTCATGTTATAATTGTACTGATATACCGTCGTTATGTAGGGAATATGTTTTCTAACATATAATGAATGTTTCATTTAAATCAAACTATTATGGTTTGAATATCCCTTGAGTGACTGAACAAACTTCCACATCTCAGGAACGAAAAGAAATAAGTGGTATGTAGAATTTGATATTTGAATGATTTCCATTTATTCATCATCGTGAGAGAGAGAATTTTTTAGGGAAAGAATAAAATAATATCAATACGCACAATGAAAAGACATAATATGATGATGTTGAGAGATTGAAAAATTTAATGGATTATTCTATAACTCTAGTATATTAATGATGTACTAAAATGACCGAGTAAGAATTTTTTAATGTGGTTATATAATGGAAATACCATGTATGGAATTTATAATGCAACCATTGAATGTATTCGTACATTTCTAAAGGACTTAATTCCTAATGGTTCATATATTCCCTCGAGTCATTATAAATCATGGAAGTTAATTAAGGATCATGTATTTTCTATTGTTAAATTCCATGCTTGACAAAAATATTATAGTTTATTTTTGGGGGAAGCACCAAACCAAAATGAGTGTAAATAAGGGGGTACATCTCGATGAGAAAAAATTCAGATGGATCACAATCTTGTGTTCTAGAAAATGTTTTTTTTTTGAAATTCCCATTGATCTATAGGTTTCAAAATATCATCATTTATCCAGAAATATCAGCCAATATGTGATAGTAGGACACTGGGAAAATTAATTGTAATGATGAGTTGGTTCATCCTAATGATGATTGATCATAGTGGGAATTTGGTAAAAGAACATCCTAATTTTTTAGTTGAGGTGTGTAATTTCAGTTTTTGACTATCCTTTGATGGTTTTAATCTATTTGGTAAAATGCATACTGCACAAAACCAATGGCCAGTTTTTATTCACATTTTAAGTATTCCTCTGAGGATGTGTATAAAAATGACTTTCACTTTATTGAGTATACTGATATCTAGACCTTATAAACCTAGGAATCATATAGACGTCTACTAGCAACCTTTAATAAGTGATTTAAAGTAGTTTTGGGGTATTTATGTGAACATATTAGATTCTTCTTCAAAAAAATATTTTAGATGCATGCTTCGCTTCTATAGACTATAAATGATTACTCTTCTTATGAAATGATCTACGGATGAATCATGAATGGAAAATTTTCATCCCCTTTTCATATGAAAAAATATGATTGATAAGGCTTAAATATTATCATAGTTTCAATTTCATGGGAGATCGATAATTCTATCCAATGGATCATCTATATAACAAGAATCATTGAGGGTTTGACAATAATTTTGAAACTAAAAAACTACATCAAGGTATGTCTGGAATTGATGAACATAAAAAATAAAAATATTTTACGTATTAATTACAGAAATTTTAGATGAAATCTAATAAGAGAATGAATTTTAACACTGAATACACATAGAATTGAGAAAAAGAGAAATATATTTTTTTAGTTTCCATATTGGTCTACCAATTTTTGACTACATTATTTAAATTTAATTAAAATTGAGAAAAATATATGTGAAATGTATGATTCAATTCTTCTAAATATAAAGAGGATGACCAAAGGTAACTTCTAACCTCTTCAGGACATGTAGGATTGTGGTATTAGAATAAAACTGCATCCTATGTTTATCAATGAAAATAAATAGAAAGTTCATTGGGATTCGTTTGTGATGAAACCATTATAGAAAGATCAATTTCTACCAGTATTAGAGAATATCAATATTTCAGATGGCTAATCCAGCAACATATGAAAACAAGTCAATATAAGGGATTTGAAACAAAAATCCCTAAAAACATGATTATCACATCCTTCATCATAAATTGATTCCAATAAAAAATCATCATTTTTTATCCAATAATGTAAGGTTGAATTTTATTTGATTATTCCAATTTTAGAGACCTTTGTGATAAAAGGTTATCCAAGTCATTATTGATGAAAATTAATCAATAGGCGCTATTAATTTTTTTGTGGGTTGGAAGGAAATTCCTTCATCATTCTTAAATTTAATGTAGAATTTAGTAGTTCATATTCCAACTAAAAGACTTAATGTGGGAACTGTTGATTTTTTATGGATGTATCCAACTAAAAGAAATATGTGCACAATGAAATCTTATTTTTGAAACATGAATTATCTGGAAGGTTCTATGGTGAGAGGTTATCTATATCAAGAATGTATGGATTGTTTTCAATGTATCTGTCTGATACGAGTACAATACATAACTGTCTAATGAAAAATGAAGATGTGAAGTATGATGAAATTGTGCACTCATTTCCCATTCTTCACCCAAAAGAAGGAATTACTGGGTAATATACATTATATACATTGAGAATTGAAAAGCGGGATATGAAACATCACACATTATTGTTTAAATGTGGGTTTTTCAAGGACCATATCAAGTACGTAATTTGGATTTTTATATGTTATATCATACTATGTTAATTAACTAATAACTTATACTTTTATTATCCTTTTTTTGGGAAAATAAAAAATTAATAATTAGATTTAATCGATCTTTTCCATTGAAAAATAGATAGTATCTTCACATCCAAGAGTTTTATACTTTGGTAGAAATCAAATAATTGACAATTACATAAATTAAGTTCATATATATATATATATATAGCCATTTCATTGTATTAATAATATATATTTCAGTTATTGAGTTTAACTATTAACACTGTTTCTCATAAATTATGAGCATTGGCTTTTAGTCCTGATTCATTGGTTTGTGAATTAAAAATTTTTACAATAAATGGGTATAAATTTGTTACAAATGTTTGAACGGTGAAAATTAGAACTCATAATGGTGGAATTATGTTAATTTCTAAATCAGACTATTGTGCTAGTGTATCAGATAGTTAGACTCAAAATCAAGATGTGTATTATTATAGGCATTTTGAGAAATATTGTTATTGGATTACTATAATGAAGGTTGAGTCAATGTGATGAAATGTAAATGGTTTGATTCAATGATGTGAAATGGTAAATTTATTGATTATTATGGATTAATAGTTATTGAGATGAGTCTCTTCCTGACTACCAATAAACTGTACATTTTCGAATCAATGGAAAAAATATGTGTTTTAATTGAAATATTATATAAGACCCGACTTTGGATTCATTAATGATGTAATTTAAAGAAATATTTTCCATGATGCTTGGGAAAAAATTTCTACCATTAAAGTCCCTATTGTTGTTGTCCAAAATATATCATTTGATGTCTCAAATTTTCCTATTGTGAGAGTTTATGTTGAACCAGAACCAGTTGTGGGAAATATATTGAAGCAAAAATATTCATTCACAATTCATTCAGTTTACATCTACATGAGTTTCTCTAATTGTTATTACTATAATCGCATTAATTTAGTTTCAGTTTTTAATGATATATATGTTTTAGTATTGTTTAGTTTTGTTTCATTTAATTATATTTATTTCAATTCATAAAACTAGGTTTAAACATGTATTTAAAAATTGTATAACTTGGTTTTAAATTACTATTACTAAATACTATTATGATATTTTCCATTACTTCATTGTCTTCTAATTTGTATGCATTATTTTTAAAAATTGCTTACAAAAATGGTACATTTTCTTCTTATGTAGATTAGGCATAATAATTCTGAAGATTAAAGGAATTGATTATTTGATATTGATTGATAGATGTGAAAGCGTGGGTTAGCTCCTCGGATACCCACAATGAGAGTAATAATTTTAAGAATTTTCTTATGCATTAATGATAACCCATATACCCCACCCTTCCATCCTATGCATGATCCCACAGAGTTGTTCCCATGCATGCATCCATCTTCATCACATTTATACTCTTCTTTCCATAACATGTCAACATTGCTAATATGGATATTCCTTTCCATGCATCCATCATTATCTCATTTAACCTATTCTTCTAATACCATGTCTACATCCCCTGCAGGGATGTTCCTACCCATTCATCCATTATCATCTCATTTATCCTATCCCACCTATACCATGTCTACATCACCTATATTGATGGTTCCACCTTTACCACATCCATATCCTTTTATTTATCCTAATACATTCAACCTATTTCTTGGAATGTATACATCAACTAAATTTTCTTCTAACCATCTTGGATCTGATGATTCTATTCCTTTAACTGCCACTCACGTGAATGCATATCACCCTGAGAATGACTTAGAATAGACACATCCTTTTGAGGCTACAGATCTAGAAGAGACAACATGTCCATCATACACAATTGATCCACCTACATTATATTTTTTGTTATAACTATGTAAAATTATATCACTTCAATATTGTCCTATTGAATTGTAACATAATTCTTCCTTTATCCCTTTTATCTTATTTAGTTTGTATCTTCGAGTAAGTGACGTGGGAACACCCATATACGGGAATCCTAGAATACCCAAACTCAAATAATAGTGGATTTAATGAAGAAAATCAGATGGTATTTAAAAATTATAGGAAGGGTAGAAGTTTTCATGGATTCTTTATCCAAGTATAATGTTAATAATTTGGTGGAACTGGTCTCAGGGAGACATCTTGGTAAAGCCATAAAGGAAAGATCATGGGAACAAATACTGGTAACAAAATTTTATAAATTTATATCTATACCCAAATGGCCCGAATGACTTATTTTTTGGATAATCACCCTTTTATGGTTTGAAGGGGAAACCTTACATGACATACAAGCCCAAATGAAAATGTCCATATATGGCCCAATACACAGGATTGAAGTAACAAGACAGAACACACCCTGGAAAAATACCCTTCCCAACATTTGGATTGTAATGTCTCTATGATCCCCACCTCGCAAGGAAGATTGGCTAGAATTTACTCATGCAGAGCTACATAATGCCTGGTCCCGTTGGAAATTTCGATACACAATCATTCATCCAATCCGGTAAGATCTTCTCTAGTGGTTGCTATTTTTTTATCTGAATCCTTGTATGTGTCTATTCCTATTTGGTCTACCTGATTTTATTATTATTTTATTTATATGAATTTTCATGTTCATTAGATATTCAGTTGAACTATCTCAATGGTAGTGCTACTAAGGTTTCAAGGTTGATGGATCTTGGTGCGTTATTTCAATCATGAAAACATGAATTATATATTTTTTGTATGAGTTGAGTATGTTTATATTTGGATTGTGTACCCATTTTCCATGGATATCCAAGAACAGAATATGAAAAAATTATCACATATTAAAATACATATGAGTTTAAGGTATTCCCAATTAATAAATTGTTTTCATATAAATTTTATTTATTTTTATTTGTATTTATTTTTTGTTTTTAGGATTTTTTGAGAAAAAAATAAAAATAACAATGATTGAATGTCATGTCTGCACACATCAGGGCACACTACAAAGCATGAGTATATGAAGTGCCAGTTACATAAATATGGATTTAAATAATATCTTGATTTATATTGTTACATAGTTTGATTCTAATTGTTAATTTTAGGGTTTATATTCATTAATCCCTTTAATATAAAGATAAAAATACCCTATTCAAACAGACTATTGTCCTAATGGCCAAATTGCCTCTAGGCCTAAAGGACAATTGGCATATATGCCAAGTGGATTATTTGCCTCTATGCCTAATGGAAAATCAGCCTTTATGACTATTGGACAATTGGAATATAGGCCTAATTTATAATAGACAATTAGGCCTATATTAAAATTGACCATTATGCCGAGTGGCCAATTTCTAATTAGGCATAATGGCCAATTTTACCATTGGTATATATGAAAATTGGATATTACACCTAATGACCTAGAGGCCAATTATCCATTAGAATTAGAGGCCAATTATCCATTTTTCCTAGAGACCAATTTTCCATTAGACTTATAGGCCAATTGGCTATTAGGCCTAATTTCCTATTGTCCAAATGGAAATTTTTTATCAATGTTTATCACTTGTTTAAATTTTTATATTCTAGATTCATTTAAAATTTATTTATTTTTATGAATCTTCCATTCATTTAAAAGTTACTCCCTTTAATTATTTTTCAATATTATAGAATGATTATATTTTTAACATGTTTATACTGATCATTTTAATTTATGGGAAAAAAATTTGGTCATTTATGTTATTTTACCTCAAAAAGATATAATTTTCTTCAGTAGGAAGAAAAATAATGGAAGTGCATTAACCATATAAACACAATAAAAGATTGTATGTTTTTTTATTAATATTTCAAATAGTTATATAAATTCACAAATAGATATCTTTTTATGTTTTCTAAATTCTCCCGAAGAGGCCCCCTTAATAAATAAGATGAGAACATCAAGAGAAATGAGCATTTTTTCAAGTATTAGGTGAAGATAAATTGGGGAGAGTTTGATGTTGATCAGATAAAAACATTGTCCCCTCTAGGTATTGGTACTCATCGGGATCTAGTCAAGCATCTTAGACACCATAGGTTCAAAGATCTCATGAAAAAGTAGCATAGTCAAAACAATTTATATTTAGAAGAAAATGAAAGAAGTAAATTGGAGTGTGAATGAAGTAAGATGATCGTTGATCAATTCAAAAAATCTATGTCAGTTATAAGTCAATGTCTTCATTAAGAGGCTTCTACTACAATTGAATAATATATGGAATGAATGTTCTCTCTATTTGTTGCCCCGACAAAGGAAAATGAGGTTCCTAGTGGTGATTGATCTAAAGGTGGAGAAGATGATATTATTGATTTTGTTGCTGCTCCAGATGAAACAATTTCTTCTATAGATGATGTTGTTGGTGATGAGGTTGCTTCTAATGCTAATGATGATGAGGATGAAGATTTTAAAGGTGGGAGAGATATTGATCCCATCCATTTTTTAGATAGTCAAAAGGAGACCTGTTAAAGTTCTTTAGTGAATTTGATTTCATGGTTTTATGGATGTAATTTTATTTTTTAGATCTATACCTATAAAATAATAAAAACTACAGGTATGATAGAAAATGAAGTACCAGTAGCCAGATATTGTATAGAAACTGTGGGTATAGCCCTATAATAATACCTTCAACTCCCATAGATCCTAAAACTATTGGTATAGACTACCCCTATAGTTCTTGGGGCTATACCCACAGCTTAAAACTGTAGGTATAAGTAACTTTTCTAGGAGTGACTAGAATGAAAATTTTGATACCCATTAGTTATATGTGTGTGAATGTGATGGTCAAACCATTTTCAAAAAACATATCATCTTATTTAGGACACTGAGGATATTATTTAGGAATGAAGTAAGAATAATTGAGGTAGTGGAGAAATAAGATAATGTAAAGGATCTTGAGGATAGATGTTAGCTCTGATTTCTATAACTCTATTAGGTATTCACCAACTGGATTCCTTGTTTGGATTTATTCCTAAAGAGAGGATTCACGGTGGAATAAAATAATGTTGTTAAGTGAGTTGGATTGATATTGGGAGAACATATGTTTTTTGAGGGGTGTGAATATGGGGGGATGTTGGTGGCCTTTTATAGTTAAGGGAGGAAACATATTTTTCAAGTTTGAAATCATCTTAGGTGTACCAATGTTTTTACGCAAAAAAATCATAAAAAAATTAAAAACTCAATAATGGAAGCTTTATTTTTGAAATATGGATATAAAATAGGTTTTAGTCTACAGAATAATAAATTTTTCAATTATATTTATGGTTTAGTCCCTTATTATGCTTAATTTTACCTTAATCGCTATAATTAATCGTAATCACATTCACTAATATTTTTTCTCAAAAAATTGTGTTGATCTTATTAGACTATAAATATTATAATTATTAAAACCATGCTTGAATGTTTTAAAAAATTATTTTCATAGAAGTGTAAAAACATTGATTACTGATAACCCTGCAGATTTGGGAGGAATCATGTTTTTAAAGAGATAATGTTCAAATCTTCATTAATCATTCATATCTAAATTCAATATAGAAGTGATTAAAATGAAATATATTGGGTTAATGGATGAATAATTTATGTATGTTGACTTTAAAACTAACATAATATATAATATAACTGTATAAATAAATTATCAAAAAAAATAAAATAAAATTTTGAATTATAATTTAGAATGTTTCACTAATCATCCAATAATGAAGTTTCTCGTGAATATCTCAAAGATTCGCCCCAAGATAATTTTTTCATTATAAATTCAAAAAATGATGTTTATTTTATCAAATTATATTTCTAAAATTATATAAAATTAATTTTATCATTTTAAATAGAAGGATATATGAAGTAGTTCATTTAAGAAAATATTATTTTTAAATATATAGACGTTAATAAAAATTGTATGTATTAAGATCAATATTTTTTATTTATAAAGAAAATTAAATAATATTTAAAAATTATTAACTAATACACATATCACCGTGTTTAATGGATTCGTTTTGACTATCTCATTTAAATAATGATAATTGTAAAATGATGTTTCACTGAAAATCGGTGTTGTTTATTACACAAGACAAGTCAGTGTCTTGTGTTATGCAAGATTATCTTGGTGTAACATATAAATAATGTTTTAATTAGTGTTTAATTAAACAAATTAATTGAAATAAAATAAAATTATTAAAAAAATGTCCAAAAAAACATAGGGTGTTAAAAAATCATTCATGTTTTATGTTTATGTTACTCTTATTGGACATTATTTATGATGATAGGTGAACATTATATAGCTCATTATGGAAGGTGTGCCCGATATAGCTCACGATGATGGGTGATCCCATTCTATCTATCCATTGTATTGGATAAGGGAAGGTGTTAATAGGTTATTGGATTATACAACGAGATTTGTGGAAATTCATATGTTATTCAATTTTGAAGAGTAATTGTAAAAGTGTTATTAAAATAGAATTCCAAGTTAATGAAATGTTTTCATTTTTCTTACATCAATTTCAAATGGATCGTTTTATTAATTATTATTTTTCACATGTATTATGATTTTTGATTTATATGACTATTTTCTTATGTTATAGTTTTATATCAGTTCACATGTTTTAGGATCCACATTTTGGGGGTATAAATTCTACTAGTTTATTCTCGTGATCTTCCATTATGACACGGTACCCTTAAGATAATCAATTACCAACTTATGGAATTCAATTTTTATTATTTATGGTTTCCTTACAAATAATTTGATATCACCCTTCATGTGTTTCCTTTTCAATAGGTTTGGAAGAAATGTTTTGGGTAGTATTTCCTAATAAGTTTAATAAATGTTATTTACATATTTGTGGATGAAAAATATTTTTATGAACTAGTTGTTTATATATCCATGTTTTTATCTAATTGTTTATCCAAACACTATATAATGGAATTGCATAGAGGTCCTTGTGTATATATGGGATACATTGTTTTCTTCTGATATAGTTTTTTTGGATGGCGAAAATTATGACATGTTTATAGAAATCAATCTAGAAATGTAAATATTATGATTCTATTATTAGATCCAAGAGTGTGAGTTATGCGTAGTTGTATAGATAACTATATTTTTTGGGTAATCAGTTAGAGTATATTAAATAAATTAATGAGTTAATGTAATGGTTTAATGGAATCATATTCAAATCCATGAGAAAATTTTGATATTTAACACCATAATTTCATTATTTATGGGTTGATTATTAACAAAAAAATTCTTTTCTAATATTCATTAATTTCATTTTGTTTGAAGATATGTAAAATTTATTTTCCTTGAATTTATTTTGATTCAAAATATTCCAATGTCATAGAATATAATGTTATCTCAAATTCCTTTATTGAGTTATAATTAATCTTAATGAAATTAATTTCTCTAATAGGGGTTACTTCTACAATAAGATTAAATTTCAATGTACTTTGTCTTTCTATAGGGGAAAATAAAAATTTTATTCAAATATTCATCCTTAAATAATTTCCACCCCATATATGTATGAAATTGATAATAATATATATCCTCCATCCAAAAAATGGATCATTATATACATTTACATTATTTAAAATTGGTTTACAAATGATTTTAACTCTTTTTCATTTTTTAAATAAAATAAAATATTCATTATTTTTTCAAATATAGTTATTTTATTCCAAGATGTATTTCTAGATTTTAATAGGGGTTATAATTTATTTTTTATTATGTGATGAATTTTTATGTATTTTCATATATTCTTAAGTTTATTTATTGAAATATATTTTCCACATAATGTTATAAACCCCCATTTTATTAAAGATGATTTTAAAATTTTTAATCAAGATCAAGTATTTAATTTTAGAAAGACTATTTTAAAATATTGTTTAGCACATTCAAAAATTTTATTACCTCTTATTTTTCTAGTGATATATCTAATGATCATTAAAAAGTAAATTTTAATCTATGAAAGCATAATTAATTATCCTTTTTTCACACTACAGTTATTGGTCATCCACAATCCCACTTTCTTCACTGAATGTATTATGGAATGATCAAGGAATTTATTTTCAAGAAACCGATCTATTTTCCAGTATCTAATTATGTGATGGTTAATTTATGATTGTTTCAATGTAGAAGTATAAAATATATGTATGATTTTTATTAAAATTTTTGGGGGTTTTATTTCATACTTCAATGCATTTGTAAAGGAAATATCTCATGACCTTGAAATGGTAAATGGGAGGATTTACCCCAATCCAAAGGGCGCATGAGAGGATTGATTATGGGCTAATGTGTATATGGTAGGTAGTATCCAAATACAGTGGGTACATTGGGAGATATTTCTAAATCCAAAGGTTACATGTGAGAATTTATCTAAATCCAAATGGTACAATGTATGATTTATCCCAATCCTAAAGATACAAAAAAAAATATTTTTTCCAAGAGCAATAGTACATGGGAGGAATTAGCCCAAACTAACAAGTACTGATAGGATAATAAAAAACTCAGTTTTATACAAGAGGATCATAACAACTCTATGATGGAATATGGGGGGTTATAACAAGCCTTATATGTGATAGATGTCTTTGTGGGTAGACTTTACATACTATTTGTATGATTATGTTTGGGCCATAATTCCTTATCATACGTTTTTACAACGTCATTCAATATTTTCTATATGATTTTGATTATTACCCTTCTCTTGTGTTTAATTTCTCTCACCCTTATCTAATAGTATATGATTTCACTCTTGTTTTATTGTGTTTATTTCAAGTCAACCCTTTCTTTTGTTTCCCTTCACCAATTTATGAAGATGTGTATATCCTCAGAGATATTTGGAACTGGGTCTTCTATGGTACAAATTTGAAGAAATATTCATAGTTGTAAAACCTCATACTTCCACGGTACGTTTCCCTTTGAATAATGCAATAGCTTGCATTGTACGCAACTTCGAGATTCTAACACTCTAAGACCAATCAAACTAGCCGTTATGAATAGTATTACCCACTTTTTGAAATTTAATAAATTCTATTTTTCAAAATGGACTTCATTTTTTAATTCAGAATATTGAAATTAGCTTAGGGTGAATTTTAGGTATTTTTCTGAAAACATTCAGTTCTTGATGAATAGTGAAAAACACTATGTTATTGGTTAAAAATGACATTTTATTTAAATAATTATTTATTTTAATTAAATTTATTTTAGGTCAATATAGATACATAGTACCTAAATATGTTAAATGTAATTCATTTGAGTCATTTTATAATAAGATTAGATATATAAAATTTTTATTGAACTTTTAACCGTCTTTTACCCACCTCCTAGGAGCATTTGAAAATTTGGAGAAAGCATAATTTTACCACTTCTGTGAGTTGAATTTCAAAAATCCGAGAGACACAGTTAATATCAGTATGTAAAATTTAGTTCAATAAGATGAAAATAATTTTTGGTGAATAGTAATTTTTGACTTTTATTTACTACGATTAAAAGTAAATAGGATAATTAAGTGTAAAAATGAGATCATAAATACCCTAACACGTGTCTTGATTCTATTGGATAACTATAATAAGACCAAAAAAACCATAGGAATAAAAAAAGACCCCCTTTTTTCACTTGGATTAGATTAGTACATTTATTATTATATTATTTAATTAATAGTTAAAAGAGTAAAATTCAATGTTTAAAAACTAATATATTTTTAATATAGTGTTACACAAAATATAAATTCAACTATAAATATTCATTAGAAAGATAAAAATATTTCCAACATAATGTTATTTTATTTATAATTCTTAGACATTAAATAATTTAATTTATTTATGACAGAATGATGATGGAACAATTACCATATTAATGAAATATTAAAATAATTGATATTATAAATATCCAAATGAATGTAAATTAAGACTTATGATAAATTAAAACATTTTTATAGGTTAATATTACATTTTGGGGTTGGTTAAATAAATTTTATTCAATGTTATAATGTTTCAATGGCTTTCAAAAAAATCAACTACTATATAGTGTCAAAATTGAAATAATTGAGTTTAAAAAAAATCAATATTATTAATTGATATAAAATTCATAAAAATATAAGGTTCTACGAAAGGACTTAGATAAGTTTATATATATTAATAATGAACCACTTGGGGTTCTCTTGGAAGTTTATAGTAATCTTAGTAACCATATAATATAAAAATACAGAGAGACATGGTAAATGTCAAACTATTTAACTAAGAGTTAGATCTAAAGGTTAAGGTTTGTAAAGACTCATAAAATTCAAGGAAAATTTTTTCTAAATATTTTTTGGGATTTTAAAAGAACGTAGTTTCTGATGGAGCCTAATTCCGAGGCCCGGTGTGCCCAGAATCAATTTCAGAAGCTTAGCTCGCGTATGTTCAATGAACGAACGAGCGGGTTTTTCTATCTTTTGAGCCGGTTCATAGAATCGAAATCCGAGGGCACGGATGGAACCGCAACACCGGTAATTGATAAAGATGACCCTTACTGGTGTTGCGTTTTCTCAGGAGGAGTTTTTTAAAAAAAATGTGAGGGATAAAATATAATAGTTACAATTATATTTTCTTTTCTTGTTAAGTGTATTAAGTGTTGTGTTACAACACTTTGAACCTCTCTTAAGTGGTTATAACCTAAGTAAGGGAGTTTTGGGTGGGACCCACTTGAAGTTAACCACCCATGAGAGGATTAAAGGTGAGGTGGGGCCCACATGAACCCCACCCCTTCACATTACTCTTAAACTCCCTAACTCCCTCTTTAATTTTTTGTAAACTTATCTTTAATGAGTAACCTTCCATTTCCTAACTCTCCATCATTAACTCTAGCCAAGACACACATTAAATTACGTGAATTCAACTTTCAAATTTATTTTGGAAAATCTTGGCTTGGGTTGATTAAATAATGTGGAACAATTATTTTTTTTGTGAAGGGTTGGAATTTGTGGTGTTGAGGGTACGGGAAGAGAGCTTGGGAGTTTTTAAAGAACTTCTTCTTCTTCTTCTTCTTCTTCTTCTTCTTCTTCGTCAAGGAACGTCGATTCGGCGACTCAGATTCTTCCTTCTTCTTCTTCCTTGACAAAGGAGGAGTCACCGACGTGGGAACTCGCCAACGACATTCCACCTTTCAATTTTCTCTCCGCATGAAAGGAAGGGAGACGCTGCTTCCTCCTCGGACGTTCTCTGTCGACATATACGGAACCTCACCCCGCGACGCCATTTTCCGTGACACCGTCGTTCGACAACATTTTTCATGGTAGGGGTTTTATGCGTTTCTTTTCGTGAATTACTTTCGTCATCTATCCACATTCAATTGGACCGCTTGCTAGCATTTAATGGGAGGGGGATGGACCGCACAAACATGGCCGACCCTCCTCCCTTATTATTTTTGTGTTGTTGTGGTTCAAAGGAATGTGACGCGGTGTCATCGCACTGCGTGGGAATGAGTGGCAAGGATGTGCAGCGCCATCACGCCGCGCATTTGAAAATCGAACCAAGCCACGACACCGTCGCGCCGCGCTGGAAGAAAACCCGAAGACACCGTGGCCGGAGCGAGGCCGCGACAGAGGGGCGCGACGTCGTCGCGCTGTGCCGGACAGAATAAACCGCGTCTTAGGACGCATCGAATCAGGGGGACAGGCGGCCGGTTCCAGGCCGCCGGCATCGGAGTAGGTGGACCAGCCCTCACCGGTCCCGTGGCGGTAGAAGCAGGCCGACCGGTCAGGGGGGGAGTCGGGGGTTACGACCCCCGACTGGCCAGCAAAGAGTGGCCCCCATTATGGGGGGCCGCGGTTACAAACAGCGGGGGGCAGAGCCCCCCCCCCCCCCCCCCCCCCCCGCACTCCCAAACGGCTAGGCCGTTCGACCGAGCCACCTGGACAGCGCACCCGGCCACGGCCCGGCGGGCCGACCTAGGGGGTCTCGGGCCGGGTCGGTCCGAGCCCGAAACACCCACATTCGGACCTTTCACGGTCTTTTGCCCATAACTTGGTCTACGGACCTCTGATATATGCACCGTTAGCTGCGATGAGATCTTTGGATCGAGACGGTCGTTTCAGTATATTACACTCAAGGTTTCAGAGTACTTTGTCTTCGGCCGGGTTGGTTCGTACACAAAACCAACCGGGCCCTCAGAGCGGAAACGCTTATATCTTGAGCTCCAGATCCTTGATTGATGTGCCGTCAACTTTGTTGGATTCCTATTTAGGAGATGGGACATTTGACATAATTCTCCCAAGGTTTGGATGTAGTTGGAGTATGGCCGGGTTGGATTGTTTCCAAAGTCCAACTAGGCCCCTCGAACGGAAAAGCTGATATCTTTCAGGCCGGACGTCTGTTTGACAAACCGTCAGCAGCGCTGGTGATCACGTTTAGAAACGGTCCCTATGAGTATACCCTATGAGTGTTCTGGGTACATTTGAGATACGGTCGGGTTGGTTCGCTCACGAAACCAACCGGTCCCCTGGGACGAAAAGGCTAATAACTCACAGATCGGGCGTCCGATTGACGCACCGTCTGTTGCGATGAGACCCCTATGTTGAGGAGGTGCTTTGAGATACTTCTTCATGGGAATTTGTAATACTTGGTGTATCAAAATATAGCTCGTGGAGAGGACCCTCCTAGAGACGAGCGTACGGAGTATGGATACCGTGTAGCTGGCTGAGACCTGACGACTGCTTGTCCGATTCAATTCGGAGTGACTAGCATAGCCCAGTGGGGAGAACTACTTTGTGAGGTGGAAGACCCATGGAGGAGGAGCACTACTTTGTGAGGTGGAAAACCCGCGGTACTCGACAGGAGGAGTACCTCTGTAGGCTATGAGTGAGAGAACTACTTTGTGAGGTGGTAGACCCATGGTGGAGGAGCACTACTGTGTGAGGTGGTAGACCCACAGTACTCGACAGGAGGAGTACCTCAGCAGTCTTACGTTAGTGAGCAGTACCTCAGAGTTGTGACAGGATCACTGTACACTCCAGAGACGGGCTCATCAATAGTTACGGTTTCGATAATAAAAATCTCGGTTTGAGCTTAGTCAATAACCTTTGTGTTTTCCTAATGATTGAGATGGGTCACATGATCACTTAGGTATATGTATGGGAATATACCTAGGTAGTGGTTATCCTTTAATTTCATAACCCTTGTGTTTCCTCATGGTTGAGATGGGTTACATGATAACATAGGTATAAGTATGAGCTTATACCTAAGTAAGGGTTATCTGTTGAGATCCTTCATTGTGGTTATCCTTGTTGGATTTAGTGAGATCTTGAGGGTCTCGGGGTCCCTACTGAGTATTGTATACTCACCCCTGCACGGGCTATGCCCGTACTTTGTTCTGTTGGTTGCATACGTCGGGTAGCGCTGACAGAGGCTGAGTGTTCGAGGACTGGACGGTACCCGGAGGTGGACCTCACAATGAGTCAGTATCCGGAGGTGGACCTCACGATGAGATGATACTCGGAGGAGGTTGACGGGCGAGAGCGATGTGGAGGCTATCTATACCTACACTTCAGGTAGGATCCATGGTGGATGATCCAGGAGATGCGCTATCTGTACCTACCCTTCAGGCAGGATCTGAGGAGGACGACTCGGGAGCTGCTTCCATTCTTCCAGCTGTTTGCCTTTTTCTGTTGTACTTTTGTTCAGTTGTAGTTGTACTTTCGATTGGGTTTGTATTCTGGCCCATTTACTTTTCAGCACTTCCTTTTGTATTTTGTGTATTACTTCTTCTCGTACTCGGTGGTGTTTTTTTTTACTTTTATAAAGCAAATGCCTTCCTTGTTATCTAGAATTACACCTTTGGTGCTAGTCATCAGCCCTTGGCCTATGGAAGGTAGGATTGGGGTAGTCATGGCATGGTCCTCGAGGGTGGGTCATGAAAAATTCGTATAAGAGGAGTCGGTTCTACCGCAGAACTTATAACTCTGATATTTTCTTTCTGTGAAGCAATAGTGTTTAGGGTACCGAGTGTGGTTTTCAGTTCAGGGGGTCCAGTGTTGGTGCGGGTGGCCGACGTATCCATACACCAGGACCCTGACAACTGATTTCCAACTTTGTGCACGAAAACACTGATTGCGTGTGTGTTTTCAAAGGTTTTCCCTTAAAACAGCTCAAACCAGGTCAGCCCATCAGGTATAAATCGCTTGACAGTGTCACATTTGTTTCTTTCAGGATGCCTCCCCGTGGACGACCAGCTAGAGCCCCACGATTTGTACGTACTGACAGCCCGCCGAGCGACGTGGCCTCAGTACAGGGCCCTATCCCAGTTGAAGCACCAGCGGAGGCACCAGCGGTACTACTACCCGTTGGGACACCAATGCCACCCGCCCCAACAGTAGAGGGTGCACGTAGCTTGAGCGCACTGCACGAGTTCCAGCGCTAGAGGCCACCCAGGTTCAGGGTATATATGGACCCACAAGCAGCTGAGGATTGGTTGGAGGCTATGGTGACAGTCTTCAGGCTAGTGGGGACGCCAGCAGACTTCATGGTGATCCTTGCTTCCAGCCTTCTTCAGGCAGCAGCAGGCAGATGGTGAATCCTGATGCTCCAGATGCATGATGAGGGGACACTTCTATGGGCAGGGGATCAGGCGAGAGATTAGATCTTCTGTTGTTTCTCACAGCATTCTGACACAAATAGGGGTGTTGGAGCGAGCCCTCTTAGTGGAGAGTTTCCTTGCTGAGTAGTCTCTAGCAGCAGGACCCACCGCTAGCTGGCATGCGGCAGAGTCTTCTGTTGCAGGCAGTAGACAGATGATGCAGAGGTCCAAGAGGACCAGACCTATAGGTGGTCTACCGCATGACTCAGGGTCGGTAGTGCGAGGCACCAAGGGGAATGGCAGAGCTAGAGCTTCCATGCAGTGTTACTCCTGTGGCAGTATTGGTCACATGGCATGTGACTGTCCGACCCGCCATGCAGATGTCCTGCAGTTAAATGATGAACCTCCCAGCCAGAGGCATAGGTTCGATCGAGGCGGGCCGCTAGGAGCAGAAGGCCGAGGGAGGAGAGTTGGCCGTGCAGATGGAGGTGGACGACGCTATGAGGTGTTTCCACCACCACCACTAGGAGGTCCACCCCGACCTCAGGGAACATGTGGACATGGAAGAGCTTATCTTCAGGCAGCAAAAGCATATGACTATGGAGCTCCGTAAGTGAGTGGACAGGAGCGGAACTAGTGGATTCCTTTTATTATTGGTATATCTAGTTCCATGTTGTTTTTGTTACATTTGTGTCATTTTACCATGAGCTGCAATAATATAAAGACACTTACATTTGTGACATTTGCTTCCTTCCTTTTTGAGTACTAAGAGGTTCCGGTTTAAACTGTTGACTTGACCCTCACATTCGAGATTCCTACTGGAAGAGACCCAGTGACCTCACGCTGATGCCAACAGTGTGACTCGACCCTTAGAGGAGAGAGTGATGGTTGGATCTCTTGGTAGTAACGTCGAGGCCTTACGACGTCGTCCATGGAATTAATACATCATTCATGTCCGGATTGACTGTATTAGGAAAAGAACATTGTTCATCCAGGGGATGAGACCCGATTTCTCTTATCGGAAAAAAAGAAATCACAGCAGCTCTTGCGGGACCAGAGAAGGTCCAGGTCATCCAAGAGAGGATGAGGACAGCTCAAAGCTGACAGATACCTTATGCTGGAAGGAGGCAGAGACCACTAGAGTTCGAGGATGGCGACCACATTTTCTTACAGGTCTCACCTCGAAATGGAATTACGGAGACGTGGCCGAGGCAACAAGTAATCTCCGAGGTTCAACGGACCTTTATAAGTCCTCAGCAGGGTAGGCGAGGTGGTTTACTTCTTGACCCATCCACCTCAGTTTCACCTGGTGTACGACGACTTCCATGTATCTCAACTGAGGGGATACGTTCTCGACCGTAGGGAGATGGACTTGGGTGATGTGGTGACTCTCTCGGAGGTTCCACTGGGGAACGAGGATCGATAGGAGCAGATCCTACGAGGACGGTCGATTCCTTGGGTGCACTTTCTTTGGCAGTATCGGAATCTCCAGGTAAGCACAAGGGAGCAGAAGGCTCAGATGCGTGCTCAATACCGCTTTTGTATCCCTAGTCTGTATTTAATCTTTACGAGGACGTAAAGCCCTGAGGTGGGAGTAATTTAAAGACCCGTAAAATTCAAGGGAAATTTTGTCTAAATTTTCTTTGCGATTTTACAAGAACGCAGTTTCTGACGGCGCCTGATTCTGAGGCCCGGTGTGCCCAGAATCAATTTACGAAGTTTAGCTTCGGTGCGTTTAGTGAACGAACAAGTGGGTTTTTCTATCTTTTGTTCCGATGCACGGAAGAGAAATCTGAGAGCACTGATGGAACCACAGCGCCTGTAATTGCTTAAGAATACCCTTACTGGAGTTTCGTTTTCTTGGGAGGAGTTGTTTTAAAAAAATGTGAGGGATAAAATATAATTGTTACAATTATATTTTCTTTTCTTGTCAAGTGGATTAAGTGTTGTGTTACAACACTTTGACCCTCTATTAAATGGTTATAACCTAAGTAAGGGAGTTTTGGGTGGGACCCACTTGAATTTAACCACCCATGAGAGGATTAAAGGTGAGGTCGGGCCCACACGAACCCCACCGCTTCACATTCCTCTTAAACTCCCTAACTCCCTCTTTAATTTTTTGTAAACTTATCTTTCATGAGTAACCTTCCATTTCCCCACTCTCTTCGTCATTAACTCTAGCCAAAACACAAATTAAATTATGTGAATTCATCTTTTGAATTTATTTTAGAAAAGCTTGGCTTGGGTTGATTAAATAATGTGGAACCATTATTTTTTTTGTGATGGGTTGGCATTTGTGGTGTTGAGGGTAAGGGAAGAGAGCTTTGGAGTTTCTAAAGAACTTTTTTTCTTCTTCTTCTTCTTCTTCTTCTTCTTCTTCTTCATCAAGGAACGTCGATTCAGCGACCCGCATTCTTCCTTCTTCTTCTTCCTCGACAAAGGAGGAGGCACCGACGTGGGAACTCGCCAACGACATTCTGCCATTCAATTTTCTCTCCACGTGAAAGGAAGGAAGATGATGCTTCCTCCTCGGACATTCTCCGTCGACATATACGGAACCTCACCCCGCAACGCTGTTTTCCGCGACACCGTCGTTCGACAAAATTTGTCAAGGTAGGAGTTTTATGTGTTTCTTTTCATGAATTAATTCCTTCATCTATCCACGTTCAATTGGACCGCTTGCTATCATTTAACAGCAGGGGGGCGTACCGCACAAACATGGATGACCCTCCTCCCTTATTATTTTTGTGTTGTTGTAGTTCAAAGGAAAGTGACGTGGTGCCGTAGCACCGCACGGGAATGAGCAGCAAGGATGCACGGCTCCATCGCGCCGCGCCGGGAGAAAAACCCAAAGACACCGTGGCAGAGGGGCACGGTGTTGTCATGCCACGCCGGACAGAATAAGCCGCGGCGAAGCAGGGGGACCGGCGGCCGGGTCCGGGCTACCGGCGTCGGAGCAGGGGGACTGGCCCTCACCGGTCCCGTTGCGGCAGAAGCCGACCGGTTGGAGCGGGCCGGCCGATTAGGTGGAGTGTAAGGGGTTATGACCCCCGGCTGGCCCACAAAGAGCTGGCCCTATTATGGTGGGCCGCGGTTACAAACGGCGAGGGGCAGCGCGACCCCCCACACTCCCAAACGGCTCGGCCATTCGGCCGAGCCCTCTGGCTAGCGCGCCGGACCACCGATGCGTCGGGCCGCCGAGCCAGGCTGCGCCCAGGCCAGGCTGGGCCGTGCCCAAGCGGGCTGACCCAGACCCAAGTGGGCTGACCCGGACCTGGGTCGGGTCGACCCGGTTCGGGCCGACCCAGGGGGTCTCGGGCCGGGTCGGTCCGTGCCCGAAACCCCCACCTTCGGACCTTTCACGGTCTTTTGCCGATAACATGATCTGCGGACCTCCAATCTTCGCACCGTCAGCTGTGATGCGATCTTTAGATCGAGACGGTCGTTTTGTTATATTACACTCAAGGTTTTGTAGTTCTTTGGGTTCGGCCGGGTTGGTTCGTACACGAAACCAATTGGGCCCTCGGAGCGGAAATGCTTATATCTTGAGCTCCAGACGTCCAACTGATGTGCCGTGAACTTTGTTGTATTCCTTTTTAGGAGACGAAACTTTTGGCATACTTCACCCGAGGTTTGGATGCAGTTGGAGTATGTCCGGGTTGGATTGTACTCAAAATCCAACCAGGCCCATGGAACGGAAAATCTGATATCTTTCAGACCAGTCGTCCGTTTGATGAACTGTCCACGGCGTTGGTGATCACGTTGAGGAATGGTCCCTATGAGTATACCCTATGATATTTCGGGGTACAATTGAGATACGTCCGGGTTGGTTCGCTCATGAAACCAACCGGGCCCCTGGGACAAAAAGGCTAATAACTCACAGACCGGGCATCCGATTGACACGCCGTCTGTTGCGTTGACACCCCTATGTCGAGGTGGTCCCTTGAGATACTTATTCGTGGGAATTTGTGATACATTGAGTATCGACCTATAGCTTGTGTAGAGGACCCTCCCGGAGACGAGCGTACGGAGTACGGAGACCATGTAGCTGGCTGAGACCTGATGACTGCTTGTCCGATTCAATTCGGAGTGACTAGCATAGCCTAGTGGGGAGCACTACTTTGTGAGGTGGTAGACCCATGGCGGAGGAGCACTACTTTGTGAGGTGGCAGACCCGCGGTACTCGATAGGAGGAGTACCTCTGTAGGCTATAAGGGGGAGCAGTGCTATGTGAGGTGGCCGACCCATGGCGGAGGAGCACTACTATGTGAGGTGGCAGACCCGCAGTACTCGACAGGAGGAGTACCTCAGCTGTCTTAGATTAGTGAGAAGTACCTCGAAGTTGTGACAGGATCATTATACACTCCAGAGACGGGCTCATCAGTAGTTACGGTTTTGATAATAAAAATATTGGTTTGAGCTGAGTCAATGGCCTTTTTGTTTTCCTCATGATTGAGATGGGTCACTTGATCACTTAGGTATATGTATGGGCATATACCTAGGTAGTGGTTATCCATTGATTTCAAAACCTTTGTGTTTCCTCATGGTTGAGATGGGTTACTTGATAACTTAGGTATAAGTATGAGCTTATACCTAAGTAAGGGTTATCTATTGAGATCTTTATTTGTGGTTATCCTTGTTGGATTTAGTGAGATCTTGAGGGTCTCGGGGTCCCTACAGAGTATCGTATACTCACCCCTGCACGGGCTATGCCCGTACTTCGTTGTGTTGGTTGCAGACGTCGAAAGTGCTGACAGAGGCCGAGTGTTCGAGGACTGGATGGTACCTGGAGGTGGACCTCACAACGATTCACTATCCGGAGGTGGACTTCACGATGAGAGGACACTTGGAGGAGGTTGACGGGTGAGAGCGTTGTGGAGGCTCTATATACCTACCCTTCAGGTAGGATCTGTGGTCGACGATCCAGGATCTGCGCTATCTATACCTACCCTTCAGGTAGGATCAAAGGAGGACGACCCGAGAGCTGATTCTATTCTTCCAGCTTTTTTATTTTTCGGTTGTACTTTTGTTCAGTTGTAGTTGTACTTTCTATTGGGTTTGTATTCTGACCCATTTACTTTTCAGCACTTCCTTTTGTATTTAGTGTATTACTTCCTCTTGTACTCTGTGGTGTTTTGTTTACTTTTATAAAGGCAATGCCTTCCCAGTTATCGGGAATTATGCCTTTGGTTCTAGTCACCAGCCCCTGGCCTATAGAAGGCGGGCTTGGGGTAGTCACGACACGGGCCTCGAGGGCGGGTCGTGACAAGGTTAATATGGTTCCCTAGACCAATCTGAACCCTATTGTATGAGGGTATTTTGACCCATCCCCACCTTATCAATTAAATAAATCATTTTTCCCTATTAGAAACCCAAAATTATTTTATTATAAACTAATATTTCAAGCTTTTCCTAAAGTGACTCTCACCTCTCTTATAAAAAGGAACTTCCCTTTCTCTTAATTTAACTCCTCCAAATCCATTTGGATCAGCCAAACCCTACCCAAATATAGTCCCAACTTTCCTCCATTCATCCTAGAGGCCTTATGTTGGTCATAAATTCAACCTAAGGAGCCCTTTTGATCAAATCAAAAGAAAGAACCTGAAGAAGAGTTTAATATTTCAGCACCTTTTTCTGGTTCTTTTCTTCTTCCACTTCTTCTTTATTTGTTGTATCCATTCTAAAATAATAACTCCAGCTTCTTATATATATTGTGATGTTATTGTAATAATGGTACAACCATATTCATTTTTCTATCCATCAAATGAATGAAAAATTCACCATACTTGCGTATGTATGACTTAACATCTCCACGTCATGATGAGGTTTGTTATTCAATCACATCACTATTTGGATGGGTATAATAATGAGTATAACTGATGTAAATAATAAGTATAACATTTTATAGATTCTATATATATGATATACCATCCAATTACATACAATTTCACCAACAATATAATGATATTGTCGCTCATGCGTACGTATGGATTACCATCTCCACGAATGCGATGCGATTCATTTCCCCATTGTCATCATTGAAGAATAATTTTCATTTTTTGACTAAACATAATGTTTATAAACATAATATCAATATGTATATGAATCAAATACATCCTATCAATGAAAAACATGGCCTACGTAACCAAGCATATAAATGAAAATGTATTAGTTAACACCGGAAATGATGATGCTACTAAAATATTATTAACAATGCAATATTAGAGGATCATATATGATATCATATTTATGTATGTTGTTCATGTATAATTTAATAACAATGTTATAACTATTATATAGGAGTTTAACATACCATATACTAAGGAAAAGTTGACGGTAAGGGTTAATTTCACAAGCTCTTTATTATTCGAGGTTGTTTTTACGTTAGTGTTTACTAGGACCTCTTTATCATCCACATCCATGTTTTCAAAAAATGTATTTCAAAAAAATTTACTATTTACTAGACTATGTGTTAAAGTAATTTATACCCTTATTTGACCTTATATGTTTTTAAAGGAATCTTTCTGTCATTTTCCAAACAAAGTACTTTATGACCTTTTCGACAAAATTATGGTAAGAATGTTATTTTAACTTAAACGGCGGGTGCAGTTATATTCGGACATTATAACATCATCAAAGATTCCCGTTAAATCTTATAAGAATATTTTCAATGTAAATGTTTTTTTATAATTATGTGACTCTTAAATGGTTTCAAAATAGAAATAGGTATTTCATTCAAATAGTTTTCAATTCATCTATGTCAACATCCTTTGATAGATTTTAAACTTGTATGAAGTTGATTTATTATGATACAAATATTCCATATTTTATTAATGTCATTGTGGTATGTTTTAATATGGATGTGTTATTTTTATACCATTCATGTTTTATGGTTAAATTATTGACATTTCGTAAGATAGTTTTAATACAAATTATTTTGTTATATTTCAACCTTTTCATATGAGGAATGTATTAGACTTAGTATGTGACGGGTGGAGCCTGATATAGCTCCTCAGTTCATCGGTATGTATCATGATACAATTTTGTGTGGAATTGGCCATGGCCTTTCCAAATTATATATATGGTTTTGGATGATGCCATTATATTTTTTAGACATCTTGGTCAAGGCCTTGAAAAAATGTTTCAAAATGTCTGTCATTATACAATCCCTCATTTTGAAAATAATAATGATGGTTCAAGTGGTTATTCGACTTGTATAATACCCATGTCTATGTTTTATTATGGAATTATTTACTCTTCTCATATTCCTTCTGTAAAGTGTTCGTGTTTATTATTTATAAATGAATGTGTTTTTAATTATTCATCATGCCTAATTATTATGTTATATTCTGCTATATTTCTTATCCTTATTGAGCAATTGATCTCAACCCTTTTTTATGTTTAAGTTTCCCAGGATATGAAGAAGTTAGTTATGAGTGACCTGCAGGCATAATCTAAGAGTCTTGGATGTTTCTAATGAAATAAATTAGTGTTGTATTTCTTTTCAAGTTGTAATGTTCATCTTATGTATGTCTCTTGTTTCCAATAAAACTAAACTAATTGGTGTTTTGAGACATGATTCCTTGTACCATGCTAATGTTATGTAATAAACCACCGACTCTAAGTAACTGGAGTCGGGGCATTATAGTTGGTATCTGAGAAAGATTAGTAAACACCTTGGACACTAGATTTAGAGAAACTATGATTTGAGAACATTACCCAAAGATAGACTTTTATGATTAATATAGAAGAGCTTCCTAGAATTTTGGTACTGTAGAGATTTTGTGAGTTTTCAAAGAAATACATTTCTGTCTAGATACGAGTCAGTAGTGGTGGCTCTAGAATAGATGTACGTAGGGGTAAAACCCAAAAACACTGCTTTGAGCTAGACTCGAATAGGAACTTGTGTACGATAATGGGCCTTGATGCACTCTTGGTTACAACACTCTAAATGGATATGCTTTGGATAATTCTCATTTTCGTTACAAACCATTGTGAAGGATTTATGAGTATATTCCTCCTCAATGAAAACATATTTATTATTATGGATTATATCCATCAACTATTAAATTTATGTTAAGTGTTTTACAAGTTTGTAATTATGTATTGTTGTTCATAAACTAATCTACTGTATGCCATTATTTAGAGATGGCGCCTCATTGAAGGAATGGAAACCATATCATCGCACGTAATCCATGTAGGTATTTCCATGATGCTCAAGATAATTATAGTGGAGCTGGTGATGCAACTGGAGTTGATCAACTTATCACCATACTGGGAAAACTTACACAGGTTATAAATAATAACCTCACCACTATAGAGCACGCTGATCCACAACGTGGATGATCAATGTTAGATCACATCAAGAGGCAATAACCACCATCATTAAATGGTTCTAAAAATCCATTTGTAGATGAACAATTGATAAGTTTCTTAGAGAAAATATTTCATGTTTGGGGAATAGTGAAAGAGAAAAAGTTTTCAAGGTAGTTTATCACCTCACCGGAGATGCATATCAATGGTGGTCCTTCATTAAAAATGAAAAGGATAATGAATAAGTATCAAGTATATAATGGAGGAATTTTAAAGATATTTTCATAGAAAAATACATTCCTCGTGACCATCGAGCAGATATGGAAACATAATTTATGAGTCTAAGACAAAAGGAGGATTAGAATGTCGCAAAGTTTTAAGATAGCATTAAAAGATTAGAAAGTCATGATATAGATTATATACGTAACCCAAGAAATAATATTGATAGTTTCTTTTATGGGTTAAAATCATTTATCCATCAAGCATTAGTCCCGCAATCCTTCACATCGTATGAAGATATTGTCTCGTGTGCTATCAAGATAGAAAAGGAATTCTCTACGTCTTATGACTTTAAAGCAAAGAAATAGAAGAAGACATCTACTGAACACTCTAGGAATGGAAATAAAGAATCAAGGAAGAAGAGAAGAGTTAAATTTTTTCCCTGTGATAATTGTGTAAGGAAGCACCCTGGTGCCTATAAAAAAGGAAAAGGAGTATGCTAAAAATGTGAACATAAGGTAAATCTTGATAGTGATTGTAAGGGGAAGAAAGAAGCTACCAATGTTCAATGATATAATTTCAGGGAGATGGGACATTATGAAAATGATTTTCCTAAGCGTTAGGAAAACATACCTCTAAAAAGGCCAAGGGATCAAGGCCAAGATCATGAAATCATTACTGTTTAGGGTGAATCTCTGAATGACGTAGTAGATGGTAATTTAATGGTTTCCTCAAGTTTATCCAATGATTTATTTGATTCTAGATCATCATATTATTTCATATCATCCCATTTTTCTATGAAAATTAGATATTTTCAGTTTGATTTAACATGGGAGTTTTCAGTCAAAACGGGTAAGGGAAGTATCATTGCAGAAAAGATTTCTGAATTAGTCCCCATTAAGGCATATAAACGTTATTTATTTTCTGATCTAATCATCAAATCCATGATTGTAGTTGATATAATCCTCGGTATTGATTGGGTTTTGGACAATGATGTGAAAATTTATTGTAAGAAGAAGGAGGTTAAAATTCTCGATGATGATAAAGAGTATCTTATCTTTAGAGCAGAAATGTCACCATCTGATTCTTATCGAGATCCACCCCTAGTAGCTCTTCTAAATTCAATTATTGGGGAGGATGAGAATGAAATGATTATGTGTGAGGAAAAAAAATTTCTAATAGAGGACGTACCTATTGTGCAAGAATATGTTGATGTGTTTGAGGAGGATTTACCTGGAAATCCTACAGAACACGAAATTGAGTTTTCCAATGATTTAATTCCTGGTTCAAGGCCCATATTGAAGACCCCTTATAGAATGTACATAGTATAATTAGTTAAACTAAAAAATAACTAGCGTAATTGAGTAATAAGAAATTTTTTCACTATATTATTTCTATATGGGGAGCCCCTGTCATTTTTGTTAAGAAGAAAGATGAATCTATGAGGTTGTGCATTGACTACAGGGAGATCAATGCTATAACAATAAAGAACAAGTATCCCCTACCTCGCATTGATGATTTATTCGACCAACTTCATGGAGCTCAATATTTTTCAAAGATTGAACTTCAATATGGATATCATCAGTTGTGTGTGAAGAAGGAATACATTCTGAAAACAACATTTCAAACCAGGTATGGGCATTACGAGTTTACAGTAATGCCTTTTGGATTGACTAATTCAACCTATGTCTTCTTGGATATAATGAATAGAGTTTTCATGTAATGTATTAATGAATTTGTAGTGGTATTTATTGATGATATCTTGGTATACTTTAAAAACAATGAAGATCATGAAAATCATTTGCGCATTATTCAAAATATTCTTAGATGAAATAAATTATATGGAAGGTTTAGCATGTATAAATTATGGCTTTTGGATATTTCCTTTCATGTCCATATTGTCCCTAAATATGGAATCTCTGGTGATCCTTCAAAGACCAAGTAAATCCAAGAATGGCTAGAACCGACGAGTATAACTGAGGTACACAATTTTATTGGTTTATTAGGTTATTATCGGCATTTCATCTCTTATTTTTTCCAGTTGGATAACGAATTAACCAAGCTCAAACGTAAAGGGGTTAAAATTTATTGGAAAAAAGAGTGTGAAAATTGTTTTGAATAACTGAATATATGATTAGTTATTGCTCTTATCTTTACTCTACCATTGGGGAATGAAGTGTTTTTCATTTATAGTTATGCTTCAAAGAAAGGACTTGGTTGGGTCCTTATGAAAAATGATAGAGTTATTGCCTATGAATCCTGACAGCTAATACTTCATGAGAAAAACTATCTAATTCATGATCTTGAGTTAGCAGCTGTAATATTTTCACTGAAAATATGCATTCACTATATCTATGGTGAAAAATCTGAGATTTATACTGATTACAATAGTTTGAAGTATATTTTCTCATAGAAATAACTCAACATGAGGTAAAGATGATGGCTTGAACTTCTCAAGGATTATGATTACACTATAAAATACCACCTGGGAAGGCAGATAAATTGGAAAATGAATTGAGTAGAAAGTACCATGGAGTTTTGAACAAGATGAGAGTCGAAAGGGATCCAATTTTCATAGATATAGTAAAGATGGATTTGGGAATAACCATGGAAGGTGAAACATCAATACATTTTCAAATGTTTGCAAAACCATCATTACTAGAAAGGATAAAGAGTTCTCATACTGATGATGAGGTGTTTCAGAAGAAGATTAAAGCGGTAAATGATGGGATATTGAGTGACTTCGTATATGATGTTGGAATTTTGAAATTTGGGAAGAGACTTTTTGTTCTCGATATAAATAATCTATAAAGGGAATTATTGGATGATTATCACACCTCCAATTTCTCTATACACCTGAGGAGCACCGAGATATATATATATTTAAAGGAGCATTTTTGGTGGGAAAACATGAATATGGAGATTGCTGATTTCATGTCAAGATGTATGGTTTGTCAACAAGTGAATGCTGGAAGGCAATAGCATAGAGGGGGTCATGGAACGTCTTCCCATACCTGACTGAAAATGGGATGATATTAAGAGTGACTTTGTCATGGGGAAACCAAAGACTCCTAGAAGGAATGATGCAATATTGGTCATTGTTGATTGTCTTACAAAGTCAACACATTTTCTTTCTATAAGGGAATATTTACCACTTTAACATTTAGCAAAAATGTATATTAAGGAACTTTTAAGACATCATGGAGTACCCCTATCGATTTTTTCTGATCGTGATCCACGTTTTACATAATGCTTCTACAAAAGTCTTCAGAAATCCTGAGATACTGAACTTCTTTTGAGCACTACCTGCAACAATCAAACTGATGGAAAATCAGAATAGAATATTCAAACCATATAATAGATGTTGAGATATTTCTAACTTGACTTTCAAGGTATGTGAGATCAATATTTACCTTTGGAAGAATTCTCCTATAATAATAGATTTCGTTCAAGTATTCAGATGGCACCATATGAAGCATTATATAGAAAGATATTCCGTAGACTAACATGTTGGGATGGTTTTGGTGGTAGGAAACTCATAGGCCCAGAACATGTTGAGGAAACAATAGAAATAGTGATGATTTTGCAAACGCACGTCAAAGTAGCCCAAAGAAGGCAGAAGAGATATGCCAATAAAAGGAAAGATTTGGAATTTCAAGTTGGAGACCATGTTTTCTTGAAGTTATCTACATGGAAGGGTGTTATACGTTTTGGTAAGAAGGGTTAATTGAGTACTAGATACATCAGACCTTTTGAAATTCATGAACAAATAGGTGTTGTAGCTTATCGTCTGGAAATGCCTCCAAGTCTCTAAAAAGTTCATGATGTGTTCCATGTATCACTGTTGATAAAATACATACCTGACCAAATGCATGTACTCACCTATGAGGAAATTGAATAGGAACCTAATATATCATATTGTGAAGAGCCTGTCAAGATTTTTGATACCAGGGAACAAGGGCTGAGAAACCGGACGGCTCTTCTGGTAAGATTTCTATGGAAAAACCATAAGATAGAAGAGGCAACGTGGGAACTAGAGGAACATATGATGAAGAACCACCCAAATCATTTTGTGCGGTAGTATTCTAGAAATTTTGAGGATGTAATTATTTGAAGGAGGGATGAATGTAACAACCCAAGATTCCACGATACAATCCCCTTTAAATAATGCAACAACTTGCATTGTACACAACATTGAGATTCTAACACACCACGACCAATCAAACTACCTGTTATGAATATTAATACCATATTTTTTAATGTTTATAAATTTTATTTTTTAAAATGGACTTCATTTTTTAGTTCAGAATATTGAAATTAGCTTAGGTTGAATTGTTTTATTTTTCAGAAAACATTTAATTTTGGATGAATAGTGAAAAACACTGTGTTACTATTTAAAATAATCTTTTTATTTAAATAATTATTTATTTTATTTAAATTTATTTTAGGTATTAATATATACATAATACCTATATATTTTCAATGTAATTTATTGGAGACATTTTATAATAAATTTCGATATATACAAAATTTATTGAACTTTTTACCGTCTTTTACCCACCTCCTAGGTGCATTTACAAATCTGCATAAAACATAATTTTAATGCTTCTGTGAGTTGAATTTAAAAAATCTGATAGACACAATTACTATAAATATGTAAAATGTGGTTCAACAATGTGAAAATAATTTTGGGTGAATTGTAACTTTTGACCTTTATTTACCACGGTTAAAAGAAAATTAGACAATTAAGGGTAAAAATGATATCATAATTACCCTAACACATGTCATTATTCTATTGGATAAGTACAATAAGACCAAAAATACCTTAAGAATAAAATATTACCCCTTTTGGTCCACATGGATTAGAATAGGGCATTTATTATTATTTTATTTAATGAAGAGTTTAAAGGGTTAAATTCAATGTTTACTAACTAAACCATTTTTAATATAGTGTTACACAAAATATAAATTCCACTATAAATTTTCACTAGAAATATAAAACAAAATCCAACATGATGGTATTTTATTAATAATTTTTAGACATTAAATAATTTAATTTGTTTATGACACAATGATGATGCCGTAATTACCTTATTAATGAAATATTAAAATAATTGATATTATAAATATTTAAATAAATGTAAATTGACACCTAAGATGAATTACACTAATTTTATATGTTAATATGACATATAATGTTTGGATAAAAAAATTACTCGAAATGAAAAAGTCATAATGACGTTTACAAAATCAAATACTAAATAGCATCTAAATAGACATAATTGATTATTTATAACAAATACAAAATTATTAATTGATATAATAATCCAAAAAATATGTAGTTCAGCCAATGAACTTAGATAAAGATATATTCATTAATAATTAAATTTTTGGGGTTCTCGTGGTAGTTTATATTAAGTTTATTAACCATATAATATAAAAAACAAAGAGACATGGTAAATGTCAAACTATTTAACTAAGAGTTAAATCTAAATGATAACATTAATATGGTGACCTAAACCTGTCTAAAACCTATTGGACAAGAGATTATAGACCCATACCCACCTTAGTTTATAATTAAATTATTTTTGAGCCATTATAAACAGAAAATGATTTTATTATAAAATAATATTTCATGCTTTTCCTAAAGTGACCCACACCTCTATTATAAAAGGGCACTTCCCCTTCTCTTAATTTCACCGCTCCAAATACATTTGGCTTGGCCAAAACCTTCCCAAATATCCTCCCAAATTTCTTCCCTTCATCTTAGAGGCCTTTATTTGGTCATAAAGCCATTCTAAGGATCCATATTGATCAAATCAAAAGGAAGAACCCGAAAAAAAAGAAAATATTTCATCAGCTCTTTCAAGTTCTTTTCTTCTTCCACTTCTTCTTTCTTTGTAGTTTACATTATAAAATAATAACACAAGTATATTATATATACATTGATTTTTTTATAAAAATGTTACAACTATATTCATTATTCTATAGATCATATGAATGACAATGTCACCATACCTGCGTCCGTATGGCTGACCGTCTCCCCGTCGTGGTGTAGTTCGTTATTCAAAAACTTAATTATTTGGATAGGTGTAATAGTAAGTATAAATTATGTAAATAATAAATATAAAATGTTATTTATTCTTTATATATGATATACCATGTAATTACATATGATTTTACCCTCAATATAATGATATTGTTGCTAATGTGTACGTACGGATTACCGTCTCCACAAACTCGATGAGATTCATTTCCCCATCGTAATCATTAAAGAATTATTTTCATTTTATGTTTAAAAATAATGATTATTAAAATTATATCATTCTGTATATGAATCAATTACATCATATCCATAACAAACATGGATTACGTAACCAAGTATATAAAAAAATGAACTAGTTAACACCCAAAACGATGATGCTACTGAAATATTATTAACAAAGTAATATTAGAGGATCATATATGATATCATATTTATCTATATAGTTTTTGAATAATTTAATAAAAATGTTTTAAATATTATACAGGAGGTTAACATACCATTATCTATGGAATATTACAAGCTAAGAGTTATTTTCACATTCTCTTTATTATCCGAGGATGTTTTTACGTAAGTATCAACTAAGACCTCTTTATCATCCACATCCATGTTTTCATAAAAATGTATTTCAATTTTTTTTACTATTTACTAGAATATGGGTTAATGTCATTTATACCCTTATTTGACCTTTAATGTTTTGAAAGGAATCATTCCTTTGTTTTCCAGACAAGGTGATTTTTTACATTTTTGACTAAATTAAGGTATGAATATTTTTTTAACTTATACGGAGGTTGTGGCTATTTTCTGCCATTATAACATCATCAAACATTCCCTAACAATATTATAAGAATATTTTTAAAATTAATGATTTATTTTATAATTATGTGACTCCTAAATGGTATCAAAATATAAAGGGGTATTTCATTCAAATAGTTTTCATTCGATCTATATCAGCATCCATTGATGGATTTTAAACTTGTTTGAAGTTGATTTGTTACGATACAAATCTTCCGTATTGTATTGATGGGTTTGTGATATGTTTGACTGTGGATGTGTTGCTTTTATTCCATTTATGGTTTATGGGTAACGTACTGGAATTTCATATGCTAATATTAATATGAATGTTTATCTTATGTTTTAAAATTTTTATATAAGGAAGGTATTAGACTTAGTATTTGATGGGTGGAGCCCACTATAGCTCCTTGGTGAAACGGTAGGCCTTATGAGACAATTAGACGTTGAATTGGTTGAGGCCATTCCAAATTTGATATATAGTTTTGGTCGAGGACTTAATAATTTTTAGACGTCTTGACCAAGGCCTTGACAAAATGTTCCAGAATGTACAACATTATACATTCCCTCAATATGAAAATAATAATGATGGTTCATGTGGTTATTCGACTTGTAGAATACCCATGACTATGTTTTATTATGGAATTATTTACTCAGATCATATTCCTTCCTTAAAGTGTTCATGTTTATTATTTGTAAAGGCATGTGTTTTGAATTATTCATCATTCTTAATGTTTATTTTATCATCCGTTGTATTTATTACCCTTACAGAGCATTTTATCTCACCCATTTCTTATGATTCATTTTCCCAGGATATGAAGAAGTTAGTTATGAGTGACTTGCAGGCATAATCTAGGATGCTTGGATGTTTCTAATAGAATAAATTAGTGTTGTATTTCTTCTGAAGTTGTAATGTAGAACTTATGTATGTATCTTGTTTCCAATAATACTAAACTGATTGGTCTTTCGGGATATGATTCCTTGTATCATGCCAATGTTATGTAATAAATCACTAAATCTGGGTAACTGAGGACAGGGCATTACAATATTCATCATAAATTTTTTTCTTATATAGTTTAACTTCAAAAATCTAATCCATATGTCCATAGTATTGAGTGATTATTATGATATATATTTATTATATTATCATAACTTTATAAATAATGAAAATTTCAGCTTACATTTTTTTAAATCCAATTTTTGAATTCAATGTTTTAGATGTTGGAATGGGAGTGCAGGTATGGGGAGTTTCACATATGAACTCTTTAATGTTCAAAAATTGTTTTAATTTTTGAAAAAAAATATTTAATGATAAAAAATTCGTGTTTTTTACAAAATATTTATATAAATTAAATTTCTTATATTGGATATTATTTATACATTTTTATAAAATATACCAAAAATCATTTTCTTGGATTTTTAAAATAATTTTATAAATAAGGCCTCTTTAAAAAAATACATTTATAAACCATTCATGTATAAATTTAAAGCTTATAATATTATGTAATACAATAATAATTTATAAATACTTTTAAAAATATTCACAAATTAAATTCTACCTATAACCCTACTACATCAACCAAATTTTATTGGTATTTCTTAAAGCATCCCCATATCCAGTACATGCCTATATATTAATATATATTTTTCATATATAATATATTTCATAATATAAAATAACTCATATGACTAGAAATTAAATAACATCATATTATAGGGGAGCTATGGCCAATAAATGGTAATCCCATATTATCTATTTTATTTAATGATATATTTTATATCTTATAGTATGACTATTAATCCCCAATTATGACATGCTCTATATTACCTTAGAGATATGATGCATATTTTGTGGGATTATATTGGTTTAATCAATTAGTATGATCCCCATATATTACGATTTTATATGTTGAAACTGAATAATTTTAACTAAACCATACATTAATATATAAAATAATTTATTATACGATTCAACCACATCTTATGATATCACATATCGTAAGACCAAACTAATATAATTATTTATATCATATTCAATGTCACCAAAAATGGTATAATATTATAATAGACAATTTTATATCATATGTTCTGATTGCAGTATAATATCAGTAATTTCACTACATCAAACTTGATTGGAAAAATATTTAATAATTAAAAATGTGAGATACCACTGATGGGTTTATAAGTATTTCATAAGAAATATTTATCACAGGTGTAGATAATGGAATCAAAAACCCCAAGATCATGATAGTATGTAAAAACGATGTATAAACAATATGAAAAACATAAAAATTACATAGATGTTTGTATAAATAAAAATAAACAATCATATTTATTTAGGAAGATCACTTAGAATTAACAAACATGGTTTTTTGTGGCCTACACATGGGCTGCCTGATTCCCACTACAATCAAGTAGGACACTCATTATGACAATGATAGAATAGTATCATTCAATGAAAATGAAGATGAAGGAGGAGATATTTAATAAATATGGAAATGAATTATTTGGTATGCTTAAACACATGTCATAATGGAATCAACCTCCTTATATATATCCCTCATGGATGATCCTTGAGTATCGATGCATTATTTTAACATGTTCCTAATGTATGAGAAAATAGCATGCTAGTAACTATACATTGGAACAATTGGTAAATTAAATCCCTCAAATTTCATCATATGAAATTTTTATTAATATTGATATCAAACTTGGATGATATTGGATAAGTAACCACTTAATGTTCAACAACACCAGTTAATTCTAATGTTTAACATGCATCATATAATAGGATTCTGATGGTTGTACAATATAGCCATGTCGTATAATACAACAAGATAAGTAATAATTAATATGAAATCATTGTATCTTATAAGTTTAAAATCCCAAATACATAAAATATATATATATTTTTATCATGTATAACACTTATTATGACATTAAATTTCAGACAATATGATTTATTCTAAAAAAATCAAGTTTATATTTTTATTAGGGAATATATAAATCATTAATTGGGGGGAAACATATGGGTATCAAAAGATATTTTCTACAGTGGTAATGGAATCCTAGATAGATATCTAAAGTGGGTTCCACTAAGGTTATAATTTGTAGTGTAGTTTTAGATGTAATTTCAACTAGCTTTGGTGAATATAATAAGCTTGATATGAGCCATATTGATAAGTCACCTATTTAGATGTCATTTTTTCCGATACAAAATGGATGAATTTTTTAGGCCAATGATTTTTTGTTACAAATAATGGTTATTTATCTACAAAATGGTTGAGTATGTTGTAATTAGAGATGATGGTTTTATTTTGTTACCATAGTCATAGGAAAAATATATTATGACTAAAGGTCGTACGATATGGGTTTCTCAGGATGCAGGTCACATGAGGTGTTGTGATTTTTAGCTAATATAATGGTTTTGGGTATGTTGATTTCAAGGACTGTGGTTATTATTTTTCAGGAAATTTTCTATTTGGATAATAAACTGACTGGCCTTGGCGATAAATGATTTTTACAGGAGTATATTTTTGTATTTTTCAATAGAATGGGATTTCTATTTCATGTAATGGTGGAAATATGGGATTTATTTTATTGGAGACTATTTTAGGAATTTCATTATGAAATTTGGCCATATATAATCCATATTTATCTCACACAATGGATGTTATTCCCACATATAGTAATTTCAATACTTATTAAATATTGGGTTGCTTCACCAGCATATGTTATATAAATAAAAGTATGCATCAATATAAAAGGATTATAAATGATGGGATTATTTTTCCCCCTTCGAAAGACATGTGATAGGTTGCCTTTACAGCCTATGATAGTTGGATGGTAGTGTGGTTTTGTGATGAACCTGACCCGAATACCCGCTCAAACTAGTAACTGACCCAAACTGTCACATACCAGAGGGGAGTCCCCGATCCCTAGAGGATGGAATTTAACAATAATAAATTAAAATAAACTTGAGAGAATTATTTCTCCCCAGAAAATGAAAAAGTGACATATATATATATACACCATGGGAAGAATTAGTGTAAGAGTAAACAAAAAGAATATGTCACAAAAAAAGTGGAACATCTAAAGTAATTCAAATAAAATGCATCTAAACAATATCTAAGATTCAATTCCAATAGTAAATTAAATTTTTAACTAATATAGATGCTCTATGTGATATTGTGGGAAAACTACAACCTTCTCACCACTAGATACCCATACACAGCCAATAGAAACCTCACTACATTACCAAAAAATCATTCCCATACATGTATTGAAAGGAATACAACGATATATGAACTATAGAATGGTGGTTCACAGTGTGGGATAAATTAGATAAGTAGGATCCCACCAAGGTGCTTCATCCCAAGCCTCTATAAAAAAATCCAAACATGATTAACTTTAAATAAACTAATTCATGAGAATCAATAAAGGGTTTTTATATCAAACAAATTGTAAGTGGATAAATCACCCCATTACACATTTGCAAATAATCTAGAAAAATAAATTTCTAAATAATACCACATATATCAAGAAGTTAAAAAATATATCACATATCATATCAAAACCAATACATTTCAAACCTAAGGATTGATAAAAGTACACCAATGATCACTACAGACCATGATTTCTATAACACTCATAAATAATCATAGACAATCACATGAATCAAGTATATATATATATATATATATTTAATATAGAGATATTAGTAACAACCTAGTGAGTTAACCTCCCAATCGGTCTAATAATTCCCTACAAAAATAATCCCAAGGAGCAGGGGAACACTCCATGGGTGAACCCACCAAGGGTGAACCCCCCAATAGTATCAATGGATGAGGCCTATTACTTCACCTTCCACCTACATACCCAAGGTGTAACACCCCAAGATTTCATAGTGTGTTACTTCTTCAAAATAATTCAATAACTTTAACTACATGCAACACCGAGTTCAATCACACCATGACTTACAAAAAAAAGCCATTCAAAAGAGGTTATGAATAGTATTATCTAAATTTTAAACTTTATATAATCCTTATAATTTTAGAATCCATATTATGAGTTTCTTAGATATAATGCAAGAACAAATTCATTTTCAATATTGCACTTTTATCAACTTTTAATAGTGAACCCTTTTTAAATACTATATTTTAAACTTTTTGACTAAATGGGGACATCAAAAATTTAAAATGAAACATACCAAGCTTCCACGGTACGCTTTCTTTGAATAATACAGTAGCGTGTGTTGTACGCAACCTTGAGTTTTAACACACACCACAACCATTCAAACTAGCCGTTATGAATAGTAATACCTACTTTTAGAAATTATATATATTTTATATTTTAAAATGGACTTCATTTTTGGATTCAGAATATCAAAATTAGCCTAGGGTGAAATTTTGGTACTTTTCGGATAACTTTTATATTTTGGTGAATAGTGAAAATTACTAAGTTTTAATTAAAAACAACTTTTTTAATCAAAATAATTAATAGTGATAAATTATGAATTAGAGTGGTTTTAAAGTATATTTAGAATATATTTTTACCATTTAATATAATGTTGGTCATTGGACATAATTTTACAATTAAACCGAACATAAACGAGTGTCAATCTTTTGATAGTTATTATCTCTTAAAAACACGCTTTTTGTTTTGACAGCGGGAATTAATTTTAAATTAATTTCTGCCACTTCTGTGTTTTGAATTTACGAAAATTGATTCCATATTTGGAATCAGGATGTTCAAATTGTGTAAATAGGTAACTTTTATTTTTAGACCTTTTGAATAATTACTGCGGTAAATATTTTATTTACCATGGTTAAGGGTAAATCCGGTAAATAAGGGTTAAAAAATAATACTATAATAATACTAAATTACCCTAAAACGTGACTTAACCCTATTGGTTGATACATGGTCGACCATGGGAATCTTTGGGTCTATTTTGGGACCCCATGGATCCACTTGTAAGTGATAATGACACTTTATTTTAATTAAGTTAAAATGAATACAAAAATGACACAAGCATATATCTTTTAGAAAAACAATTATTACATAGGGTTATATATGTTGGATTTTAGATTATGAATATTCATTAGAAATATAAAACTATTTCCTACATAATGATATTTTATTTATAATTTTTAGACATTAAATAATTTATTTTATTTATGACACAATGATGATGCAGTAATTACTATAATAGTGAAAAATTAAAATAATTGATATTATAAATACCCAAATAAATATAATATGAAACTTTTAATGAATTAAACTAATTTTCTAGGATAATATGATATATTAGGATTGATTTAATTGACTTTTTTCTAAGTAATCAATCTGTTATGAGTTTCACAAAAATCAACTATTGAATAGTGTCAAAATTGACATAAAAGAGTTCTTAAAACAAATATTATATTATTAATTGATATTAAATTCCTAAAAATCTAAGGTTCGGCCAAGAGACTTATATCATGATAGGTTCATCATTAATGTACCACTTGGGGTCTCTTGGATGTATATAGTATGTTTATTAACCATATTATATAAAAATACAAAGAGACATTGTAAAAGTGAAACTAATTAACTTAGAGTTAATACTTTAAGATAAGGTTAATATAAGTACCCAAACATGTCTAAATTCTATTGGTTGAGTGGTTTTCAACCTATACCCACCTTAAACTTTGAATAATAAGCTTTGGAGCCATTAGAAACCGAATATGAATTTATTATAAATTAATATTTCTAGCTTTTCCAAAGGTGCCCCTCACCCCTCTTATAAAAGGGCACTCCTCCTTCTCATTTCTTCACACCTTCAAAGCCTTTTGGTTCGGCCAAACTCTGCCCAAATACTCTCCCAACATCCCTCACTACAGCCTAGAGGCCTTAGTTTGATCAGAATGCCAACATAAGGGGCCCTTTTGATCAAATCAAAAGGAAGAACCCGAAGAAGAGGTAATGATTTCACCACCCTTCTCCAAGTTCATTTCTTCTTCCACTTCTTCCTTTGTTCTTACCATTCTAAAATAATAACTCCAGTATCTCACATATACTGTGATGTTATTATAAATATGGTACAACCATATTCAGTATTCTATCCACCCTTTGAATAACATGTCACCATACGTGCGTACGTACGGCTTACCGTCTCCACGTCGTGGTGTAATTGTTATTCAATATATTATTATTTGGATGGGTATAATAATGATGTGTAACTCATGTAAATAATAAATATAACATGTTAATGATTATTTATATATTATATACAATCCATTTATATATTATTTTAATATCAAAAGAATGATATTGTCGCTCGTGCGTACGTACGGACTACCGTCTCCACGAACGCGATGAGATTCATTCTCCATCGTATCCATTCAAGTATAATTATCATTTGATGATTTAAAAATGATGTTTAAGGACATGATATCATTCTGGATATGAATAATATACAACCTATCATTTACAAACATGTCTTACGTAACAAAACATATAAAAGAAAACAAGTAAGTTAACACCCGATATAATGATAATACTAAGATATTATTAACAAATCAATGTTAAAAGATCATATATGATATCATATTAATATATATGATTCTTGTATAATTTAATAACAACTATTTCACCATTATACAGGAGGTTAACCTACCCCAACCAAGGAAAAGTACAAGGTAAGGGTTTACTTTACAACCTCTTCATTATCCAAGGTTGTTTATACGTAATAATCTACTGGGATCTCTTTATCATCCACATCCATGTTTCTTAAAAATGCATTTCAAAACATTTTTACTATTTACTAGAATATGAGTTAAAGTCATTTATACCCTTTTTGACTTTTATAAGTGGTTTATAAAGGAATCTTTTGGTCGTTTTCAAAACAAGGTCCTTTTTAACCTTTTCGACTGAATTAAAGTAAGAATGTTTTTTAACTTATACGGCGATTGCGGCTATTTTCATCCATTATAAAATCTTCAAAGATTCCTTTACAAGTTTATAAGAATATTTTCAAAGTAAATGTTTTCTTTTATAATTATGTGACTTTTAAATGATTTCAAAAAAAGATATATTTCTCTCAAAAATATGAAAATCCAGTGCAAATGTATACGTATTTAACGCAAGCTTAAAAATGTTTTCAGAAAACCTGACTCTCGAGTGTGGTAGATAGGAAGGGATTGGGATTGGACCCATCATGGCCTATAATTAGTCGAGAAGTCTCATAATTAGTTATTTTGTTTTCAGAAGCTTGCATAATGTTTTCAGAAAAACACTGGAGTATATTTGAGCAATTTTAAACGTAAGTATCTTCTAAAAAATGCATCGGTAGGTCTCATGAGACAAACTAGTGTCTTGGCACAAGGCCTTGACAAAATCTTATTTGTAGTCTTGGCACGAGGCCTTGGCTATGTGGTTCTGATAGTCTGGCATTATGCATTCCAACATTATGAAAGTGGTTATTGATTTTTGCATGTGATTATTCGATTAGTAGAATATCCATGTGAATAAGTAAATGGCATTATTTCATTTTATTTATGCCATACCATGTTGAAAGTTAATATTTAAAAGGCTTTTGTTTTAGTTATACATTGCCTTAAATGTTTATTCTTATTTATGAAAGTTTCCGCTATATTGTTATCCTTACTGGGCATTTGAGCTCACCCCTTTTCTATGTTTTATTTTTCCCAGGATGTGAAGAAGTAAGTTATGAATGACCTGCAGGGATTTTATGAGGGGTTAATAGTGTGGATTGTGGAAACATTATGTTGTTGTAGTAGTTTTTCATTTTATGATTTAATGTAAAACTTATGAATATATCTAGTGTTTCCAAGGCTACTAAACCAATCGGTCTTTCGATATTTGATCTTTCTTGTGATCATGCCAATGTTATGTAATAATGCACCGACTCTGGGAAACTGGGGTCGGGGCGTTACGGTTGGTATCAGAGGAAGTTTAGTACAAACCTTGGAAGCTAGATTTAGATAAACTCTGATTAGAGCACGTAGACCTAAGATGAACTTTGAGGATTAGTATAGAAGAACTTCCTAGAATTTTGGTATTGTAGAGATTTTGTGAGTTTTCCGAGCAATACATCCCTGTCTGGATATGAGCAGGTAGAGGCGGCTCTGGCACAGATGTACCTAGGGGTAAAACCCAAAAACACCGCTTTAAGCTAGACTCGAACGGGAACTGGTGCACGACAACGGGCCTTGCTGCACTCTTGGTTACGACACTCCTGGGGGATATGCTTAGGATAATTCTCATTTTCTTTACAAACCATTATGAAGGGTTTATGAGTATATACTCCCTCAAAGAAAACATTTTTATGATTATGGATTATATCCATAAATAGTTCAATTTATGTTAAGTGTTTTATAAGTATGGGATTATGTATTTTGATTCATAAACTGATCTTGTGTATGCCATTGTTTAGAAATGGCGCCCAGAAGAAGGAATGAGAACTTCAGAAATGCACATGATCCAAAGAGAAGGAAGGATCATATATTTCATGGTCTTAAGCTAGAATTTATAAGAGGAATAGTCTCCCATGTATTATCATCATATGAAGAAATAATTTCATGTGTTGATAAGATAAGTAAAGAGTTTACTGAGTCCTATGGCTTTGAAGGGAAGCAAGAGAAGAAAAGGATGGAAGAGAGAAAGATGGATAAAGGGAAGAGGGAAAAGAAGAATTTTCCCATATGTGGTAACTGTGGAAAGAAACACCCTGGAACGTGCCTGAAAGGAATGGGAGTTTGTTATAAGTGTGGAGGAAAAGGGCACAAAGTACGTGACTGCAAGGGTAAGAAAATGGTTTCAAATGTACAATGCTTCATTTGCAAGGAGTTTGGACACTACGCGAACCTATGTCCCAGTCATCAGACTATGCTGCAAATGATGTTATTGGATAATAATCAAGTTATGATACTACCACAGATGAAGAGGAATGATTAGAGTTCTCATGTTGATTATGTCAATTGAGTGTTGTATCAACAATGTACTTGTTATAATAATTATGGAGTATATAAGGATTGTACTGCAGTACTATTTCATTAAGGACTTGAGATTGTGTGGAACAAAGAAAAGTGACTCAATAGCAGGATAAATTTTTGGAAAATATATGGTTAAGAGAATGATAAATCATAATATAGTTCTGATATGGAGGTAGTGATTTTGGGAATAATATGTGATTGTTTTGGATAAATTATATTGGATATTCTTGACTACCTTAGAACTGATTAATGATTTGTATATTCCATCATTGTTGGGGTTTAAGACAATTTTGGATTAATGAAGTATATTCAGCATTCTATATGGAATAAGGGAGCATGAATGTAATCAATAAGGAATATGGTAATACATGATGAAGGTATTCATATTCTATTACGGGGTAAAAAGGATCTATATTATGTTTACCTTCCTTATAAATGTTGGACTGTGAGTTTGGACAGAAGTATTTTGGATAGTTCTAGTTTGGATTATTTTGGATTACCATAAAAGGACAACCCGGAGGTCGGGCGGCAACCCGTCGCGTCCGGCAAGGCTGCGAGACTTGAACCCGCAACCGAAGGGCGACAAGGGTGTATCACCTACCAATGGCCCAAGAGATGTCCTGGATTAAATAATGTAGTTTTTTTTAAAAAAAGATCTGGTAGATGAATTATAAATTCGTTTATTTTGGAACCCTGTACGAATAGTATAAATAGAATTTTTTTACGAGTGAAAGATGAGTTTGTGGTAGAAATTTATTAATGGATAAAACTCTAATTATAAAGTAAGTATATCTCCTTATGATCTTATCCAATCTCATAAATAAATTCCTCAACATTAAGAAAAGGAACTTAGAACAAAAATGTTGTCCTAGATGATACCTTAAATCATCACTAATTCATGGCTTTGGGATTGTTGGCCTTTTCATAGCCATGTTCTCTACCACTCTCCATCAGATAATTGATGGTTAGATTTTTCTTCCATATCCATATTTTTTTACATGGAACCCTAGTATGTGTTATTTTCGGTAATCTTCATACATTCGACTCTTTATTTTAAATAGAGGCCTCATTAATTCATTTTTTGATGTGGGATTTCAACTAAGATATTTTGAAACGTCAAAAATGTGTTATCCTAATACCCTATGTTTTGTTGAACCGATGGTATTTCAAATCATCATAGATTGATGAGTTTAAGGACCTCAATTTTATACTTGTTTGTGATTTATGACCTCAATCACTACCTATAAATATTTACGTTTTTCCTCCAATTATATGTCTCTAATTGCCACCAATGTTCTCCTAATCGAGATCATAATTTGGTGGTGACCCTTTGATTTCTCTTTTCCTCATATTAAGACTAAATTTTAGTAACCCAATTTCCGATGTGGGTTTTCCCACAAATATATTTTCTATTTTCAACCTTTTATTTTCGAAGAACAATTTCAAATTGCGAGGACGCAATTTATTGAAGGAGGGGAGAATGTAACACCCCAAGATTTCATAGTGTGTTACTTCTTCAAAATAATTAAATAACTTTCACTACATGCAACACCGAGTTCAATCACACCATGACTTACAAAAAAAAGCCATTCAAAAGAGGTTATGAATAGTATTATCTAAATTTTAAACTTTATATAATCCTTATAATTTTAGAATCCATATTATGAGTTTCTTAGATATAATGCAAGAACAAATTCATTTTCAATATTGCACTTTTATCAACTTTTAATAGTGAACCCTTTTTAAATACTATATTTTAAACTTTTTTACTAAATGGGGACATCAAAAATTTAAAATGAAACATCTCAAGCTTCCACGGTACGCTTTCTTTGAATAATACAGTAGCGTGTGTTGTACGCAACCTCGAGTTTTAACACACACCACAACCATTCAAACTAGCCGTTATGAATAGTAATAACTACTTTTAGAAATTATATATATTTTATATTTTAAAATGGAATTCATTTTTGGATTCAGAATATCAAAATTATCCTAGGGTGAAATTTTGGTACTTTTCGGATAACTTTTATATTTTGATGAATAGTGAAAATTACTAAGTTTTAATTAAAAACAACTTTTTTAATAAAAATAATTAATAGTGATAAATTATGAATTTGAGTGTTTTTAAAGTATATTTAGAATATATTTTTACCATTAAATATAATGTTGGTCATTGGAAATAATTTTACAATTAAACCGAACATAAACGAGTGTCAATATTTTGATAGTTATTATCTCTTAAAAACACGCTTTTTTTTACAGCAGGAATTAATTTTAAATTAATTTCTTCCACTTCTGTGTTTTGAATTTAGGAAAATGGATTCCATATTTGGAATCAGGATGTTCAAATTGTGTAAATAGGTAACTTTTATTTTTAGACATTTTGAATAATTACTGCGGTAAATATTTTATTTACCATGGTTAAGGGTAAATCCAGTAAATAAGGGTTAAAAAATAATACTATAATAATACTAAATTACCCTAAAACGTGTCTTAACCCTATTGGTTGATACATGGTCGACCATGGGGATCTTTGGGTCTATTTTGGGACCCCATGGATCCACTTGTAAGTGATAATGACACTTTATTTTAATTAAGTTAAAATGAATACAAAAATGACACAAGCATATATCTTTTAGAAAAACAATTGTTACATAGGGTTATATATGTTGGATTTTAGATTATAAATATTCATTAGAAATATAAAAAGATTTCCTACATAATGATATTTTATTTATAATTTTTATACATTAAATAATTTATTTTATTTATGACACAATGATGATGCAGTAATTACTATAATAGTGAAAAATTAAACTAATTGATATTATAAATACCCAAATAAATATAATATGAAACTTTTAAATAATTAAACTAATTTTCTAGGATAATATGATATATTAGGATTGATTTAATTGACTTCTTTAGAAGTAATAAATCTGTTATGAGTTTCACAAAAATCAACTATTGAATAGTGTCAAAATTGACATAAAAGAGTTCGTAAAACAAATATTATATTATTAATTGATATTAAATTCCTAAAAATCTATGGTTCGGCCAAGAGACTTATATCATGATAGGGTAATCATTAATGTACCACTTGGGGGTCGCTTGGATGTATATAGTAAGTTTATTAACCATATTATATAAAAATACAAAGAGACATTGTAAAAGTGAAACTAATTAACTTAGAGTTAATACTTAAAGATAAGGTTAATATAAGTACCCAAACCTGTCTAAATTCTATTGGTTGAGTGGTTATCGACCTATCCCCACCTTAACCTTTGAATAATAAGCTTTGGAGCCATTAGAAACCGAATATGAATTTATTATAAATTAATATTTCTAGCTTTTCCAAAGGTGCCCCTCACCCCTCTTATAAAAGGGCACTCCTCCTTCTCATTTCTTCACACCTTCAAAGCCTTTTGGTTCGGCCAAACTCTGCCCAAATACTCTCCCAACATCCATCACTACAACCTAGAGGCCTTAGTTTGATCAGAAAGCCAACCTAAGGGGCCCTTTTGATCAAATCAAAAGGAAGAACCCGAAGAAGAGGTAATGATTTCACCACCCTTCTCCAAGTTCATTTCTTCTTCCACTTCTTCTTCCTTTATTCTTACCATTCTAAAATAATAACTCCAGTATCTCACATATACTGTGATGTTATTATAAATATGGTACAACCATATTCAGTATTCTATCCACCCTTTGAATAACATGTCACCATACGTGCGTACGTACGGCTTACCGTCTCCACGTCGTGGTGTAATTGTTATTCAATATATTATTATTTGGATGGGTATAATAATGATGTTTAACTCATGTAAATAATAAATATAACATGTTAATGATTATGTATATATGATATACCATCCATTTATATATTATTTTAATATCAAAAGAATGATATTGTCGCTCATGCGTACGTACGGACTACCGTCTCCACGAACGCGATGAGATTCATTCTCCATCGTATCCATTCAAATATAATTATCATTTGATGATTTAAAAATGATGTTTAAGGACATGATATCATTCTGGATATGAATAATATACAACCTATCCTTTACAAACATGTCTTACGTAACAAAACATATAAAAGAAAACAAGTAAGTTAACACCCGATATAATGATAATACTAAGATATTATTAACAAATCAATGTTAAAAGATCATATATGATATCATATTAATATATATGATTCTTGTATAATTTAATAACAACTATTTCACCATTATACAGGAGGTTAACCTACCCCAACCAAGGAAAAGTACAAGGTAAGGGTTTACTTTACAACCTCTTCATTATCCAAGGTTGTTTATACGTAATAATCTACTGGGATCTCTTTATCATCCACATCCATGTTTCTTAAAAATGCATTTCAAAACATTTTTACTATTTACTAGAATATGAGTTAAAGTCATTTATACCCTTTTTGACTTTTATAAGTGGTTTATAAAGGAATCTTTTGGTCGTTTTCAAAACAAGGTCCTTTTTAACCTTTTCGACTGAATTAAAGTAAGAATGTTTTTTTAACTTATACGGCGAGTGCGGCTATTTTCTTCCATTATAAAATCTTCAAAGATTCCTTTACAAGTTTATAAGGATATTTTCAAAGTAAATGTTTTCTTTTATAATTATGTGACTTTTAAATGATTTCAAAAAAAGATATATTTCTCTCAAAAATATGAAAATCCAGTGCAAATGTAAACGTATTTAACGCAAGCTTAAAAATATTTTCAGAAAACCTGACTCTCGAGTGTGGTAGATAGGAAGGGATTGGGATTGGACCCATCATGGCCTATAATTAGTCGAGAAGTCTCATAATTAGTTATTTTGTTTTCAGAAGCTTGCATAATGTTTTCAGAAAAACACTGGAGTATATTTGAGCAATTTTAAACGTAAGTATCTTCTAAAAAAATGCATCGGTAGGTCTCATGAGACAAACTAGTGTCTTGGCACAAGGCCTTGACAAAATCTTATTTGTAGTCTTGGAACGAGGCCTTGGATATGTGGTTATGATAGTCTGGCATTATGCATTCCAACATTATGAAAGTGGTTATTGATTTTTTCATGTGATTATTCGATTAGTAGAATATCCATGTGAATAAGTAAATGGCATTATTTCATTTTATTTATGCCATACCATGTTTAAAGTTAATATTTAAAAGGCTTTTGTTTTAGTTATACATTGCCTTAAATGTTTATTCTTATTTATGAAAGTTTCCGCTATATTGTTATCCTTACTGGGCATTTGAGCTCACCCCTTTTCTATGTTTTATTTTTCCCAGGATGTGAAGAAGTAAGTTATGAATGACCTGCAGGGATTTTATGAGGGGTTAATAGTGTGGATTGTGGAAACATTATGTTGTTGTAGTAGTTTTTCATTTTATGATGTAATGTAAAACTTATGAATATATCTAGTGTTTCCAAGGCTACTAAACCAATCGGTCTTTCGAGATTTGTTCTTTCTTGTGATCATGCCAATGTTATGTAATAATGCACCGACTCTGGGTAACTGGGGTCGGGGCGTTACACAAGGCTTTCCATGTGCTAAATTTTCTAAACCCATTAATCAAGACCATTATTGGAAAACCATATCATAAATCCAGTTTACCATAACCTTAAAATATCCATTTCTTTTATTGAAAAAAGGGTTGAACAATACTTTCTCAAAAAACTATTACCTTGAACCCAATTCAATAATGTGAACTCATTTAAAAGAAACTTTTTAAAACAATATAATTATATTTCATCCAACATAGGATAGAGACAAGAACACCTACCTTTGACTAGGGTAGCCGACATGCTCAATGGAACCTATCAACATAGAAGAACACAAAGACAACAAAAGAGCCCCTAGAATCCATAAATACGCTTCAAAATCAATTCAATTAGAAAAGTGGTTGATGGAGAATTTAAAACCTCACATACCTCAAGAAACTCACTACTGAACCACAACCAATACACAGGTCAACCACTATATAAAGATCACCTAAAGTATGTATAATTGATCAAGAAGAATCAACACCTTAACACAAATAGATCTGAAAATTTACTACAACATAACTATTGATACCAAACAATGTAATGATGTAGTAAGATAATATAACAGGGGAGGGCAGTTCAACTACAATAATGATCAATCATTGAATGGAATGTCTTTGAAGGATAGTAGATCCTTAAAACATCTTAGAGGAGCTCATTGATTTCAATAGACGAGCCTAAGATAAAATGAAAACAAAATATGTAATGAAGTTCCCAATAAATTTCAGGTCATGAACTTTACATGATGTGAATCAATTGTTCATGACAAGAGATCTAAAAAATGAAATACATTAAAAAATTAATTACAAAGGATTAAAAATATATATGACTAAAATTTAAATGATGGTATCTAGTTTCATGATCTATAATCATATTATTCTCTAAATGAGTTCACAGAATCCACTCGGTAATGGATTCGTGTCATGTAACCCATTCACGATCAGAAATCATTCTGTAGGATTATTATGCATAAATAATTAAAAAATCCCCCTAGGTCAACCTGTACACCAAAGGCCATTCTCTTATTAATTTTTCACATTTATACCCAGACTCCATAAATTTAATAAATCATCAATTCCTGAAATTTAGGGATTTTTATCAGGAAAATACTCTCCATCCCCAAAAAACATAACCAAACAAGAAAATGGAAAATGAAAAGAGATATAAAAAAAATGAAAGATAGTATTGGAATGTTACAAGCTCCACACCACTAAAATAACTATCCCCAAGTAGTCACATAGAATAATTTTTTCCCGAATGAGGTGAGGCCAATATTACCATATCATCAAATAATTCTCGAAATTCATATTAGAATGTATTTTCCATCTCAATAGAACTTTGACCAACTAAATTTACTTCCATGGAAATACATTAACCCGAGAGTCAATGATATCCTTTGGTTTCTTTACAAAAAAAATATCGGGCTCCAATTTTATTTCATCTTAACTCACAATACGAGAGGGATTAGGATGGAACTTCATTAGATAATATATATAGAAAAAATCAGGAGTATCGATCAACTAAACTGTAAATTCGAACTGATAGCCAACCATCCCATAGCACTAAGTGTCCTCAAATGGAAAAAAATATATCAACGCCGTATTTCCCTATTTTCTAAGATATTGGGGACCTAAACTAGGATATATATCTATAAAAAACCAGTAACAAAATATAAACTCCAAAGAATGGTGATGTGTATATGCATAGAATATATGCTTACTCTGAGTAAAACCCAAAAGAAAATATCTATCCCAAATTCTCACAAATATCTCCTGAACATGACTCAGTCCTATAAGAGATTCATCATCAACATTTTCCCAATTAATAGGCGAACTTCACTAGAAGCCACAAAATTCCTTGATGGGAGCCATTATGATCATCAAACCAGAAATTTCATTATAAAAAAAATCAACCAGTCCCCTATGGTTTTCCCATGTTTCACAAAAATCAATGATTCATGCATATATATTATCCTATAGAATTTTAATAGCATGGTCCATACGGAAAATTGTCTATAGATGGTATGATATAATCAACCTATCATTTTTCTTCATCAAATCTTACAAGCATTGTTATAATAATGAGGTAAACCTAATTTCTCTATCCAAAAATGGAATATGTAACCCAATGTAGACTTAAAACCTCCTACATATATGACATTACCATGTCATTAACTTCAGTGGTGTTCCTAGAATTAAATAAGACAACTTTTTTAACCTATCAATCACCATACAGATTGATTTAATCCCTTAGAGATTCTATGTTAATCCAATAATAGATTCTATGAACACCTCATCATACTTCCAAACTAGCACCAGAGGAGGATGGTGTAACCCAAAAGGATTCAGATGCACTACCTTTACCTATTGGAAGGTGTAATAGTGGAATAAAAAAAATTCAATTCTATACATCACACCCATATAACAGAATTGACATCGCATTATCTTAATTCATTTTTATACATCTCATATAAACGCCCCATAAACAACTATGATTATAAAAACTATGATCCCAGATGCTCGGAGCCAAAGAAATATTTTAGTATATTAGAATGGCTAAAAAGAATGAAATCTTGAATCACCAATAATTTTATATGTTTTTTTAATTCCATTTTATATACAAGATACCCATAATACATTGAAAAATGAAAATAAATCATAACATAAGTAAACAAACCCCACATCATTGTATCCCTTTCAAAGGATTCCTCTTCATAACCTAGGTAAATGTAAAAAAATAAGGGTGAGATAGAATGCCCAGTAAGGGTATGTAAATAAGAATAAATAATGAATTTATTTTATAAAATAAATCTATCAAAGTAAAAAACACATTCCATTCAAATAACTAGATAAGGAATAATCAATATTGAAAGGTGAATAACTTAAACACAAAAAATTTAATCAATAAATAGAGATGGAATTGTATCCAAAGATTTTATCATATGGAAATATCATGGATAATAATAATAATACATGAAATCCCTATGAATTAAATGATTAATTATTTTATATCATGTCCGAGGCACATGAAACCTATATCTTCAAGACCTTTCAAAAGATGGTTTAAAACCATAAGTAGAAATTAATTTAATTTGGTAAACCAATTTATCACATGAGAAACTATCTATGTATAAAGGTTATATATAATATATGGGACCCACCCATCATTTCTATTCTAAATCAATCCTCATATTTAATAATCGAAATGAGTATTATTCCTTATCGAATAGCCATATGGAATAAAGAGTAAAAATTTGTCTATATTTCTCTAGATAATCAAATAGCCATTGAAGTATACAATATATATAAAAATGGTATACCTTTAATGATTTAATCATGATATTAAATTAAAAAATAGTAGTATATTCTTCACATTAAAGTGAATTGGGGTATAATAATGAATAGGTTTCAAAGGAATTTAATTCATATGAAATTCCTTAACTTGTGTTTCCTTTTTTGTGTGAACATAGTTTCACCTCATATATTATAGTTTTAATCATGTTAGTAACATATTCCCTAACCATATTAATATTTAGGATATCATATATGATATCCTTATAATTTATTATTACCCATTTGTTAACAATCTTTCACTGCTTTCAGGATTTGAGGTATTAATTACCTAGTTTCTCGAGTATGTTTTGAATTGCTATTTGTAATTCCTATTACGTAGATCCTGATTTCATCATATACATAATTGAAATCATGAAATAATTATAATATATTGTTATTATAAATTTATCTGTAAGTATCCATACTATTTGAAGACAATAAATGTAGTGCACCATTCAGGGAGATAGTAGACCATACATACGCAAGAACGCTACATGTATTTCTATTTTGTATTAAAAGAATGGAAAGTAAATGATATATATTTATATTTAATTATAGTATAATACTTATATCATTTATGTAACATATTATCTTTAAATTCATCATTACTACATTCTTTGTATAACATGAACGAATCACATCGCTTTGAGGAGGTGATAGTCCACCCTACCCCAAACGATATTATATTATTTACTCAAAATGGATTGTATAAAGGTATATGCTATAAAATATTTCAATAATAATATTGACCTAAATATGATACCATATATATATATCATATAAATATAGAGTGTATGTCTTAATTCTTAACCATGAGAGTATGCAAAGTAAAAGTGAATGACATAGTTCCACGATGCAGAAGTTTTTCATAACTGAAAGGTATGTTTGTGACCCATTAGATGGATGTGTGTGTGACTGTAGGTAAAAACCATAGATTAATAACGTCTAATTATATAGAGGATAATTATTATATTATATCATCATGGAATAAGTGGAATTCAATGGGTGTATAATGAAATAAAATGAAAGTGAGCATTGATGAATGTTGCCTCTTTTTCTGGGTATCTCATTTTGATTTGCACAAAATGAGTTATTTGGTTGCATTTTTTTTTCCAAATTAATTATTCTAGGAAAAATAGAGGGATGATAAGAGATTATTTGGATTTTTTTGTCAATATAAAAGGATAAATGTTTTGTGGGGAAGTGAGGGACAAGGCGCCCTTTTATGAAAAATGTGAGGGGAACTTCTAAAACCTCAAATATTATAAAATGAATATATATTAATATTCAATTCAAAATAGCTCCAAATGATTTATTTATAAGATAGTATGACTATTCAAATAAATACATTTATCCAATTAAAACAAAACCAGTTTTTAATATTTTTAAATTATTCTATTTAAACTTTAACTATTATTTGTCCTTTTTAATTTGTAACATTATATCATGTAATTTATAATTTGAGGGTTAACATAATTTCTATAAACTCTCAAAAGAAAAATAAATTAATTATTAGTGAAATTTTAGGACTTATCCAAATATTGTAGAAGAATTTTACTTTTTTTATTATTTTTATATAATAAAATAAAACATTTTATTTTAAAATATCAATAATGTCATGTTTGACACTATTCATTACATGATTTTTTAAAAATATTATAATAGTAAGATAAACATGAACCAATACTTATAAATCATAAAAAACTTGTTAAAGTCATAAAAAATTTGTTTATGACATTAATCATCTCTAATTATATTTCTTTTAGTATTTTTGAGATCGTTTATTTGATGTTTTTGTTAATTAAACAATTCACAGATCCTTATTTTTCATGACATTAATTAAATTATTTATTCTATAAAAAATAAAAAATAATTATAATTATGAAGATAAATATTTTATACTTCCAATTCCTTTTTATATTGGATGATATATTCTGAATAACTATATAAAAAATGTAATACTTATTAAAAACAAGAGTGTGACACATTAGACTTGCATTAGAATAAAATACTGTAAAATAATTAATATCATCCAAGTGGCTCAATGAAGCCATAAAATATCTAAAATGATGTTTTTTTGGAAGAAAACTCATCCAATGTGTTTATGAAATGTGTTAGGGTAATTATATTGTCCTTATAATATTATTTTTAACAATAATTACCTAATTTACCCTTTACCATTGTAATTAAAATATTACAAAATTAACAATTAAAATATCCAAAAAAAATAAAAATATTTACATGATTTGGAAAATTTTATTAAATATATGTAATATATTTTTCAAAATTCAAAAAACCAAATTTATTGTAATTAATTTTAAATTATTCATGTTGATGGAATGAAAAAACAATTTTTTTAATGTGAAACGTTCAATAGATTGAAATGTATTTTATCCAATATATATGTAAAATTGATTCTAATGACCTAAATTGTGTTAACTAAAAATAATAATATAATTAATCTTTAAATAAATAAAAATATAATTTAATTGTGTAAATTATTTAGACAATCAATTAAAATGAAATATTTTATCACTATTTTTCAAAATAAGAAACTCGTCAAAAAAAATTCCATGTTTTAAAAAAAAGTTGCTTTTTATATTTCAAAATAAAAGAATAAGATTATTTTAGAATATATAATATATAAAAGTTTTAATAATTGGATTTAAAATAGATTATCCATTAAAATGTGGTGAAAATACTTTTATAAAAATATTGGTTTTAATTTAACAGATTTCATTTGTTCATATCTTATTCTTATAAAATAAATCGGATGAATGTCAAAAAATTTGGTTGGATATATAACATAGAACATAACTACATAAATTCAATATATGTTCCAATATTTAATTGAAGAATATAAATGTGACAAGATAGTGTTTTGTTTAAACCCAGTGTTGAGTGTACTGTAAGATATCACAAAAATTAAATTGACTCTAAAAGGAAAATATGGTAAAACTATGGGGTGTTATAATTAAAGTAAATCAAAATTAAACTCTTCATAGATATTGGGATGAATAACCGATCCGTAAATTAGATAATACAATTTGAATGGAGGGACAAACATAAAACAGTCTCCCCGCCATTTATGGTTTCTCAAATTCTCCTATACTCATCATATATCTACTGATCCTAGAGAATAAACTCAATGTGATATGATTATAAATAGAAAATGATCAGAACCATACCTAAAAAATACTCATCATAATCTAAGGGAATTTGAGCGAAGAGCCACATATGGTTCCACTCGTCCTTCATTTTCCAAACAATATACGATGATACTTTTTAAACAGAATGAATTTTCAACCACATTCCCCTTTACCAAGGGGTAGGAAATATCAAAGTAAAAAATATGAAGATATTACCTCAACTACCTCTATATGAGATAAATTTATTTGTGAGAAAAGATACAGGTCATGTTCTAATGGTTAGGAAAGGACATGAACCACCACCAAAATATATAGTGCCTCCAACATTTCTACACATAAAAAACTAAGGTATGATATAAATAATGTGTGGGGTAATTCATATAATGCAGTCAATGATATTATGTGTCATAATTCACTAGATGTTCGTCCAATATAAGCATTAAACCCATTCCAACACTAGAAGAATTATATAAAATCACATAACCAAATGCAAGAGTAAGTAGGATCATAATAGGAGTTGATGTCAGAATTCATTTCAATACAATGGATAAAAAATTCAAAATTAAATCCCATAAAAAATTTAGCCATTTTATTGTACGAGTATTCAGAGAAGACAATAAATTTGAGAAATATTTTATGAATTTTCAATATTATATCATATTTCCAAGGATACTATGAATCTCAAAATGTCATGTGGCTCTACCCTTGACAAGAAACCCATCAAAGTCTCTAGATGGATTGATAATCCATGATTAGAAATCAAGTCCAACATCAAAATAAATTATATGGTCCATAAACTAAAAATTTAAAGCTTTTAATTCAAATGAAGACTACAAAGGATTTCCAAAACCAAACTCAAATGGTGTTCATTCCCATGCTTCTATGTCGAAAATTGAAAACTATCATCTATGAAACTACTAATTATGTTTCAAGATACTGATGGAATTATAGTTTCATCAAAGACATAAAAACTAATGGATGGTTAGTTAGAACAAAATAAATTAGAAGATATTTTCAATGACCATACTTTATCTTAACCGTCGTCTTCGCTATATTAGACTCCAAAACTATGAAATGATAATAACACGACTAATGATCGATAGTATAAAACCAATTTTTACACTTTTAAGAGTAAAAATGAATCATCCACATTAGGAAACATATAATCATTCTTAATAATTACTTTTTTCAACTTCCAGTAGTCCACACACAATCAAATAGAACTATCAACCTTCATAGATAAGAACAAAAATGCATCCCAAGGTGAAAAACCAGGGAAAAAACATTTCACTATCAAATCATCCAACTAAATATTTATCTCATTTATCTATTCTAGTTCCTCAAGTACTATAACTTTGAGATAGTCTATACTCCTGGGAAGGGGAATGTAGTGGAAGAATCACATAGAGGGAGATCGAGTTTGAAGCAATTGAACGAGTCTTCAGAGCCGTTAGCTTCTTTTTCGATATCCTATGTGGATAGATATGAGATAGTCTACCTCCAGTCGATGGTAGTTTCCCCTCCACTCCTTCAATGAGTCAGGGAGGTGAAAATTAGAGACAGTAACTGTGAGACTACACATGCTTAGATATCCTCAATCCATGCACCTGACAGATATTCTTAATGTGGGTAGCACACTATCTTTCTTAGAGTACTTACAGATGTACTAGTGGTGAAATGAGAGTAGGTGCTAAGGGAGTTCCATACACCCCCTTGGATGTACATTCATCCATGATGAAGATGTATCATTACATATGGAATTAGTACTGGTGGCCAGGGATGAAGAAACATGTGGCAGTGTTTGTTTCTAGATGCCTCACTTTCCAGCATGTGATGGCCAAGCACAAGGTACCATCAGGCTTGACCTAACCCCCGTGATACCAGAGTGGAATTTGGAAGGTATATTGATAGACTTCGTGACGGGGTTACCACAGACATCATGAGGGAATGATTCTATCAGGGTGATCGTGATCGACTCACCAAGTTGACCCACTTCTGTGATATTCATGTGAAGGGTTCGGTAGAGAGCACAGGACGTCTCTATGTTTAGGATATCGTGTGACTTCACGGGCTTCCTTAGACGATAGTCTCAAACCCCGACACACACTTCACATCCTAGTTTTGGAAACGATTGCAGGAGGCTTTTGGGACTCAGCTTCGCTTGAGCATAGCTTTCCACCCGCAGATAGATGGATAGACTGAGCCAACCGTCCAGACCATGTTGGACATGCTTCGTGTATGTGTCCTTTATTTTGGTCACAGTTGTGAGGACCACCTACCTTTGGTAGAGTTCTCATAAAAAATACCTATGATTCCATCATTGTTATGACCCCTTTTAGGTCATTGTATAGACGACCGTTCATATCTCTCTAATGTTGGATGGATCAAGGAGAGACAAACTCGTGGGTCCAGAGATGGCACAAGCTACCACTGAGAAGGTGCGAGTCATCAGAGAGTGGATGAAGACTGCAAATATCCAACAGAAGTCCCACAACGATAGGATAAAAAGTACACTGGAGTTCTAGGAGGTAGACCATGTATTCTTGTGATTCTCCTCTGGAGGGGGGCTATAGAGACTTGTCTGAGGCAAAAAAAAAACTCACCGAGGATTATGGGACCATTCCTGATACTTAGGAGGATTGGCAAGGTGGAAAACCGCTTGGCACTTCCACCACAATTGGAGATTGTGTATGACATCTTCCATATATCCTAGCTTAGGAGATACGTGCATGACACATATCATGCCATCGACCATAGCGAGATGGAGAATGATGATGCGGAGACTTTTGCAGATTACACGATGGAGATATAGGATTGATAGGAGCAGATACTTTATGGGCAGTCGATACCTCTTTTATGTGTTCTGTGGAATCATGGGAATCTCTACAAGAGTACATGGGAGTGAGAGGCTCATATGTGTTCCCAATACCCCTCTTTTTTGTGTAGACTTATTTGGATTTTGGGGACGTAAATCCCAAACGTAAGGAGAATGTAAAGTCCTGGAAGTTTCCAGGTAATTTTTTTATTTATTTGGTATTATTACGAGTCTGAGAAATTGGAGGAATAAGATCCCGAGACCCGGTGTGCCCAGAATGAATTTATGATCTTTTTTGAGGTACATTTAATAAATCTGAGGGTGAAATTTTCTTTATTTTGAATCGGTGAGAGGATTAAAAATCTGAGGGCACCATTGAATTTGTAGCACCAGGATTCTCTTAAGATAAGCTTCACTTCGACTGCAGTTGGTCAAGAGAAAATTATAGTTTTTTTGAATTTTTAATGAATAATAAAATAACATTTAATTGATATTTTAGTTTCTCTTTCTATAATGGATGAGCAGTAGAGGCAGGACTAGTGAATTATCAATCCATTTAATGGATTGACTCATCAACTGCGTAACTCCACCATTGTAAATTAAAAGAGGTTCATTAATTTATTTAATGAACCTCATTAATTCTTCAATGTGTTACTCCCATTCCCCCTCCTATATAAATGGAGCCCAAGGTGTGGTTTTGGCACTATTTTTTCATGCGAGGAAACTCTGGTACAGTTCTGTGGAAACATCCCCCAACCACTACTGGAAAAATGATTTTTCCCAACGCTTCTATACCATAGGTTTGTAAAAATCATTGGTATAGGTACCCTTTCCAAACGGTTTGGCCAAACTATTGGGAAAGCCAGTTTTTTGGCCACCTTTCCCAACGGTTTGTCCAAACCGTTGGGAAAGGTTAGCCTATCCCAACGGTTTGCCCAAACCGTTTGGAAAGGTCCTCCAGAATTCAACCTTCGGCCAAAACCATGAAAAAAATCAAGGACCTTTCCCAACGGTTTTGAAAACCGTTGGGAAAGGTCCTTGATTTTTTTTGGAATCTACCTACGGAGAACATTATATAAATCAAAATTTAAAATAATTAGAACAATACATATATATATTTATGAAATTATGTTAACAAATGTCATGTTAGGTTAGTGGTTAAGACATTCCGATATAAACTATAGGTCCTGGGATCAAATCCCACCAGATGTTTCTTTTTTGAAATACATATACCAACGGTTTTGAGAACCGTTGGTATAGATTTTCTAATTACTTATACCAACGGTTTTCAGAACCATTGGTATAGACCCTATACCAACAATTTTCAGAACCGTTGGTATAGACCCTATACCAACGGTTTTCCCAAAATCGTTGGTATAGACCTATTGTCACGGCTTACTTGCCAATGGTCCTCCAAACCATTAGTATAGCCTATACCAATGGTTTGGGGACCTATACCAACGGTTACAAACCGTTGGTATAGGGTATTTTTCCATTAGTGAACAGAGGATGAAAGTTTGGGTGACAACGATCCAGGATCAACGAACGTCGACGACTGTATACAACATAGACGTTTCTCCTGCCACATCCGCGAAGCCTGCAATAGATCTCGAGGTATGGGGTTTATGTTTTTTTCTTTTCGTTTAACATTATTGAAAAGTTTTTATGTAATCATTAATGTTAGATAAATATTCTCCCGCTAGTTATCATGTTATCGTGTAGGACGTGGGCTGAACGTACAAGGCCCATAACCTCCACCGATTCATTCATATTGTGTTCATTGGGAACCAATTTCTTCAATTTTGATGGAATCATGAGATAGAGGGTCATTCTCTGATGGCGGATGTCCGGGAGGATAGTAGGTGTAGATGGTTCCAGGACCAGACCACCGGAGCATGTTTGGAGTCCTTCAGATAGAACCGACGGTGCACCATGCTGGCAGTGACCTGGGGTGGCCAGAGGAGGCCCGTGAATACTAGTTGTGGGTGGTGGGAAGGCGGCGTACTGTCATGCATTGTGGTGTCCAGAGGTGTCCTACCTAAGCAGGTAGTGTCAGAGAAGGGAGTTGCCTAAAGGTGTCACCGACGGTAGTTTCCGCAGCCAGCGGGCCACGACAGGAGGAGGCGGTGCAGCCCCACGCCATGCTGCCTTGGCGGGAGACCAGTCGACCACTTGGAAGACCATTACACAAGGAGGGGTAGTTCCCCACCAGCCAAAAGAAATGGCCCTGCATCCACAGGGCCAACTGGATAATGGTCGACCTTTAGGTGGACTCGGTCAGCCGAAGAGGCCTGACGCAAACAGAGCCGGATGAGGGCCGACCAAACTGGCTATACCCACCCAGCGGGCCTAACCATCAGCCCAACAGGCCTGCATGGGTGCAAAAATCCCCACATGGTGGGATGGGTCAATCGCATCTTTGGCCCGCGAACCATCCAGGATTTCCCCAATGGTTCGGACCAGAGCAGGGTCAGGAAGACCTCTGGACCTGTTGCGTCATGCCAAACTGACCAAGTCAGACCGGACCTAGACCCATCCGGCCCCCGAATAAAGAAACCCACATAACTGATGAAATGGGTATTTGTTTGACACGTCCTCAGTGGCATTGGGACCCCTTTTTGGAAACAATCCTTTTGCAGTATTCTGGCGGTCCTTACCGAGCCGGGATGGACCGATTTGCGATCACATCCGTTTCACGATAAGGGGTGTAAATAACAGTCCGAGCACTTGATCGATGCATTGTCTATGGTATAAGGATACCTATGAAAAGGTGGTCCTTTGGAGATACTCTAAGTGAGTTTTTCTAGTGTTTGACCTTCGACCTAGGTTGGATCAGACTTGAATACAACGTGCCCTTTTTACAGAAGTGCCATATCTCACAGACCGGGTGTTAGATCGACATGTCCTCTATCACGTCGAGACCCCAATGACAGGTTGGTCCCTTGGGTATGCTTTTTGTGGGACTCTGTACAAGTTGATATATGACTGATGGATTGAATATTAAAGTCATCAGAAGATCAAGTGTGCTTCGTGCAGGAATCTGGTGGATGGTTATGGCATGAAGAAGAAGAGGGACCAATATGAGTCCGCATCAGAAACTCCATAGTGGTATGATCTAACTATACAACTAATAATCCCATCCCTTGTACCAACGGACATTACGGGTCATCACCAGTGACCAATATGGGTCATCACTAGTGACTACTACGAGTTTTCACCAGCGACAAATATGGGTTAACACCAGCAACCAATACGCGTCCATATTTAGCAACCAATACAGGTTAGCATACAATGACCTATATAGGTTAGCAGTTGATTTACTATGGATATGATGAAATGTCTTTAGGACTTGTCATCCATATCCTAGTAACCATGAAGTTATACCGTTAGAGTGAGCTATCTTTTTTTCTTTGTGCTACATGATTTAGATCATTCTTTTGATATTGCTTTGAGGCATTTCTTATGATATTTTCTTTTGTGGATCACTAAGAGTCCTTCGGGGGTCTCGGGGTCCCCTAATGAGTTGTTATACTCATCGTTGAATGGGCTCCTCCTGCACGTGTGTGTCTGGTGCAGACTACTGACGCTCTGAGGCAGACATTAGTGGTTTGGGGCATATTGGAGCTTGGTGTCACAAGAGTAGTTGAGATCCTGTTCTTTGACTTCATACTTAGAACTACTACCACTACTATAAATGAAGGTTATAACAATGGTTCTAAATCTTTGGTATAGGTTGGAAAACTATCAGTGTAGCCTATACAAACAGTTTTCCAAATCTTAGGGCAATAAGCCGTTAGGAAATCCCTATACTAACAGTTTGATCTAAACTATTGGTATAGGCCACTGTATGTATTGATTTACCAACAGTTGTAGGCTAACCATTGGTATATGATTGTATAGAATTATTACGGATGGTTTCAATGAAACCGTTGGTATATATTTAAGACTAAACACTATATCAATGGTTTTAAATCCATTGGGATAGTTTTTGAATTTTGATCAAAGTATACCAACACTTTAAAACTGTTGGTATTGTGTATTTCTAGAACTATTGCACAACATCCCCTCCAGTAGCCCCTCTAGTATAAACCTACATAAAAAATAACACAAAAAACACCTAAAAACATACTTAAAACAGTATAAAAACACCTACAGTAGCAAAAAAAACACATAAAACCATCAAACTTTTCCAACCATGTCGTGTACTACAATTCCCTATTTCAATATTCATATGATTACAATCTTCTAGTAGATTTGAATAACAGTTTCAATAACTCAAACATTATTTACAACCATTTAAATCTTTATATGACAACCAATCTTCTAGTAGTAACTCACCTCACCCATGCACAACCCCCCAACCAGCCCAGCCCCCCCAACCTTCCCATAAAATTCTAATAGGTAGAATAGTATGAGATATAATTATTAGAGTTCAATAAGAGTATGAAATTGGCTCAAATCCTATTTTTTTCTGATCCAATATTTGGATAGGTCTAATTTGGGATGTGTTTTCATCAAACTTTTGTTTTATATAATATATGGTGAAAAAGTATTTTCTTAGGAGTCTCATCACTTATGACCCCGTGAGTGAAACTACCGAACTCATGAAAAATAGTTTTCGACTATCGTTGATGGGTGTAAATTTCAGAGACATCACCTCTTTGATTAGAGTCATGTTATATATACAAACTGAATGTCATATTAATATAATATATTCTAATGTGAACTAAATCGTTTTCAGATGTGTTGGATAAAATACATGTAGATGTTCAAATTTGAACTAGAATATGTTCTTTATAAAGGAAATATCAGTTTTGATGAACTATGAAGGAAGATGATTGAGGTGGGGGTGTTAATGTCAGATATTTGGAGAATGGTAATGGCATTGTTGGTATACTCTATAGTGGTAATAACATAATATACTTGGGTATTGGTTTTTATAAGCATAATGATCATGTCCAAATTGGTTAAATAAGTGGATGTTTAACATGTGTATGATCCAGAGTATATCGTGATGCATATGAGGTTGACAAAAAATAGTCCCCTTCTAGGATGGGTTATAGTCATACATGGTGTATAGCAGGTTAACGTAAGGGTGACACTTCTTTATTCCATGATAAATTTAATTGATGAGACCCTCTCATGCTTAATAGTGAGAATAAAAGTGAAGACACATAATATCCTCAAAAAAATTGGATCCAACTGTATCATGCCTCAAATACCCTCTTTAACCCAACCATCCTACCATAGGACTTTCACAAGTGGCATCATATTCCCTCTCTACACATTCTTGATGTTGTGAAATAAAACCCCTCAATTTTTGAAATAATTAGGTCTTTGAGGATCATAATAAGAGATTTTGACAATGGAAGAATACCCAAATATGATCTATCTTCAAACAAAAGAAACATTTATAGAAAATGAAAAACGTCTGAAAATGAATTTTACCTGGGAGTGGTTTTATTCTTTATAAATCTGAAGAGAAAGTTTGATGATGCATGCTATGAAACTAAATTTTAAAATGGGGTATGGAAACTGACCTATGGTTCCATGGTATTTACAAAATGAGTAATGTATGGAACTCCTTACTTGATTTAAAATTCAGGCATAACTGAAATGATCTGATGTTCAACTTGTGATGGTCTAGAAGAATGGAACTGTAATTTTATTGACCATAGTGAGAATAATATTAATGTTCTTAAGGCTATGAACACTAAATTGTATATGTATATTGCGATCTATAGATCAGAGTAGGATTCCACCACATCATGCCTCAGATTGAGGCGGGGTTGACTCGTACAAGTAAAAAAATAACCAATGTATCGTTGTACTAAATTATCAACACTATCAATATACGTTTGGTCAGTTTTCCATATTCCAGTTGTTGTTTTCACTTAAAATGATGTTCATTTTAATAAAACGTGATACATTTAGAGTGATATCGGCCACACCGTGCCTTAGATGGAGGTAGGGTTGACTCATACACGTCACAAATGATACATGTATCATTTTCCTAATGTATTAATACAATCTGAAAGCGTTTGGTCATTTTTCTGTATGAAAGTTGTTGTTTTCACATAAAATCATGTCCATTTCAAATAAAAGAGAACAAATTTGATTGATACCAGCCTCACCATGCTCTGGATTGAGGTAGGATGAATCGTACACATCAAAGATGACTCATGAATCATTTTCATAAAGTATCAATAGAATCTGAATGTGTTTGGTTAGTTTTCTGTTTGCCAGTTGCTGTTTTCACTTCAAATGTTTTCCATTTCAAATAAAGGTGAGACAGTTTGAGTGGTGTCAACCGCACTGTGCCTCAGATTGAGGCGAGGTTGACTTGTACACATCACATATTACCCATGGATCATTGTGCTAAATATCCACACAATCTGAATACGGTTGGTCATTTTTCCATTTGCCAGTAATTTTTACTTAAAATGATGTCCATTATAAACAAAATAGATACAATTAGAGTGATAGAGGCCACAAAACACCTCAGATTTAGGCGGGGTTGACTCATACACGTCACATATGACCCATGGATCATTTTCCTAACGTTTTAATAGAATCTGAATGCGTTTGGTCAGTTTTTCATATGTCAATTGTTGTTTTCACTTAAAATGATGTCGATTATAAACAAAATAGATAAACTTTGAGTGGTGTTGGCCAAACCATGCCTCAGATTGATGTGGGGTTGACTTGAACACGTCACATATGACCCATGTATTTTTTTCCTAAATTTTCAACAGAATCCGAATGCATTTGGTGAGTTTACCAAATGTCAATTGTTGTTTTCACTTAAAATGATGTTTATTTTAAACAAAAGAGAGACAATTTGAGTGGTGATGGAGACACCCCATTTTTCATTGAGGCGGTGTTGGCTCTTACACATCACATATGACCCATGGATAGTTTTCCTATAGTTTTAATAGAATCTGAATTCGGTAGGTGGGTTTTTCGTATGTCAGTTGTTGTTTTCACTTAAAATGATGTCCATTTTAAACAAAAGAGATACATTTTGTGTGGTTTCAGCCACACCATGCTTCATATTGAAGTGGGTTTGATTTTTACATGTCAAAAATGACCCATAAATCGTTTTCATATTGTATCAACACAATCTGAATGCATTTGGTCGGTTTTCTGTATGCCAGTTGTTTTTACTTAAAATCCTGTCCATTTCAAATAAAGTGAGATAGTTTGAGTGGTTACGGCCACAAAGGCCCCTATATTGAGTCGGGGTTGACTCATACACATCAAATATGAACCATGTAACGTTTTACTGAAGTTTTAATAGAATCTGAATGCCTTTGTTTGGTTTTCCGTATATCAGTTGTTGTATTCACTTAAAATGATGTCCTTTGGAAACAAAAGAGAGACACTTTGAGTGGAGTCGGACACACCGCGCCTCAGATTGAGGTGGGGTTGACTTGTAAACATCACAAATGAACCATGGATCATTTTACTAATGTATCAACACAATCATAATGTGTTTGGTTGGTTTTCCATATGCCGATTTTTTTACATAAAAGTGTATCCATTTAAAAAAACAAAGACACCACGAGTGGTACCGGCCACACTGTGCCTCAGATTGAGGTGGGGTTGACTCGTACATGTCAAAACAGACCCATGAATCATTTTCCTAAATTATCAATAAAATATGAATGTGTTTGGTTGGTTTTCCCTATGCCAGTTGTTTTTTCACTTAAAATGTTGTCCATTTAATAGAAAAGTGAGACACTTTGAGCGGTGGTAGCCACACCGCACCTCAGATTGAGGCCATGTTGACTTGTAGACGTAAAAAAATGGCCCATTGATCATTTTTATGAAGTATAAACACAATACAAATGCATTTGGTCAGTTTTACATATGCCAGTTGTTGTTTTCACATAAAATGATGTTCATTTCAAATAAAAGTGAGACACTTTGAGTGGTACTTGCCACACCGTGCCTGATTATGAGACGGTGTTGACTTGTACACATCACATGGAAGTTTTGAGTGCCGTTAAGTGAGGATTAATGATCAGGGTGATTCTAATCCCCTCCTTTCTTCCTCTTTTAGATTAGGGTTTTCACTCTTCTCTCACCTTCTTCTGAATCTCTAAAACCTTGTTTACCGTTAGGTTTTAGGGTGAATCTTGAAGAGAGATTAGATTGGGATCCGGGGTCCAGGGAGGAGGGTTGGATGGGCTATCCGGGGGGGAAGGTCTGGGGGGATGTCTGCGGTCAAGGGAGGATGGTGGGGGGGGCTGTCTGGGGTCCAGGGAGGTCTGTGGGGGGGGGGGCTATCTGGGGGGTTGTCCGGCGTCCAGGGAGGAGGGTGGGGGGATCTCTGGGGTGTAGGAAGGAGGGCGGGTAATGTATCTAAAACTCTATCTAAGTATCACACATTAAATTCTGACAGGACTGTGAACCGTCGTGAGGTGTTATCCTAGAGAAGGGGCAAATCACGTCATAACCGCAGCGTGACTGTGGAGTGACCACGACATGAACGTGGCATGATCGCGGTGTGTCGGCCCGATCCAGTGGCATTCGTGGGGCACCATCTTCCAGCCAAGAGAGAAGGGAGCGGGAGGAGGCGAGGCAGTATTCTAGATGTCGCCTCCCTCCCCATTCACTATGGGTGGGTAATGTATCTAAAACTATATCCAGTTATCATAAATCAAATTCCGATAGGACCACGAACCACAACGGGGTGTCATCCTGGAGTAGGGCCAAATCACGGAATGATCACGGCATGACCGCGGTGTGACTGCAGCGTGTTGGCCCTGTCCAGTGACATCTTCAGGGCTACATCTTCCAGCCAGGAGTGAAGAGAGTGGGAGGAAGTGGGGAAACATTCCGGCCATCGCCTCCCTCCCCAGTTACTATGGATGGGCAATGTATCTAAAACCTTATCTTGGTATCATAAATCAAATTCCGATAAGACTGTGAACTGTCATGGGGTGTCATCTTGGAGTAGGGCCAAATCACGGCATTACCACGGTGTGAACACGGCGTGTTGGCCCATTCCAATGACATCCGTTGGGTAGCATCTTCCAGTCAAGATTCCAAATAAATCCTATGTAATTTTCCTTCACATTATAGAAACTGATCTTATGTTATAAAAAACAGACTCTTGATTTGGGATTGTGGTATGCTAATATATTTATTTTATATTCATTGATTTTAAAAGTGGGACTAGGTAGTTGAAACTACTGATATATAGTCAAATTATGCTGGTGTATTACTTATCAATGGTATATGAATTTCTTGTAACTCTAATAATAAAACTCCAGTTACCATGAGAACAATAGAATTTGAGTATGTTTTAATATCTCAAGATTCAACACAAATCTTATGGGAGAATATATATGTGTAAAAAATTAGATGTTCATCGAGGTCAGGAAAACACCCCAAAGAGTGTTAAGATGAAGCTTATAGTGGGGAGAACCATAAGTCTGACAGGTGTTTAACAATGACACCATCAGTGTTTTTAGATATATAGGCTCGGGTAAACACCATAAGGGGTGGCCAAGAGGCCAGAAAAACACTGGAAATGGGTTTCACCTTAAGATAAGGTCACAACAGAACTAATATAACAAATCAACTATTTAATATGTTATAACAAGGGATCTTCGGAAAGTTGTGGTGAGCGGAACAATGAAGCAACGTCTAAAGGGAAACGAAACGATAGAGAAGAATCATACACCATAAACTACCAGTATGAGTTTTCACAGATAGTGCACCTCCGTTGGAGGGGTTTTATTATAAAAACATGATTTTATTTATCATATGAAACAATTTTATTAACGAACACTTATTCAAGATATGCAATTCAATATAATTAAGTAGAATGAAGAAAGAAGCTAAATTCAAATTAAAGCATTCTTAAATTAATGAGGCTATTAGAGGGAATCTACCTCAAGGTGGAAACAAGTTATCCAACTCACCTCTTAGATATTTATATTTAAAAGTTTCTACTCCAACACTGGGTATACGCACCTTCACACACATTCAAGGACACCTAGCCCATATGCACACACATATGTGGCCATGAGCATGTGCAAGGGGATCCTTGTACATATGCTTATATGCATATATTAGCCGCCACTCACCTAAATTTCATTTATATATATATACAAGGGAACAACTATCCCCATTCATGCATAATCACGGTCATGGGTGACTACGCACGTAAAGGGGGAACCCATATACATATACTTACTTACCTATGCACACGCAGGTGAGTCCACCTTGACTTGGCGACTCAAAACCAATGAGAAGGGATCAACGCACTATACACAGGATATTAAGAACCTTAAAACACATGAAGGAATCTACATAACTAGTGAGAAACCAACCAATGGGATGAAATCATTACCTAGATTGGTAGCAGGGAACCAAATCCACCTGAACCAAGACGAAACGATCCAACTCCCTACCAAAAACATAATACACAGTAAAAAACACTAAAACCCAAAAATACATGTGGTGCGAGACATGTAGTATCCATAGAATCTTACCTTAGATCAATGTCACTGGACTAAATAAATATGAACTCCTTCTGGCACCCTTCATAGAATATAACTACCCTCGGTCCATATAATGAAATCAATGATATATGTGACTGTTTCCGACGCTTTCGTCGGGGTGCGCGCCCGTCCGTCCGTGGGGGAGGACGCGCGACGCTGCTGTTGCCCCGCATTACCGCTTTCCAAAGGTGGGCGGCATTCGCTCCTTATTCAGGGACGTCTGCTCCTTGATCGAAACAGGATGATGGGATGTCAGTTCTTCCTCCCGCGGATTCCTCCTCAGAACTCATCACCTAGTCCGGGTCTCCCTTATAGATTTAATACGTATTTCGTGAAACTCTTCCCAGTGCCATGTTTCCATGGACGCCGGTTAATTACACTGCTTATGTCAGGACATTCCAAAGGGTCCAGTTAGGGCAGCAACCTTCGGTCAGGGGAGTAGTCACGTTGAGGCATCCGTAGCGTGTCTGGATGCTGGGGTACCTGGCATGTCTATCTATTATCCTTGACCACAAGGATTCTCGAGGGCGTGGAATCCCGAGGAATCCCACATCGAGCGCGGGGAATTATATGTCATAGACACATATCTGAGGTTTTCCTCAGCTTCCCGTGCTCAACACAGGGTATGCCGCGAATTTAACATCCAGCGGAGACGGATCAACCCAACCAGAGCATTAGCTAGGATAGATCGGATTGAGGGATCCTCCTTGAAGGGATATCGATACCGACGTGAACCCTGTCGTGAATAAACGATGAGCGATGGGTGTCGGCGAACCGACGTAAATGAGGGACCTTGGTCTGATGGGAGTTGGGCTTGAACCTCTGGGAGGATTCCTACATACCATGCCTTGACATGGATCAAAGACCTCGTAGTTCAGGAGGGATGGGTCGCAATGGCTTACCACTGGACCAGAATGCAGTTTAACATCATGCTGGACCGGGGTGAGACCCGACGTGAAAGTAGACTCGTGGGTCCACTATTGGTGGGCTTGAACCTCGTGAAGGCTTCTTACGTACCATGCCTTGACATGGATCAAAGACCTCGTAATTCAAAGGGGATGGGTCGCAATGGCTTACCACTGGACAAGAATGGGACCTGACGTGAATGGATGATGGGTGGGCTTGAACCTCGTGGAGGCTTCCTACGTACCAAGCCTTGACATGGATCAAAGACCTCACAGTTGAAAAGGGGTTTGTCGATGAACCGATGCGAAAGTAGACCCGTGGGTCCACTATTGGTGGGCTTGAACCTCATAGAGGCTTCCTACGTACCATGCCTTGACATGGATCAAAGACCTCGTAGTTCAAATGGGATGTGTCGGTGAACCGACGTGAAAGTAGACCCGTGGGTCCACTATTGGTGGCCTTGAACCTCATAGAGGCTTCCTGCGTACCATGCCTTGACATGGATCAAAGACCTCGTAGTTCAAATGGGATTTGTAGTTTAACGTTATGCTGGACGGAGATGGGACCCGACGTGAAGAAACGACGGGTGGGTTTGAACCTCAAAGAGGCTTCCTACGTACCATGCCTTCACATGGATCAATGTCCTCGTAGTTCAGAAAAGGGGCCAGGGTCGGTGCTCACTCTAAGCCCACGTGAGTCATGCTCGGTGTGAGAAACAAGAGGTTGCAAGGACCTGACGATCACGTCGCGAGGGGTGCGACCCTGAGAAGCGAAAAGGGGCTTACGCGTTGGGCGGCCCATGGTGTTGGGACTTACTCAAGGATGGAGGCCCAGAGGGGGGTTCCTCGTTCCCTATCACGTCCTCCACTGACCTTGGTAGTGGGGAAGTACAGAGATGCACGGGTGCAATCATCCATACGAAAGGTTAGGGGCTTACGCACTGGGGCATCCCTTCCCCTCCGAACATACGCCACTCCGACATGGAGGATCTCATTCCATGAGAGGAAGAGTTCCATTCCCGTGGAGACGAGTGGTGTAAAGAATGTTCAACCTGGGGGGACCCTTCGTGAGGGAGACGAGGTTGGGTAACAGTTTAACGTCATGTGTTGAGGACGTGGTGCTTGGCAGTTTAACGTCCTGCAGCTCGGACGAGGTGGGTTCACTCCACACCCCTAGGACTTACATAACTGGTACCCTCTGGTCCTTGGGGAAGGGAAGGTGCTGGTAAGGCCATGGTCATGGGGGGTTGTGGAACGAACCATCGAGGGGTCCATGTTAGCGTGGCTACGCGAAGAAGCAATAGTCGTTAGCGTGCCTATGCGAAGAAGCATTAGGCGAAGCAACGCTACGGGTGGTATTGTCCATGGGACTTTGAAATCACATCGTGCAAACCTGGAGGGTCGCACGGGAAGAGGAATCGCTAAGCAGAGGAGTGTGCTTTGTGAAGTGGGGTTCCTTGGCCTTAGCATGGGGCATAGGTGTGAGTGGAAGGCACTTCACAAAGTGGAACAGTGTTCGCGGAGCACTGCCTCGCGAAGGAGGAGTGTCTCGCGAAGCAGGGTCCTGCCAAGCAATGTGCTTCGCGAAGTGGAGCGATCCTGCCTTAGCATAGGGATCACTCGTATGGGTTGGGTGTTTCGCGAAGAAAAAGTGCTCCGCGGCTGCCCGGGTTCCCTTAGGAATCCCCTTCCTTCGCGAATTCCCTTGAGCTTCACGAAGGGCATCCCTCTCGGAAGAGGGGCTCAAAACGAGAAAAAGCAGAGTCGTCTCGCGAAGTAGAAGTACGTCGCGGAGCTCATGATTCCCGGGGCAAAGCGTGCTTCGCGATTCGGGAGAGGAGAAGCCGAAAGGTCCGGTTGTCCCTCCTCCCGGGACTTAGGGGGAGTCCAGTATTTATAGGGAAGGGGCGCCGTGATGCAGGACTCGCGCGCCGCCTCTGGTGCTTCGCGGCGGCTCGCGAACGTCAAATGGATTCGCGGAGGATTACCGCCTCTGGTGCTTCGCGGCGGCTCGCGAACGTCAAATGGGTTCGTAGAGGATTTCCGCCTATGGTGCTTCGCGGCGACTCGCGAATATCAAATGGGTTCGCGGAGGATTACCGCCTCTGGTGCTTCGCAGTGGCTCGCGAACGTCAAATGGGTTCGCGGAGGATTACCGCCTCTGGTGCTTCGCGGCAGCATCATGGTTGGGGGCGCTTCGCAGTGGGGCTTCGCGGCGGAGCTTCGCAGCGGAGCTTCGCGAGGCAACGCGCCAGCCTTTTTTGTTCCTTTCTTTCGGGCCACATTTTTGGCGCCAACAAATGCCCCCCCCCCTCAGACTTGGAGCCGCAGAGGGAGAAGGCTCGAAGTCTGAGGGAAAATCGCCAAAATTGTCGGTGGTTCGCGATGCGGCATCGCGAAGGGGCCCCGTAATGCTCGTCGGGGCCGCGGATCCGGACGCGCCGCGATGCTTCGCGCGGGTGTGGCGCGCCGCGATGCTCCGGGGTCGCCACCTATAAATAGGGGGTCCGACCGCTCTTGTCTTCACGTACCTTGTCTTTTTGCGCTCTCGACTTCACGAAGCTCCGCGTACTCCGCGACAGCCCTTCACGAATCGAGCTTCGCGGCGAACCGCGGGTCTCCGACTCCGCGTCCGCGCTAGGCGAACTTCTTGTCAGCCTTGGCCAGACTTCGCGGCTTATTCTCGCGACCGATCTTCGCGATTCAACTTCGCGGCCGAGCTTCGTGATTCAACTTCGCAGCCGAGCTTCGCGATTCAACTTTGAGGCCAAGCTTCGCGATCCAGGGGAAAAAAACTTTTCTGAGGGTCGGCATCAAAATGGCCCATCAAGAGGTTGTGCTGGGAGTGCTTGCAGATGCTGCTCATCGGGATGAGATGGCCAACCGTCCAGGCTTGGGGGAAATGGTTCAGTGCCACTCGGACCACACTTCTTTGACCGATCTGCTGTCGGAAGGTCAGAAGGATTAACCGCAGTGCAAGAAACGGCCGTTGTACGGCTTCGGGCTGAGGGATGACGTCTTCATCCCTGAGGCGAGAAGGGATGAACCAGCTTGCTGGTTCAGGAGCACCCCATGCCAGCACCAATGGTTCAGGGCGGCCGATGGTCATGCGCGGGAGGATTTCACACCCATCACCGCTGACTGTCTCTACAACCATGTGAATGATATCGACGGGAGGCCGCTGCAACCGGAGACGTCCCCTCCTCTCTACCGCACCATGCTGAAGGCCGCTTTGCAGGATCCGAAGAAGGGATGGTCCGATGAGTGGGACCTGCGCCAGGGCGACAACTTTACTGATGACTGGGCCTGGGCCTACTAGGTAGGCGCCTCGTGTGAGGAGTTCGGGGAAGAGCTGAGGAGAGTGGGATTGTATGAGGCGGAGTGGGCCTCCAAATTCCTCATTTACCAACCAAAGCAGCTAATGCCGGAGTTGCTGAGTAGATGGTCATCTAGGACCAACACTTTTCACCTTCATCACGGGGAGGTGGGCATCAACCTGTGGGATGTCCACCAGATTTCTAGGGTCCCAATCTTGGGGGCCATGTATGACGAGTTCCTCCCTGTTGCCAGCGCGTGGGGGGATGCGGAGAAAATGCCGCGACTGGCATCGGTGCTGATGGCGCTTGTCCCTGGAGAGGACAAGGAGGCAGTGAGGGATGTCCACTTCAGGAGATGGTTCAAATGCTTCCTGAATTTCCCAGAAGATCGAGAGTTCCCTCCGAGGCCTCGAACTTGTCCGAGGGCGGCCCAACGGGGCAAGGGGCACTCGTATTGGCGGGTCTTGGAGGACAGCCAATGGAAGACTTGGGGTTTCAGCGTCAGCACTGAACAACAGCCGATAGTAAGGCTGGCGGCGTTCATCGCGGCTCTCATATGTGGCTGGATCCTACCGGTGAGAGATACAAGCATGGGGGTACGGCCCAGCTCGTTCATCATGGCGTCGATGTTGGCCATGGGGAAGGGGATCAACCTGGGGATCCTGATGCTCACCAAACTGTACAGAATGCTGTGGCATATTTGCGAGGGCAAGAAGCCGCCAAGAATATGTGGGCCCTTCCACCTCTTGTATGGGTGGATTGCAGCGCATATCAGGGGGATTTACGAGTATCCAAACCCCATTTCGCTGCCGGGATCAAACTTTCTCCCCTCCATCCTGAACGCGGTCGGGAGCTTCCCGTTCAAACTGGCCATTCCAATGGTGCTGAATCGGGTGTGGAGGGCGGATGAGTTCAATTTTCATCCCTTCCCGTTGCCGACGGGGTTTCTTACTGATGACGGACGGGGAACAGAAGAACATCGGTCTTACCTCCTGGCCTTTCGAGGTGGGGTTTTGGTGGCACGAATAGATCGTGAGCCGCTCTGTGAACTGTACAATCCGCATCGGTTTGCGAGGCAGTTTCGGTGCTTCCAGCGGCTGACCCCGCAGGTCTACTGGGAGGTGCGCCACGAGGAGCACCCGTTTGTGATGAGGCAGCTGTGGCTCATGTTCACACGCGAAGATGGAAAGATGCGGATTGCATTGCCTCCATCCACCACCGCCTTCGGATTAGTGAAGGAGTACGCCATCAGCTGGGAGGCCACTTATCCGGGGGAGATGCTGAAGCAGCCAACGATCCGGGTTGGTGACGGTGGGCCTCCTCTATCTCGAGGTCTGGGTCGGAGGGCAGCTAGGGCCGCTCACGGCAGCGTGGCTGCCATGGCGGCGAGACCCACACCGGCCGAGGGTATGGCAGCAGTGGTGGATTTGGTGATTTCGAGAGAGCAGGGTCATCCGGAGGGGCGGCCACTGAGGGGATTCCGTAGGATATCCACTCAGGCTCCAGGGAAGTGCCTGTGTCACATTGACATGGCAGAGGACGCCGTCTTCCCGGAATCTTGGGACATTTGGGATGTCAACCGGCAATTCCTCTGCCCATCCGAGATATGGGCCCACTTGAATCGCCTCGGGATGGAATTACTGGGTATAGGCCCAGTTCGGGCTGGATTCATGGCGTCTCCGGCGGAGGTAGAACAGTATCTCGAAGAGCTGGAGGATTACGTCCACTCCAGTGGTGTCCCTCGCCCGATGACAGACCGGGTGAGGGTACTGTTGAATCAGACGGTCCCCCCGCAGTTATCGGCTACCGATCTGAGGGAGCGCTTCCCCTTGCCGGAGGAATCAGAGGACTCCTCTCGGGAGGATGAGGCTTGCGGAGGGAACCCGCTGGAGGAGGGCGAGGTCGGAGACCGAGGCTCATAATCCGACGATTTCACGGAGGCTCTCGAGGTAGCATTCTGAACTTCTCTCCTTACGACCTGTTCTTGGGTCCCTATGAACTTCTCATCAATGTTTGAGCCATGCAGGAGGAACTTGTTCGTAGGCCTCGTTCTCACTCCTTGGCAGGTGATGATGCGGGACCTTCAGAACCCGCTCCTATGGCTACGTCCAGTTCTACGTCTGGTGGGACCAGGGCGCCCGAGGTGGCTCCTCCGGAATCTCCAGACCTTCCATCAGTATACGGGGGGCCTCGTCTTGGGGTCCGATCAGTACCGGCTTAGGAGCAGTGCTCGGAGGTCGATCTTCGTATGTCTCCTCCACCGGTCTCCTCGTTGTCACATGTAGGCCATGCCAACTAACGTTTATGTCTCTCTGTCGTACAGTTCTTCGGCTGGCGTGGGCCGCTACGGCGAGGCTGATCGGGATGTCTGGCGGCGTCCCTCCTAGGGGCATGCCGGTGATGGTGGCGATAGTCCCTCCATCTCCTCAAGCTGCGACGCACATCATCACTGGTGGGTCCGCCAGTAGGGCCGTACCCGAAATCATTGAGGTGGACTCCGAGGAAGAGGATCAATCGGTCGGTCCCAGCTCTGTCGCGCCTGCTTCAGCATCAGGTGTCGTACCCGATTCAACACCAGATGCAGATCCCGCTGAGGAATTCCTGTAGGCATATCCTACGTACGAGCCTGCCAACCGCGCGGATTGGGACGAAACGGACTCCGATGAGGAAGACAGCAGCATAGTCCGTCGCCGGTCGTTGAAGCTGATCGCGCGCTTTATCAGGGACACTCCCCAAGCGCAATGGCTGGCCGAAATGGATAGGCTCCGCTCGCGGTTGCACGAACTGTGTGTCGGGGGAGTGGATGCCCAACGCCCTCACGCGCTCATCCGAGACCACATGGCTGAGAAGATCCGGGAGCATGATCGTGAGCTGAGCGTGGGATGGCAGTGGAGGAAGGTGACCAGCATTAGGATGCTCCAGGAGGCTGAAGGCGAGGCCCAACAGATGTAGATCCGGGCCAACGAGCTTTCAGCCACTCTTGATACGCAGTCTGAGCGGGTCTCACGGTTGAAGGCTCGGCTGGCAGAGGCTGAGAAGCATATGGGGCAGACCTCTGGAAGGATGGCTGCCGTCCAGGCCGAGGTAGAAAGGGCCAGGGCCAGAGTTGACGAATTACGCCCCGCCGCTGCTAAAGAGGAGCGGGAGTTGAATTAGCGGCAACAAGCTTTGGACGCCGCAAGTCAATGGGTGGCGGAGCTGCAACGCTCTTTTGGCGGGGTCAACCTGTCCATGGGGGAAGTCAACCCCCGAGTATTGTAACAAATCCAAAACCCTTTTATTGGTACTTTCGTGATTCCAAATTTTACCTTTGTTTTGAATGTCGTAGCACGCACGATTTCCACTTTTGAATTGCCTTATTACATCCCTACAATGTTTGCGGGACGTTTGACGACAATTACCCAAGCCAGTCCAGATTCTCAAAAGATGGGGAAGGCTTGATCGGAGGAGGAACTTCCAGGATAGCCGAATTACTGTTTCTTCAACGTGCTCTTATGCACGAACGGGGCAACACCAGGGGCGCTGAAATCAGTCCAAACAGATGAAAATGGGAAGTGTGAATCACGATACCCAAGATTCGGAACACTATGGGGATGGCGTGACAATAAGGGACAACCGTTAACCTTGGAGGGGAAACGGTACCCTTACTGCGTTAGCCTGAAATGGGGACAACAAATGAGCATCGACCGCTGACCATATTCGCAACGCAGGATTTTATCAATTTGTTGTCGATCAATCCTTCGGGACATTGGCCCGTAACGGTAGGAGAGCCCTTGGGCGTAGTATCCAAGCCGTTATTGGGGGTCCCTCCAAACATGACCAGTCTTCCGGAACGTTGGCCAAGGACGGTAGGTGAGCCGATGCGGCATGAGACTTGGCCGTTAGGGGGTTCCTTCAGACATGAAAGAGGACGAGGGTCCGAATAAGGGGCACGCAAAGCGTGGAATATGGAGTGATGGTTTGTTCAAACAGAATCCAACACTTCGGTAGTTACACCACCGTGGTGGGAGTACGCCAGATGGGCGCATCGGTCTGATCACAGATCATTCTTCCTTCCAGATAGGGCCTCTCTGGCGAGGGCTGAAAATGGGGAGGAACAAGATTTTGTGATTCTAGGGGCTGAACCCTAGGTGAAATGCCTGGGTGTCTCTACGTATCCCACGTGATGATGGGAATCAAGCCTTACATAGTTCTGGAAGCGCAGTTTAACATCATGCGGGATGGGGAACAGCCCGACTGCATTGGCATACACCCTACCAAAACTACTAAGCCCAGGTGAGTCGTGCTCGATGCGGGAAACAAGCAGTAGTGGCGGGAACTTCCTGACACAAAAGGGGCAGGTTAGGGCAAAGGGACGCTCGGTGACTACCGGCCCAATAACACTATCACGATCATTTAGCGCACCTAGATGTGCGAAGAGTAAGAGCCAAGTATGATGGAGTTCCACTTGAATATGAGGGAGTGGAAATGTGTGAATCATGATGCTCGAGATTCGGATCACGATGATGGCAGTGTGATGATGGAGGATTACTGCTGACCATGTTCGCAACACATCATCCTATCGCGTTAGCCTGAAATGGGGACAAACAAATGAGGGTCGACCGTTGACCATGTTCGAAACACGGGACCGTGTCACAAATGTTGTCAGATATCCGTAGGGACGTTGGCCCGAAACGATTGAAGGGCCCTTAGGTCCAGCATTCATGGAGAGCCCTTAAGATTAGTATCCACGTCGTCCGAGGGTCCTTTTGGATGTGGAAGAGGATGAGGATCTAAATAGCGAGCTCACGAATCTTGGTCATGGGATGAGGGGAACGTCCCTGTGAAAATCCCACGCTTCGGGCTCTTTGTCAAAACACATCTGAATATGGCAATGAAACGTATTAGAGAGAGGGACCAGATTCCTTTCCCTTGGGGAGATCTTAGTTTTGGGTCATAGAATTCGGACCATGGATGGGTAAAGGGATCAGGGGACGCATGGCATCAAAACCTGACGTGAATGAGGACATAGTCCTACTTACCATGCGTTCTCTGAGGAAATGCTCGAGTCGAGGGACCGAACACAAGGGTTAGGCTGGGCCCGCGGGGAAGCACCCGGGTGCTCCTACGTATCTCATAAGGATGAGAATCAAGCCATACGTAGTTCTGGAAGTGACATGTTAGGATACCAGTGCCAGGGGAAAAGGGGAGTGTGGGCGTGGCCCTTGCACTAAATGAAGCGTAATTTGATGTATCTTGTTTGTTTTTTAAGGTGAATGGGTTTTTTTTTGTGAATCGACAGGCCTAGAATAGTAGGCTGTGATGTTGCCACAAGGATCAAGCCGTGATGGGCGTTGAAAAATGGCATGGCACGTGACCAATACCCAACGTGATGTCCTCTACAACGAGGTCACCACAATGCGGTGTCATTTTTCGTCGTGCGGCCAGGACGATAATGTCACGGTTTAGGGTCGTATGATAGGACCAAGCATGCATTTTATCGTCATGCAGCGCAGACATAGCAGAGACGATGCTAGGTGGGAAATGTGCGCAGTCTTATAAAACACAATTGACAGAGACATGATCCCACATCAAATTGTACGCCATTCAGAGAGGGAAACCTTAGGCCGAGGGGCCTATACAGAGGTGATACAGGGAGAGAGACTGGCTTCCTGAATGGGTTGTACCCGGAGACAGGGCGTCTAGGCCGTCCTACGTATCCCATGAGGATGGGAATCAAGTTGAACGTAGTCCCGAATGGATCTTAGTTTATGGTCTTAGAGTTCGGACCATGGGAGCCCCAAAGGACGCCAGATTGTAGCTTTGTCCCCCTAGAATGCAAAAGTGCACTGAGGGATAGCGCCAAACGTGTCGAGATTCCACCTGGACATGATGGGGTGGAAAATGATGTGAATCATGCAACCAACATTCAAGGACTGAAGGGGCTGGCGTGATGACAGAAGATTACTACTGACCATGTTCGCAACACAGCATCATGTCGCGTTAGCCTGAAATGAGGACTAACAAACGAGCATCGACCGCTGACCATATTCACAATGCGAGATTTTATCGATTTGTTGTCCAAAACCCTCGGGGGCGTTGGCCTGTACCGGTAGGAGAGCCCTTGGGCATTGTATCCAGGCCGTTATTGGGGGTCCCTCTGGGTGTGAAAGGTGAATGAAATCCGAATGGAGGGGAACACGAAGCTTGACAAGTGGAAGGAACTTGATCAAGTTGAATCTGACACTCTTGGTCCTAGACTAGAGTGCTCTTAATACATGGGTGAACCACTGCAAGGAGTCAAGGGACTCAACTTTGAGGGTGACCGAGAGATGGGAGGTTCCCGGGGGAAGGGGGCACGGTGCCCAAAACCGTGTATCATACCTACACCTCCTCCTCCTGGAGAGGGATAGGCCAAGTGGCCTAGGTGACTGGGAGATTAGGAGATCACCAGGAGGTGGGGCTGGACCCGCATCATAAACATTCAGGTGGTCCTACGTATCCCATGAGGATGGGAATCAAGCCACACGTAGTCCTGAAGGGTGCCTTTTAATGTCATGCAGGACAAGGAATAGGAGGGCCAACTCTCAGAACGGGGTGCGCGTGGTGCAACTATTGCAAACCTCTCGTGAATGAGGACATAATCCTACACTACGCCACGCGGTCCCGTGGCCGGGGTCCCAATGGTAGGACCTGAGAGGCTGAACTCAAGCTGGACCCAAAGACAAGGGGTCTTGAATGTAGTTCCAGATGAGAGTCTTAGTTTATGGTCTTAGAGCTCGGACCGTGGGTGGTGACAACTCCCGAGTAAGCACAAATGTCAACCCAATCCCTAAGCCCACGTGAGATAAACTCGGTGTGGGAAACAAGGGGGGTATCCTCATCGCAATACTTGGGGAGTCCACCAAAGGGGAGTTGGCGGAGAGTTTCGAAGGACACCTTTGATGCAGCTTGTTCTCCCAACGTGCAGACGTGCACGGAGGAAAAGTACCAAGAATCCTGAGACTCTGCTTGGGAATGATGAAGTGATGAAGGGTGTGAATCGTGTACCCAGCATTTGGGCTTAATGGGTTGACGTGGCGATAGAGGAAAACTGTTAACCATGATGGAAACACATCGTCCGTATCGCGTTAGCCTGAGGTGGGAACAACAAACGAGCATCGACCGCTGACCATATTCGCAACGCGGGATTTTATCGATTTGTTGTCCGAAACCCTGGGGGGCGTTGGCCCGTATCGGTAGGAGAGCCCTTGGGAGTAGTATCCAGGCCGTTCTTGGGGGTCCCTCCGGGTGTGAAAAATGATGAAAGCCCTGATGCGGGGATACGCAAAGCCTGGAAAGTGGGTGCGGACGTGTCCGAGTAAAGCTTGGCATTCCAGGTAATAAACCAGAGTACTCTTAAGCACATTGGGGAACCGCCGAAAAAGGGATCGATGAAACAGCTCAGTAGGGGGGGGCATGGCGTGGTCATTACGAGATCTTCGTGAATGAGGACATAATCCCACACCACACCATATGCTCCTCTCTTGGAGGAAGGATAGGCCAAGGGGCCAAGATGGGATGAGGATTCCCGAGAGATGGGGCTGGACCCGAATTTTGGACATTCAGGTGGTCCTACGTATCCCATGAGAATGGGAATCAAGCCACACGTAGTTCTCTACATGTAGTTTAATGTCATACTGGACGAGAAGGGGAGCAATATACCCCGAAACAAGGGAGGTGTGCGGTATGGCGAAGAAGCCGACGTGAATGAGGACATAGTCCCACACCACACCATACACCCTGGGTAAGAGGGGACCTGGGCCGTGGCCTGGAAAGTCCAAGGGGCCTTAGGTCAGGCATCAGTCAGGAAGGACTGACTGGTTTGTAGTTTAACGTCTTACATGAGGACGAGAGGACAGGGGCCCAAGGAGGCCAAGGGGCCTGAGGCTGGGCCTCGTAAGGGGAGTCGTACAGCATGGTACATGATCCTGACGTGAATGAGGACGTAGTCCTACATCACACCGTACACCCTTATGAAGAATCCTGGGCTGTGGCCCGGATCGCTAGCACCACCTGGGGGAAGTTTGTCACCTCGGGATGGGGCAGAATGAATCGCTGTTCTTGATGCCTGGGGCATCTCGGGGTGGACCCGAAGATCCTGGACACTGTTGACCATGTTCGAAACACAGCGTTCCTATGGTGACCCGTATGAGGGCAACAAATGAGCGTCGACCGCTGACCAAATTCGCAACGCGGGACTTGTATCGGCTTGTTGCTTGAAAACCCTCGGGGGCGTTGGCCCGTATCGGTAGGAGAGCCCTTGGGCATTATATCCAGGCCGTTCTTGGGGGTCCCTCCGGGTGTGAAAAATGATGAAATCCCAGTCAAGGAGTGGGTGAAGCATAGCTGTACCCATCCACGAAAGGGGAAAACACCTCCAGGGGGAATGTGCAGTCGGGTCGAGGCTTGCTCGACGTGGGTCGGGGAAAAAGTGTGCACCCTTCCATGTCTTGACCCAAATGGAAGATTTTGGCTTTTGGGCTGGGCCAACGGACGAAATGTCCGGGAGTTCCTAAGTATCTCATAAGGATGATAATAAAGCCATACGTAGTTCTTAAAGGCGATGCAGTTTAGCGTCATGCGGTAAGGACGTGGGAGGATAGAAGAACGAGAGTGGGGGCACGATGCGACCTTTACAATCTTTGCGTGAGTGGGGTTGCATGAGCGGGGCCAAGAAAGCCTACTCCCTGCTACACAAAGATCCTCCAAGGAGACTATTCCCAGGGGGAATAGCGGAAGAGAAAAGCTTGGGGCTGGGCTCAAGACGAGGCATCCGAGTGTTCCTACGTATCCCATGAAGATGGGAATCAGGCCACACGTAGTTCTTGACATGCAGTTTAACGTCATGCGGGACGAGGGGCATTTCATTCGGGGAGGTGTATGGTATAGTACATGATCCCGATGTGAATGAGGACGTAGTCCTACACCGTACCGTACGATCCCGTAAGAGGGTAAGTCGGGGAGAAACGAGGGGGCCTGGGGCCAGACCGCGGTCAGGGAGACCTGACCAGCTTGGGGTGTAACGTCTCGTGGTGAAGACGGGGGGTCAGGGACCCAAGAAGGCCAAGGGGCCTAAGGCTGGGCCTCAGTCAGGAAGGCCTGACTGACTTGCAGTTTAATGTCTTGCAGTGAGGACGGAGATGCAGTTTAAGGTCGTGCGGGACCAAGTTGCAGTTTAGGGTCGTGCAGGACCCTCTCGCAGTTTAGGGTCGTGCAGGACCAAGTCGCAGTTTAGGGTCGTGCAGGACCCTCTCGCAGTTTAGGGTCGTGCAGGACCAAGTCGCAGTTTAGGTTCGTGCAGGACCCTCTCGCAGTTTAGGGTCGTGCAGGACCAAGTCGCAGTTTAGGGTCCTGCAGGACCCTCTCGCAGTTTAGGATCGTGCAGGACCAAGTCGCAGTTTAGGGTCGTGCAGGACCCTCTCGCAGTTTAGGGTCGTGCAGGACCACTTTTTCCCTAGGCAAAGTATCGCTTGAAGAATTTGGCATTGGTGGGAGGGGTTATACGCTCTCCATCTGTGGTCACCAAGGAGTATGCTCCGTTGGGGTAAACCTTATGGATGATATAAGGCCCTTCCCATTTGGGTTCTAATTTGGGCGGTTTCCTACCGGGAATCATTGGCGCTCGAAGGGCTAGTACCAGGTCACCCTGTAGAAAAGAGCGGAGATGAACCTTTTTGTCAAAGGCCCTTGCTATCTTGTCCTGATGCCTTTCCAGATTGTGTAGGGCATGAAGCCGGTTCTCGTCCAATGCCTCTAATTCAGCTAGACGGATCTTGGCTACCTCATCTGATGTTTGGTGATCACAAACTGCAGTGCATAGCGATGGAAGCTGGATCTCAATGGGTAGGACGGCCTCAGCTCCATACACCAGGTAATATGGGGTCACCTGGGTAGAGTTGCGAGTCGTCGTCCGGTAAGCCCAGAGGGCGTTGGGGATCTTTTCCGGCCAACTCTTCTTGTTCTGACCAACCATCTTCTGCAGACTGTTAGAGAGGGTCTTGTTGAATGCCTCGATCTGTCCATTCGCCTGCGCGTGGTAGCGGGAAGTATGGTTTGACCGGATGTCGTACTTAGCGTACAATTTCTTCAATTCAGCTGCCCGGAAGTTGGTGTCGTTATCGGTGAGGACGGTGTGAGGGACTCCAAATCGGTGGATAATGTTGGAGCTCACAAAGTCAACGATGGAACGGGCCTTGACCTCTTTGAGAGGAACTGCTTCCGCCCACTTGGAGAAGAAATCTGTAGCGGTCAGGATGAACCTGCATTGGCGGGCTGTTGCCGATGGATACGGTCCCACTACATCAAGTCCCCATACCGCAAATGGACAAGAGTACTTGGTGGGGTGGAGGGGTTCTGGCGGCCGATGCAAGAAGTTGGCGTGTACTTGGCACGCGTGGCATCTCTTGGCATACCCAATGCAATCGTGGATCATGGAGGGCCAGAAGTACCCTAACCTCCGGATTTGATGGGACAGCATCGGTCCAGCTTGATGGGCGCCACAGGAACCAGCGTGAACCTCTTGCATAACTTGAGGTATCTCTACTCCTTGGATGCAATGGAGGAGGACACCATCGAAACTCCGTTTATAGAGGATCTACTCAAGACTGGGGCCGCTCTGGAGGGTAAATTGAAGTGCGCGGCGTCGGATTTGCTCGCGCTCGACCCGGTCGTCCGGGAGGCGACCATTTTGGAGATACTCGACAAAAGGTGCTCTCCAGTCGGGGGTGGTTTCAACCACTGCGTCTGACGAACCCAGGACTCCCAATATGGAGGGTCCCGCGGTGAGATGACTTACCCGCAGGCTATCACGGTCCTCTTGGGTGACGGGGGCAATGACTCTCTGGTGGGCCACATGTATGATTAGGTCATCTTGCTCGGGTTCTGCGAGCGACGCGGCTAAGCCAGCCAGGGCGTCCGCTTGGCCGTTCTGTGACCGTGGGACATGGGTAACCTCTGGCCGAGAAGAGAACTGGGCCATTAGGAGGAGGGTGTACTCCAACAACGGTGAAAGCTCTGGCTTCCTGACGACGTAGTCGCCATTAACTTGTTTGATTACCAGCTCGGAATCTCCCTTCACATGTAGATGGGGGACATGGATCTCAAGGGCCAACTCGAGGCCGGTGATGGGAGCCTGGTACTCTGCCTCGTTGTTCATACAACCTTCTGACAACAGGAACGAGTACGGCAAGACAGCTTGCACCGGGGTAATGAAAACAATACCCAGACCCACTCTGTTGAGCTTGGGGTCGTTGAGCCTTCTACCGGTGGGGCTCCGGGAGGCGCCGTCGAAATGCATTTGCCAACACGGGACAACATGATCGACTGAGAGGATCGTCTCATCAGGGAAATCCAGGTCCAGGGATTGATCCGCAGAGGTTGTATGGGCAGCTAAAAAGTCTTCCAATGCCTGTCCCTTAACGGCCTTCTGAGGCACGAACCTGATATCAAACTGCTGGAGAATCACCGCCCAACGTGCTAGTCGGCCAGTAAGCATGGGGCGGTTCAGGATGTACTTCAGTGGATCTACCCGAGAGATCAATTGCACCTCGTGGTGTTGCAGGTAGTGTCCCAACTTCTGCACGGTGAAGACGAGCACAAGACAGCTCTTTTCGACAGGGGAGTATCGAATCTCCGTATCGAGAAGCATGCGGCTGAGATAGTAGAGACTATTCTCAGTACCCTCGTTGTTCTTCTGGGTGAGCAGCGCACCGAGGGATCTCTCCAGGGTGGTCACGTAAAGGACCAGCGGCTTTCCGGAGACGGGTGGAAGCAAGACCGGAGGTTGGAGCAGATACTGCTTGATTTCCTCGAAGGTGATCCGACACTCCTCATCCCATTCGTAGGCAGCGCCTTTCTTCATGAGCCGGGAAAAGGGATTACACTTTCTAGACAGATTCGCAATGAATCGGCGTATATAGGCTAAGTGGCCTTGAAGGCCTCAGATCTCTCGAATGTTGCTCGGGGGAGGCATTTGGCTGATGGCCTTGATCTTCTCCGGGTCGATCTCGATACCTCGGTATCTGAGAACGTAGCCCAGAAACTTCCCGGAGGTGACTCCAAAGGCACACTTCAGCGGGTTCATCTTCAGGTGACGAGAACGGAGGAAGCCGAACACTTTCTCAAGGTCTCTGAGATGGTCTTGGCGCTGGCATGATTTGACTACAAGGTCATCCACGTAGCATTCCACCAATGTCCCGAGGATCGGTTTGAATATGCGATGCATGGCCCTCTGATAAGTGGCACCTGCATTTTTCAAACCGAATGGAATTACCTGGTAGAAAAAGGTACCCTGGGGATCCCTGAAGGCATTGGACACCTCGTCTTCAGGGGCCATCCGGATCTGGTTATAACCGGAATACCCATCCATGAAAGAGAGGGCTTGGAACCCGGCCGTGGCGTCAATCAACAGCTCCGTCACTGGGAGTGGGAAGTCATCCTTTGGGCAGTGGCGATTAAGATCGCGGAAGTCGATACAGAATCTGATCTGCCCATTCTTCTTCCTAACTGGCACAATGTTGGCAAGCCACTTGGGGTACTGGACCTCCTTAACGAAGTTGGCTTTGATTATCTTATCAACTTCGGCTTCAACCATGGCACCATGAAAAGGGTGCATCTTCCTGGGAGGCTGCTTAAACCCACGATGTTTTGCCGGGAGGCCCAGATGGTGGACGGCCACCTGGGGATCCAACCCCGACATCTCATCGTAACTCCAAGGAAACACATCACGGTGCTGTTTGAGGAAGTCTGCGTACTGCTGCCGCTCCTCGAGGGACATGGCCGCACTGATCAATGTGGGTCTCGGATCTGCCTCTCTACCAAGGTTCACCTATACCAGTTCATCAATCGTGGTAGAGATGCCTTCTTCAAAGGCTGGTGGAGCATCCTCCAAGTCTTCCTCCCCAGCTATGGGGGGAATTCCCGCGACGGAAGATACTTCTGGGCTCTCAAAACCCGAGGGGCAGCTGGTGCCGGCTTGGGCAGCAGCGGTCATCACATCAGGAGACTCACTTGTCATTGAGACCATATAAATGAATGCATTCGATCCTATCCCATCTGGCCTTCAGCCTAAAGGGCCACATTTGATGATGTCAAAGCAGTGGTGACGTGTCGGCCTGAGTCGATTAATTCCAGCCCGGCGGAAGAGACACGTATGGCGCACCGCCATTGTCATCATCTTGACGTCCCAGTATCATACAGGAGTAGGAGGTTCCGGGATGACCCGAGCCTAGTTGATGTAGGAGTACGAGGTGATTTTCCGCCGTCGCTTGGACACGAGAACATGCCTTCCTTGCGTACCCGAAACAACAAAGCATTGCCCCATGTCGGGGGTCGTGGCCTCCAACCGGTGGATCGGGAGGATGTAGGCGTTGTCCATGCTTTCCCAGAGATCACTTGTGATCGGGGCGGGCTCATCCTCACTTACCAGGATTTTCTTGTCCTTACTTTTGTAATAACCCGCATCCAGATAGCGGGCCTCACAAGAAGCGAAAGGGGACGCGTCTCCTTGGAGCACGCCTACTCGACCGTTGAGCGAGTACTTGAGGCACTGGTGATACGACGAGGGGACCGCTGCATGCAGATGGAGCCATGGCCTACCCATCAATGCATTGTAGGTGGTGTCCTGAGAAACAACCATGAACTCGGTGCTGGAAATTAAGCCACCGAACTGAGTCTTCAGGTGGATCTTGCCGACTGGGGTTTGCTCTGTCCTGTCGTACCCCTGGATTCTGAGGTCAGAGGGAGTTAAATCACCTTCGGACAGACCCAGCTTTCGCAGCGTCCAGGTCGGGATTAGATTGATTCCAGAACCCGTGTCAACGAGGTAGCGGCAGACTTCTACACCGTTGAAGTGGCCAGTGATATACAGCGGGATAATGTTCCCCTGTATGGGACGGTCCTCATCTTCACCGGAGAACGAGATAACCGCCTGACATTCGGCGTTTTCAATCATCTCGGTATGGAAGGATTCCACAGCTACTACTTCCGTCTCGAACTGGAGGGGGATCCTTAGGGCCTCGGCAAGTGCTTCGCGCATTTCAGATGACAGGCGAAGGGCCTTCAGGATGAAGAGTGTCGCCGGAATGCCGGCCAGGTGCTTCAGAACATCGTACTTTCGTGCCAAACGCGAACCTCTGCTCACAGGGGGTCGTTCGGCATTTGGAGGCACAACGGGTCCGGCTGGCTGAACCGACGATTGACTAGTACTGGGTACATCTTGCTGCCTACCAGTTGAAGCCTGAAGAGTAGTCGCCGGACTAGGATCGGACAGCCGAAGCTGGCCTGTAGCCAGGCAAGACTGACTATGATACAGATGAAGCGGCTCCCCCCGATCCAGTAGCACGAACGACGGTGGAGGTAGAGCCGAGGGTGTTGGAAGGGTTTGCGCGTGCTGAGGTCTGCGCTGAGCCTGCTTCCTGGTCTCGGTAGCGTGCACGGCTTGGCCACAAGTGCCTGCTGACGTGCCTCGATGACCAGCACGATTGCGATTCCGCTGTCGTTGACGTCGGCTGGAAATGTTGGGGAGGTCTGCCTGGGGTTCCCCCTCGTCGGGGGTCATATAGGGCTTTACCAGCTCCACGGTGTTAACCGAAGCGTACCCTTGACTGTCGCTCGAGGAGTCATCCACCACTGTGCGGATTCTGGGAGGAATCCCCATTTCGGGGGGCATAAAGTCGCCGAGAGTGCGGGATGATGACGGCACTGGCGGTGCACGTTGCTTCTTCTTGCGTCGCCGCTGCTTTCCCTTTTGGGAAGAGGTCGACTGTGAAGACGATGCGGAGGCACCAGCTACTTCTTCTGAAGGTTCCGACTGCTTCAGGCGCGCCCGGATGATACCTTGGGCACGAACAATGGTCTTTCGAGCCATCCAGTCGTCATATTTCTGGGATCCGCGGCTAGGGACCTGCTGCCACTCACCTTCGCTGTCGCTGCCGATTTCTGATCCCGCAAAGACGCCTGCCACTTGCGCTGGCGCTGGGCCCAACATGACTATGTTGTTGTTGACCTGGTCCTGAATCCAGTCTTTAAACACATAGCATCGCTTGAGGGTGTGCCCCAGGATCCGATGATAAGGGCAGTAGTTGGGGTGATCAGTGAGATGCGCCTCTGCCAGCCTTCTGCACTCAGGCAGACGCACAATCCCTTGCTCTAGAGCACTTCGGAAGTAGCCAGGGACCTGATTTTCGTTGAACGAATAGGTATGGTACCTTCTTTCCGGATAGGGGGCCCTGGGGGCCTGGTCCTGACGAGGGACCGGAGGGGCCTACCGAGGAGGCGGCACCTGGTTGTCTCACCTAGGTGGCGGTGGCGCGTTGCGCGGGGGAACCTGTCGGTTCTGAGGCGGTCGCTGCTGGGCGGGAGCCTGTGCTTGAGGTGGAGGACCTCTGCGGGGTTGCGGGGGTGGTGCCGCCGGCAGCAACTCCAGCTGCCTCGGGGCTTCTATTTGAGCCACCGCAGCGGGTTCAGCCCTGGCCGTCCTCCTAGCTGGGATCATAGGGGGCAGCAAACGTGCCAGACTGGCCTGTTGGAGGGCTTCCTCGAGGTGTTGAGCCTTATCCGAGAAATCTCTGAACCCTCCATGGTAGTTCTGGGTAATCAAGGTGGGTACCAGCTCTGTCTTGACGTTCCCCACACACATCGTCAGTAATTTCTCCTGAGTCAGTGGCATATTGAGGGAGTACGTAAGTCCCTTCCACCGGGCGATGAAGTCTGCGACTCGCTCATCAGGCATCTGCTTGCACTTGAAGAGGTCTGCAATGCTGTTCTTTCGCGTGGTGGAGCTGAACGGGTACAAGAACTGCCGGCGAAGGTCCTCCCAACCGGTCACCGATCCGATAGGGAGCTGGTTGTACCAGACGAATGCCGGACCTTCCAATGTCTGTACAAAACATCGGAGTTTGGCGGCTTCTTGCTGAGCCGGGGTCCCCAGCATGGGGCCACACCTGGAAGAAAAATGTGCCAAGTGCTGTGGCGGGTCTTCTATCCCGTTGAAAGGCGAGAATGTGGGGTTCCCAAAACCCGGAGGCGCAGGCATATCGTCCACCCACGCGGGATAAGGCCTTCCATCCGGTGGGACCGCCACATGCCGCGTTTCCAACGCCTCGAGGCGGGCTGTGAGTGCCGCAATAAGGTCCTCCGGGTGGGGGTCCCTGTCTTGACGGGGATCCCTAACCACAAGTGCATTGCCAGGTTCTTCAACACGGTAGATGGCTTCGGCCTCTCATGGGTCAAATGGATGGACGACCTGCGGGGCGACTGGGGGAACCCGGGTTGGATTCTTCAGATTGCCCCGTCGCTCGGGGGGGTTTGGCGAGACGTATCGCACCCTCTTGCCGTATGTTCCGGCTTCCGCCCTGTCTGCGTCAGTGGCATGATCAGGGTTGCCCAGAGGCATCTCACTGGGGGGGATTGTTCCTGACCCTGCTGCCCCGGCCTGGGATTACCATAGTCGGGTCACCGCTCTACGGCGCCCTCTGCCAATAGTTCGTCAACCAGCCTCTTCTGCTCAGCAAGCTGCTGGCGTAACGTGGACTTCTCAGGATCCTCGTCCGTTTTTTACATGGAAGCGGATGGGTCGGAGTGCTTGACAGCTCTGACGTGCTCCTTACCCTTTCCGGCGTTTCGACTGAGTACCAGCGACTCTGTGGGTACGGGCAGGCCTAGCAGGTTCCTCTGCTGACGGGTAACTCTCCCTGATGGGTCCAGTAGTGGTGGTGCGCCCTCTGGGGGTAAGTCTCCATCAAGGAGTTCCAGTTCATCTTCCCTGTCCACAATGTCGGCCATGTGGACCGCGATTCCTCTCGAGGGCATGTCCTCGATGTCGCATAGCGAATCGGGTTGTCGTCGAATAGGATCGACTAGTGTCCCCAACCACAGACTTGCACATGGGGGGTGGCTTCCCTGACGATCTTGAGGAGTGCTTTAAAACTTTGAACTCATTTTCGTTGGAGGGAACTCTGGTGACCTGGCGACTCGGGGTGCTGGGTCACAAGGAGCGCGGCCACATCGATCAGGCGGCACTGTTCGCCAATCTCCTCGAAGTGCTCTCGACTCCTGGGGTATACCACCCATTCGCAATGGAGGCGGAAGTGCGTCGCCCAGAGGGTTCGACAAAAGAATCCCACTTCTTCAGGGGTAAGAGACTCGAGTACGCGGAAATTCAGCGCCGCCGTGGGCCAGAACTTCTCTGGGAAATAGTCCGCTGCAAGAATACTCCAGAAGCTCCTAGGCTCGAACTCAGGGTCTGGCCCTGTGTTGCCCCACTCGTCAACCGGGGGCGGCTGAGGAACCGGTAGCGGTACCGAGGTGGACCTTTGGGATAGTAAGCTTGGTGGTGGATAATACGGCAAACGAGCTGACTGGCCGCTGAATTCCGAGCCATCCTCCGAAGAGTGAGGTGTCCTGGCCACGATGTCACGATACGAAAGAATGATAATCACAGCTTCCGGAACAGGAGCCGCGGCTACCAGCGACAGGTCGTGTCGTCTCTCTATCGTCGTTGGCCCCCAAAATAACTCCATGTGATCTCTGGTAGAGGTAGAGGGCTCTTCTGGTGACAGAGGCGGTGATTGCGTGGTCGAGACCTGCGGAATTCCCAGGATTTCTTCCTCTTGGATGTACCTGGGTAGAGAGACGGGAATCCGGAGGACCTCAAATTCTGGGAGAACGAGGCTAACACGTCTGGTTCCTGCCCCAGTCCTTGATACGGAGGAGCGGGGAGAAGGTTCCATCGCTGAATCGCATTCCGCTTCCGAATCGGAGAAGCGGGCAGGTTTGATCTCCACCTGGGCCTTCCCAGGATTCTTCTTGTGGCGGCGACGACCCGCTATCCTGCCCCGGGGTGGCTCTTCGGGACAGGGTTGATCCCTATCATGGAGTCGCGGGGTGGCACTAGCGCCGTGGCGGAGAGGGCCCCCACTCGAGATAGCCGGGGTGCGAGGGGCACCAGGGAAAATTTAGAAGGGTACATGGGGAGGACCTCCATGAATAGTACCCATGTGGGCGGGGCCACTGTTGGAACTGGCAGGAGCATGGGGAGGACCTCCATAGTCGATGCGAGTAGAGCGAGGCCGACCTACACTCCTCGAGTTGCTGGGGCGAGGAGGACCTTCTCCAGTTGCAGAGAGGACGTAGGGAGGGCCCCCACGTTGGAGAAGGACCGAATGGACGGTGCCTTCAGAAGGATGGACTCCATACCCTGTACAGTGGGCGCGGGAAATGTTTCCGCGCTGAGCGTCACTGCCGCGAGGCAGGTCTTCCTACAGGATGGGGGTAGCACGAGGCATGCCTCCATAACGAACCTCGGAGCGGGGAAGGCCCACGCTCTGTGGAGTAGTGGTACGGGGAGGACCTCCGTACGGGGTGGCATTACCGCGGGCTAGCTCGCGGCGATCACCACTTGGGCCTGCAACCCGGAGAGTCAACCCAGCCTGCCCATGGGGTGGTTGGGGTCTCAATCTTGGTTGGGAGAAGGGCTTCCCCTGCTAAACGTACACGGGGGATTCATAATGCACTTCGGCGGTGGCTCGGGCCACTGTAGCTGTTGACGTGGACGCGCCTGAGCGACCGTCCTCAGCCTGGGCCCGGCGCTAACGTCGGGTCAGGCGGGCCGGTGCAGGTGGTGCAGGGATGTAGTCTGCCTGCTCTTCCTCCGGGGCCGGACGGCGGTGCTGACGCGGCCGGACGGGAGCTCTCGCCTGGGGCCCCCGGGTCGGGGCCCTGAGCGGACTGAGTCAGACAGCGCCCGCCTCTTCAGCGTAAGGCGAGGAGTCATCAAGGAGTTCCGGGGATAGGCTCCCGAAACGGTTGAATGTCAGGGTGGGGAGCAGGGGCTCCCTGCGCGGCCTGTTAGGGCGGCGTTGACGGCGGGGCCTGGAGGCCTCCAGGTCCAGGCGGGCCATATCTCGGGTTGGGATGACCCCTTCTTCCTCATACCTGCGCACGAGGCTGTTGATCACCCTTCGTTAGATGACCTCTGATGGGGAAAGGGGACGTGGGCGTCCCGTATTCCGTGACGTGGCAGCCATCGTAGCGGTAGTGGCGCCATGTGGGGTGGCCGTCGTGTTGTTTCCCCTACCCCTGCGTGGGCGAGGAGTGGATGGTGACCGCATCTCTGAAATAGCAACCTGGTACCTGAGAAACGAAGGGATCAACTCATCAGTACTGAGAGGAAAAGGATTGACAGCCAGTGCCCCAGCGTTCTTCCATTCACCATGTCTGTGAGAAGGATCCACGCCAACACGCTGCAGAGCGGAGTGCCCCACGTTCTACTACCCCGACTTCCGGTGAGTTTCACGATAGGCCCGCTATTTGCTTGGCGGGACCAGGCACCGGATATCTGGATCTGGTGACACATCAATCTAATGGTGTCTCGAACGCTACTAATCTCCATATTGAGGAGAAGAATTTCACGTCGGGTTCACCATTTCTATTTCCGACGCTTTCGCCGGGGCGCGCGCTCGTCCGTCCGTGGGGGAGGACGCGCGACGCTGTTGTTGCCCCGCATTCCCGCTTTCCAAAGGCGGGCGGCATTCTCTCCTTATTCAGGGATGTCTACTCCTTGATCGAAACGGGATGATGGGATGTTGGTTCTTCCTCCTGCGGATTCCTCCTCAGAACTCATCACCTAGTCCGGGTCTCCCTTATAGATTTAATACGTAGTTCGTGAAACTCTTCCCAGTTCCATGTTTCCATGGACGCCAGTTAATTACACTGCTTCTGTCGGGACATTCCAAAGGGTCCAGTCAGGGCAGCAACCTTCGGTCAGGGGAGTAGTCACGTTGAGGCATTAGTAGCGTGTTTGGATGCTGGGGTACCTGGCATGTCTATCTGTTATCCTTGACCACAAGGCTTCTCGAGGGCATGGAAGACTGAGGCATCCTACATCGAGCGCGGGGAATTATATTTTATAGACACATATCTGAGGTTTTCCCCAGCTTCCCGTGCTCAACATAGGGTATTCCGCAAGTTTAACATCCAGCGGAGACGGATCAACCCAACCAGAGCATTAGCTAGGATAGATCGAATTGAGGGATCCTCCTTGAAGGGATATCGATACCGACGTGAACTCTGTCGTGAATAAACGACGGGCGATGGGTGTCAGAGAACCGACGTAAATGAGGGACCTTGGTCCGATGGGAGTTGGGCTTGAACCTATGGGAGGATTCCTACATACCATGCCTTGACATGGATCAAAGACCTCGTAGTTCAGGTGGGATGGGTCGCAATGGATTACCACTGGACCAGAATGCAGTTTAATGTCATGCTGGACCGGGGTGAGACCCGACGTGAAAGTAGACCCGTGGGTCCACTATTGGTGGGCTTGAACCTCGTGAAGGCTTCCTACGTACCATGCCTTGACATGGATCAAAGACCTCGCAGTTCAAAGGGGATGGGTCGCAATGGCTTACCACTGGACCAGAATGGGACCTGACGTGAATGGATGATGGGTGGGCTTGAACCTCATGGAGGCTTCCTACGTACCATGCCTTGACATGGATCAAAGACCTCGTAGTTAAAAAGGGGTTTGTCGGTGAACCGACGCGAAAGTAGACCCATGGGTCCACTATTGGTGGGATTGAACCTCATAGAGGCTTCCTACGTACCATGCCTTGACATGGATCAAAGACCTCATAGTTCAAATGGGATGTGTCGGTGAACAGACGTGAAAGTAGACCCGTGGGTCCACTATTGGTGGGCTTGAACCTCATAGAGGCTTCCTACGTACCATGCCTTAACATGGATCAAAGACCTCGTAGTTCAAATGGGATTTGTTGTTTAACGTCATGCTGGACGGAGATGGGACCCGATGTGAAGAAACGACGGGTGGGTTTGAACCTCAAAGAGGCTTACTACGTACCATGCCTTGACATGGATCAATGTCCTTGTAGTTCGGAAAAGGGGTCAGGGTTGGTGCTCACTCTAATCCCACGTGAGTCATGCTCGGTGTGAGAAACAAGAGGTTGCAAGGACCTGACGATCACGTCGCGAGGGGTGCATCTGTGAGAAGCGAAAAGGGGCTTACGCGTTGGGCGGCCCATGATGTTGGGACTTACTCCAGGATGGAGGCCCAGAGGGGGGTGCCTCGTTCCCTATCACGTCCTCCACTGACCTTGGTAGTGGGGAAGTACGGAGATGCACGGGTGCAATCATCCGTACGAATGGTTAGGGGCTTACGCACTGGGGCAGCCCTTCCCCTGCGAACATACGCCACTCCGACAAGGAGGATCTCATTCAATGAGCGGAAGAGTTCCATTCCCGTGGAGACGAGTGGTGTAAAGAATGTTCAACCTGGGGGGACCCTTCCTGAGGGAGACGAGGTTGGGTCACAGTTTAACATCATGTGTTGAGGACGTGGTGCTTGGCAGTTTAACGTCCTGCAGCTCGGACGAGGTGGGTTCACTCCACACCCCTAGGACTTACATAACCGGTACCCTCTGGTCCTTGGGGAAGGGAAGGTGCCGGTAAGGCCATGGTCATGGGGGGTTGTGGAACGAACCATTGAGGGGTCCACGTTAGCGTGGCTATGCGAAGAAGCAATAGCCGTTAGCGTGCCTATGCGAAGAAGCATTAGGCGAAGCAACGCTACGGGTGGTATTGTCCATGGGACTTTGAAATCACATCGTGCAAACCTGGAGGGTCGCACGGGAAGATGAATCACTAAGCAGAGGAGTGTTCTTTGCGAAGTGGGGTGCCTTGGCCTTAGCATGGGGCATAGGTGTGAGTGGAAGGCGCTTCGCGAAGTGGAACAGTGTTCGCGGAGCACTGCCTCACGAAGGAGGAGTGTCTCGCGAAGCAGGGTCCAACCAAGCAATGTGCTTCACGAAGTGGAGCGATCCTGCCTTAGCATAGGGATCACTCATATGGGTTGGGTGTTTCGCGAAGCACAAGTGCTCCGCGGCTGCCCAGGTTCCCTTGGGAATCCCCTTCCTTCGCGAATGCCCTTGAGCTTCGCGAAGGGAATCACTCTCGGAAGAGGGGCTCAAAACGAGACAAAGCATAGTCGTCTCGCGAAGTAGAAGTACCTCGCAGAGCTCATGATTCCCGGGGCAAAGTGTGCTTCGCGATTCGGGAGAGGAGAAGCCGAAAGGTCCGGTTGTCCCTCCTCCCGGGACTCCGGGGGAGTCCAGTATTTATAGGGAAGGGGCGCCGCGATACCGGACTCGCGCGCCACCTCTGGTGCTTCGCGGCGGCTCGCGAACGTCAAATGAATTCACGGAGGATTATCGCCTCTGGTGCTTCGCGGCGGCTCGCGAACGTCAAATGGGTTCGCGAAGGATTACTGCATCTGGTGCTTCGCGGCGTCTCGCGAACGTCAAATGGGTTCGCAGAGGATTACCGCCTCTGGTGCTTCGCGGCGGCTCGCGAACGTCAAATGGGTTCGCGGAGCATTACCGCCTCTGGTGCTTCGCGGCGGCCTCATGGTTGGGGGCGCTTCGCGGCGGGGCTTCGCGGCGGATCTTCGCGAGGCAGCGCGCCAGCCTTTTTTGTTCCTTTCCTTCGGGCCACATTTTTGGTGCCAACAGTGACCAATGCGATAAAGAAAATAAAATAAAAACTAAACTGAAACATACCTGTCTCCTGTGACTATACTTGTCACCGCCCAACATATAAGAAACGCAACGCCCCAAGGGTCAAATCATGTTCCTACAAGGGAGGAAATCCCAAAATAATTATTTGAAAATTAACTATACCCAATCCATCCAACATCAAAATTCCAATCAATCGCCCATCCAACAACCAATTCATCCTCAATATCACTACCCTTCCCATTATTCCTTGAACAAATACAAAAAAAAATCCAAATCCAATTTTCAACTAAACTAAAGACCATAGAAACTACCTTATCACCCCACTTAAGAAATGAAAACCCACCTATGCCACTACCCCAACCGTCCCCAATCACATCACATGGAAAATCCTTATATCCATTACCCACCTCGACACAATATGACTAAACAAAGCTTTTACCATCTTTGAGTGGAGATACATCTCACCAACAACTACATTAGTTCAAATGGTTCACTAAATAAAAAGAAGGAGTGGCTATGAATACCTAAAATAAAGCTGATCCATACAATAATGACACTTAAGTGTTGAAAAAAATAGAAAACAAATCAATGTTCACTTATTGTTTATGCCATGCCAGGGACATCACGACATGGTTTAGACCAAATCAAAATCGAAAATAAAAATAATAGATGAAAAAAAAATTAAAACTAAGGTAGTACTTAAAGATTTTTAGTGCATAACTAATTGTTTTTTGATTTAATATGGATCTATTCGGGGGAAGCAGTTTCTCAGCTTGGGTAAAGAGAAAGCCCTCTCATTTAGGCCAAATGAGAATAGAGAAGAAAAAACAGATTGAGAACATTAAAATTAATTTAGGACATACAAATTTGATGTCGATTGAAGAGGATGGAAGGATTTTCCCATCCTGGGTAACCAGAGTGCTTCTACAGATCTTTATTTTTAGGGTTGTAGTCTCACAGACATAGGAGAATTGGGGCTGTTGTATTTTTGGGGAAACCTTTCCCAACGGTTTTTAAAAACCGTTGGGATATGTATTCTATACCAATGGTTTTTAAAATCCTTTGTTTTAGGTTGTTGTAATGGGAATTTAACCAACAGTTTCATTGAAACTGTTTGGGAAAAGGAGGCATTTCCCAACGGTTTGGGAAAACCACTGAGAGAGGCTGGTAATAATGGGTGTTTACCAACAGTTTGTTAAAATATTTAGGGTAGTCCACCTATTCCAACGGTTGTTTCACAACTTTGGCATAAAATTGTTGGTATATCTATGAATTCTAGTAGTGTACCCTATAGGTAGAGTTCCAGGGAAGATGCGACAACTGTTTAAATTGTTTTCAATTTCTAGGGGGCTTGTATTATGTCCATTGTTTTCAAATTACAATTGTTCTTGTGGTTATACATCAATCTCATGGTTATACCTTACTTTTTTTGGTTTTTTACATAAATTTCCCTTTTAGAGTGCGTACAGATCTCTAAGGCAATGAATTCCTTATTCGGGAAAAGCCTTCAAGTGCTAGTCACCAATCTAAGGCCTATGGAAGGCGGGCATGGGGTAGTCATGTCCGGGCCCTATGGGATGGGTCGTGAAAATGTTGTACCAAAGGGCGGTCAGTTCTACCAGAAGAACTAAGAGTTTATGTTTAAGGAGGAAATGGTGTAAACTGTATTGAGTTCATATTTTAGTATAGGGAGTCTAGTGTTGGTGCGACAATTGACATATCTATACATTTGGACCCATAATTCTGTTTTCTGACTCGGTACAGGAAAACACTAGTTACTAGCAGTTTGAAAAGTTTTCTTAATATTTCTCGATTCAGCTCACTAGGTAAAACTTATTTATCATGGAACATCTATTTCTTAAAGGATTCCTCCACAAAGAGAGCCCGCCAGGATTTCAGTTAGAGATCATGAAAGTGTCCCACCAAGTGACGTGGTTTAGATACATGGACCACTCATAATTATGGTACCTTTATGTGGTGTTCTAGCCGCACCACCACTCATTGAGTAGAATATGCTACCAGTGGTTCTTGCTCTATGGATGAGTGCATTGCATGAGTTTTAGAGAAAGAGTCCTCTATGGTTTCGTGGAGAGACGAACCTCCAGTTATCCAAGGACTATCATGAGGCATTTTTTGTGTTTTTCTATTTGTAGAGACACGAACCGTGTAGATGTTTATCTTGTCCACTGGCCTTCTTTCAGGCTCGGTAGGATGATGGTGATGCTTTATACTCCAGGTGCTTGAATAGATGAACCTCACTTTGATGGAATTTAAGAACCTTTTCTGGTGGATTTCATGCCCATTACAATATGCTCTGTGTGTATTCACTAGCTGCTGTGTCTGCAGTAGGGAATCCAAACTGTGGCTTAGTACTCGGTGAGATTTACCAAACTCTCTGGAGACTCCACCGACATGATACATGACCCTTACTTTAGGGATCATACCTTTGTGTAGGGGCTCCAATTAGAGACTAGAGCTATGAATATTTCTCTCATCATACTAATTCATGCTGGGGTGCTAGAGTGAGATTTGTAGTCGGAGAGCTTCCTTTCCGAGAACGCACCAAGAGTGAGAGCCCCTACCAGACGATGGGTAGCTAAGTCATCTGTTGCTAGAAATAGACATGTGATGTAGAAGCCGAAGCTATCTAGACCTTTTGAAGGGCGACCCCGAGACGCCAAGTATGAGGTGTGTGGTGCGAGGCTCGAGATTCTGAGGGATCCACTTTCAAGTCATGATCTATTATCCTTGCGGGGGATAGGGTCACAGAGCTCGTAACTGTCCGACTCCCCACGAGGATGATCGGTAGATGGTGGAGCGGACACTGAGGTAGCAATAGTGGCAGGAGCGTGAGTGTCATCAAGGTGGTGGATGTGGCAGGGGAGAAGGATGTGCATCGGGAGGTGGTCAGGGTCACCAGGCACTACAACCACCATCCGCAATCGGTCCACCATGAGCTCTAGGAGTAGGTGGATGGGGATAGGCCCATCTATAGGAAATAGAGGATCATGATCCTGATGTCTCTAAGATGATACGAGATATGATTTTTATCTTCTCTACATTAGCATTAGTGCTTGTCGACACTGGTTCAGACTTTCTTTTTGTGCTGCAGACTTAGTTCGAGAATCTAAGATTCTGACAGAGCTTTTAGCACAAACTTTGTGTTTGGAAACTCTGATAGGAGAAGATTCAGTGGTCACACCCTGGTGCTAACAGTGTGATCTTAATCTCATAGGAGAGAGTTTCATATGGGATCTTCTAGTAGTGGCATTGAATCCCTATGACATCATTCTAAGAATGGACTGGCTATCAGCAGTTCATGCAATGATTGACTACTTGAGACGTATAGTGTGATGTACATGCAGAGATGGAGGCCATTTTTCCTTTTATAGGGAGAAGGAAAACAGAACAGCACGAGATGGACTTGTGCTCAGGAGGGTGAGACCGGTTACATATTAGCTAGTTTGCATGACCTTTGACATAGTGGATGAGGGGAGTCCATAGTTCCTAGTAGCGGGGTACATGCATGCAGATGTATTTCTAGAATATTTCCCAGGAAAACCACCTCATAGAGAGGTTGAATTCCGCATTGTATTGTACCCAAGAAAAAAACCGATATCTTGCACCAGCATATTGGATGGCCCCTGCGGAGCTCTGGGAGTTGAGGGTACAGTTGGAAGACTTCAGAGGAAAGGATTTTTAAGGCCCAATTTTTCTCCATGGGCATCCTTGGTTTTGTTTTCCAAGAAGGAAGATAGACGTTTGAGTCTATTCATGGACTTCTGGTGCCTAAACCAAGTGACCATGAAGAAAATGTATCCTATGCCATCGATTGATGATCTGTTTGATCAATTGAAATGAGTGAAGTGGCTATCGAAGATAGACCTCAGATCAGGCTATCTCTAGCTTCTTGTGATGGATGTGAACATCCTGAAGACAACATTAAGATGTCGGTACAGACATTAAGGATACCTAGTAATGTTGTTCAGTGTGACGAATGCCCCTGTAGCGTTCATGGGTCTCATGAACAGGATCTTCCAGCCATACCTTTATCACCACATGGTGGACTTCATAAACGAAATATTAGTGTACTTAGTGTCTGAGGAAGAGCATGCAGTACACTTGGAGATAGTTTTAGACACACTCTAGGGGCACCAGTTATACAGGAAGCTCTCTAAGTGTGTGTTTTTGATACGGAAGGTCCACTTCTTGGGACACGTCGTCTCAGAGGCTGTAGTTGCAGTGGATCCAGTGATGATTGATGTATTAATTTCTTGGGATCCACCCAAGAGTGTTATAGAGGGGTGGAGCTCCCTTGGAATAGCTGGATATTATCTGAGGTTCATACCCCGTTTCTCTAGAGTAACAACACCTATGATTTCCTTGAAAAAAGTAGGGGAAACCATTCCTATGGTTAGAGGCATGATGACCAAGATTTCAACAGCTAAGGCCAAGCTTGAATACTGCTCCCATTCTACGGTTGTCGGAGGAGGCCACTGGCTACATGGTTTATTGTGATGCATCAGGGACTGGACATGGTTGCGTCCTGATGTTGGATGAATTAGTGATTACTTATGGATCACAACAGCAGATTACTCATGAGAAGAATTAGGTGAATCCTAACATGGAGTTGGAAGTGTTAGTTTTTTCATGAAGATGTGGCCACATCACTTGATGGGAGAGTAGTTCATTGTTTACTTAGACAACAAGAGTCTCAGATATATCTCCTCATAAAAAGATCTGAATCTGAGATAGTGACATTGGGTAGAGTTCTTTCATGAATATTACTCTGAGATACTCTATACTCCTAGGAAGGGGAACATTGTGGCAAATGCACTTAGTCAGAGATCAAGTTTGCATCTACTGAACGAGGCTTCAAAGCAGTTACCCTCTCTTTAGATATCCTATGAGAATAGAGATGAGAAAGTCTACCTCTAGTAATTGGTATTTTCTCCTCCACTCCTTCAGCGAGTCATGGAGGCGCAACTCGAAGACACCAGCTGTGAGACTATTAATGCTCAGATATTCTCAAGCCATGTACCTGACATATATTTTGAAGGAGGGGAGCACTCTATCCTTTTCAAAGGATTCACAGCTGTACCAGTGGCGCTGTGAGAGGAGGTGATGAGGAAGTTCCATACATCCCCCTTGGAAGTAAATCATGGCATGATAAAGATGTATCCAGACCTATGACATTAGTACTGGTGGTGAAGGATTAATAAAGAATTGGTAGAGTCTGTTTCTAGATGCCTCACTTATCAGTAAGTGATGGCTGAGCACCAGGTACCATCAGGCTTAACCCAACACCTAAAGATACTAGAGTGGTTGTGGGAAGGGATATAGATGGAATTCGTGATGGGGTTACCACGTATGTCTAGAGGGCACAATACCATCTAGGAGATTGTGACTGACTCACCAATTCATTCCACTTCCTTACTATTTGAGAGAAGGGTTTGGTAGAGAGCATGGGACGTATCTACATTCAGGATGTCGTGTGACATCATGGGGTGCCTTCGATGATAGTCTTAGACCGTGACGTAGACATCACATCCCGATTGTGGAAAGGATTTTAGGAGGATTTTGGGACACATATTCACTTGAGCACAAATTTTCACCTGCAGAAAGATGGTCAGACTGAGCTGACCATCCAGACCATTGGGGACATGCTTCGTGCATGTGTCCTAAATTTTGGTTATAGTTGGGAGGATGACCTACCCTTGGGGGAGTTTTCCTACAATAACAGATATCACTTCACCATTTGTATGGCCTCTTTTGAGGAATTGTATGGATGACAGTGCAGATCGTCTTTGTGCTGGACGGATCTACGAGAGCCAGCACTTGTGTGCCCAGAGATGGTATAGGCTACTGCTGAGATGGTGCAGGTCATCTGAGAGTGGTTGAAGACTTCATAGAGCCGACATAAGTCCTATGTTGATAGGCAATGGATACCACTGGAGTTCCAAGATGGGGGACCGCATATTTTAGTGAGTCTCCCCTCGATGTAATCTACAAAGATTTGGCCGAGGTGGAAAACTCTCACAGTGGTTTATCAGACCATTTCTAATACTTTAGAGGATTGGAAATGTGGTGTACCGCTTGGCACTACCACCATTGTTAGAGAGAGTTCATGAAGTCTTCCACGTATCCCAGTTGAGATGTTATGTGCAAGACCCATCTCACGTCATCAAACATGGCAAGCAGGAGATTGACGACGGGGTGGCTATTGCGGAGTACCAGGTGGAGATAAAGGATCGAATAGAGTGGATACTTTGTGGGTGGTTGATACCTCTGGTGCACGTTCTATGGAAGCATGAGAATCTCTAGGAGAGAACATGGAACGAGAGGCTCATATGCATGCCCAATACCCATTTTTGTTTGTGTGTCCCTATTTGGATTTTGGGGATGTAAAATCCCAATGTGGGGAGAATGTAAAGACCCAAAAACTTCAATGTATATTTTTTATTATTTGGGATTATTAAGCATCTAATAAAATTTAGGGTGTGTAATCCTGAGGCCTGGTGTGTCCAGGAAGAATTTTGGAACATTTTTTAAGGTGTCTTTAGTTAACGTGCAAGCGAAATTTTTTATTTTTTGAACCGTCTCCCAAATTAAAAATCTGGGGGCATCATTGAATCTGTAGTGCCAGGATTTTCTTAAGAGAAGCTTCACTAGGACCAAAGTTGGTTGGTAGAAAAAGATAGTTTTTTTACATTTTAAAGATTAATAAAATAACTTGTAATTGGTATTTTATTTTATCTTTCTCTAACAAATGGGTGGCGATAGCGAGACCAATAACATGACTAGCCATTTAATGGATTGACTCATCAACTGCGTAAATAGACCATTGTGAATTAAAAGAGGTTCATTAAAGCATTTAATGAACCTCATTAATTCTTCAACGCATTAGTCACCTTCCCCAAACCTATTTAAATGGAGCTCAGGGTGGGGTTTTGTCACAAATTCTTCAAAATAGGAAACTCTAGTGGTGTTCTGCGGCAACATCCATTGACGGAGGACAAATGCTTGGGTGGAAAATATCTGGGATCGACGAATGTTGATGACTCCATCTAATGTGGACATTCCTCATGCCGTAACTGTGACACCTCAAACAGATCTCTAGGTGGGGAGTTTATGATTGGTTTTGGTTTAAAATTATTTAAAAGAGTTTATTTAATCGTTAATGTTACATAAATTTATTCCAACTTAATATCAAGTACACACCGATGGCTGGGGCCGAATGAACAAGGCATGGACCCTCCACAACTTCATTTATGTTGCGTTCTTCAGGAACGTCTTTCCGGAATTTTCACGAAAACGTGAGACAGAGTGTCACGCTATGAATATGGATATTCGGGAGGCTCTAAAGTGCAGATCGCACCAAGAACAAACCACCAGAGGACATCGGTGGCCCATGGAAGGAACCGCTAGTGTGGCCAGAGGGTCATGACAGGATGGGTGGTGCGGTCCCATTCCATGCACGTCAGCTGGAGACCAGTCATCCACCCGACCGACTATTACATGCAGTGGGGAATCACCCTGATGGCCGAAGGAAATGGCCCTACATCTGTTGGGCTTGCTATCGAATGGTCTGCCTTGATGCGGACCGGGCTGGTCAAATGGGCCGGACCCGTGGTCTAGTGGGCTGGCGGGGGTGTGCCGAGCCCCACCTGGCAGGTCGGGCTAAATGCGAACAGGGCCCAAAAACTAGCCAAGATGACTCCAATGGGCTAGACCCAATAAATCAGCCTGACTATTAACAAGCCAAACCCGAGCAGGGTTATATAGACCCTGCAACCTATTGTGTCAGGCCGGCCTGACCGAGTTGGACTGGGTCGAGACCCAACCGACCCCTGAATAAAAAAACTCCTATAACTGATGAACATGGTTTTTTTTGAAACACTGTCAGTTCTGTTGGGCCACCTTTGGGGAAGAGGTCCCTCTAGCATATTCCATCGGGCTTGACTAGGTTGGGCCAGACTAAGCTATAATCACCCCCATTTCAATGAAAGGGGTGAAACTAACAGACTAGACATCCAATCGATGCATCCTCTATTTTTTGAGGACCCTTGTGACATGGTGGTCCTTTGGAGGTACTCTATAGGTTTTTTGATGGAGTTTAACATGTCACCTGGGTTAGATCAGACTTGAATCCAACTAAGGACTTTTTACCAAAGTGGCCAAATCTCACAGACCAGGCATCCGATCGACACGTTATCTGTCATATTGGGACCCGTATGATAGGTTATCCCCTTGGGTATGATTTTAGCAGAACTTCATACTGGTTGAGATATTACTGATGGATTGAGGAGCAGAGAATCTCGGATATCGGGGGTTCTTCTTGCGAGAATCTAGAGGCAAGCTATGACATGAAGAAGAAGAGAGAAAAATACAGGTTTGCATCAGAAACACCAGAGTGGGATGATATAGCTATATGAAAAATTATCCATACCTCTATACCAGTGCCCATTATAGGTCAACACTAGCAACCAATACCGCTCAGCACCAGCGACCATTACGGGTCAGCACCAGTGACCAATACGGGTCAACACCTATAACAACCCTTCATTTTATTTCACACGTAGACATGATTTATTAAATAAAAAACATAACTTGATACAACATATAATATTGAGAGGTCAATAATATTAGGGGATAACGAAAATTACATACCAACTTAAAACATAGGACACAACATCTTTTTGAAAACATCCTTTACATGACCACTACATTCCCTCGTACTTAGCAGTGCATGGGATAAACTGAGGACATGAAAAAGAAAAGGGTGAGCTATAAATCCTATTAAGGGAGTTAACAAGGCATAAAATGAATGATACAATACATGTTAGGAAATAGACATATCAATGGAGCGTAAGATAAACATTAACATAAATTCATGATCCAACATGATTAACATAACATAGAAATGTGGCAAAAACATTTATCATGATTTTATCATGATCCATGGATCATTGCACATGAAGCATGAGTAAATCCTCATTGCACTTGAATTATAATGATTATATCCTCATTACACTTGATGTATCATGATACTAATCTTTACCCAATGCATTGGAGTGATATCAGTGTGCACCCTTCTTAAACATTTCATTTTATGCATAAGTGTGCCACATGGATCATATAACATGGAATCATTCAAAATCATAAGTTACTCCATGATTAAGAAATGTGGATACAAACATGAAATTACCATTCAATATGTATATGTGAATAAAGTTTAAGACCCATGATAGAGACATGGGTATGGTATTCACTACACAATGATTTTGGCTTGGAAAATCGTGGTGCAATTTCGACTGCATAACAACGTGAAATAAATTTTTTTAAAAATGGTTGATGAGAGAGAAAGAGGTGTATAATAATTTTTAAATTAAATTTAAAGTAAGGGGTTCATATAGAAACATGTCCAAACATATTTAGAAGAATTTAGATTCATAATACGAAGGAATTTCTTGAATATAAATGAGGAGAGAGAAATTCCTTATAGAATTTCGGCATGGTAACATGTGTGCATGGGAGGAATTAAATAAGATTGAAAAGGGTATCAAATAATTAAAACATAAATATGGAAGTATGGGGGAGGTAGAAATTCGTACTAAAAAATTTTTTAATTTAATTTTAAAGGGTATAACAACATAATGAAATTGAGACAAAAAATGAGAAAAGAGGAAGTCCATTACGTGGAACTGTGATCCCAAAGGCATGGGAGAGGATTAAGAGAGGCTTCTTGGGAGATTAGGGAACCTTGGGAGGATTCTATAGAGAGGAGGGCAGAGGTTGGAAAACTCGAACGGCTTTGAGGGATGAGGCTGTGGGAGATTGGGTTGGTTGATATAAGAAAGGTGGGGGAATTCTTTATTATTTTGGTTAGGGTCACCACACAATAAACTAATCAATACTAAAAACCATCCAAAGGTAATTTCCCATGGTTTTTTCCAATAGTGAGTGGAGAAAAATATTTTATAAGGTCAATAGACGATATTTGTAAAATAATAGGGTCGCTTATGTGGAGGTGGGTCACACTCACAAGGAAATTCATTTAAAAAGGGAAAATATTTAATAACTCTTTGAGGGTCCACTAATGTATTGTAAAATATATCTAAAAAACATAAAATCACATTATTTTAATGGTAAAGCATATTTTGGTCGAACATATAATTTATAATATTTTATTACATAACTATTGGGTCATTATTATGTCATAAAACACATTATATATTTATACATAAATTAAATTTTACCCAAAAATTCAACTATCTATGAAAATTATGAAAAAGTCACCATTAGATAATTTTGATGTCCAGATTCCAAAAATAATATTTATTTTATCTAAATAATTTTCTAAATATGTGAATTATTACTTTTAAAATAAAAACTGACATTTATCTAAAATTCCTCGGTTTCGAAAAAAAGCTCTTTCAAACCTTAAAAAAAATACAATTGCAATCATAAAATTATAAGATCATTTATTTTAAATAAAAATTAATTTAATAAAAAAAATATTGTATTCAATAAATATTTAATAAAAAATCATTTAATTCATCAAAATAGATTTCTTACATGAAATTTAACTAAAAATACTATTTTCACTTTAAATCCTATTAAAAAAGTAACAATATTAAAATGAATGTATATACAATATTATATACAAAAATAATGCACATAATCATAGTGCTAAATTATTGTTACATAACCCCTTATAACACCCGCATAAGATTGAAGGGTATGGTGTGTGATGGTGACAGTTCTTGTGGAGGCTCGGATAGCATTGCTCGGGTTGTAATATCTATAAAATTCCCCTTCTTACATAGGTGGTCTGGTTGGATCATAACATGTTGAAGCTCGTCTTGGGATGGGTCAAGAGTGAAGCCCAATGACGCCACCTCCTTTCAGTGCTCCGAAAAATGGGCTACATATGGGGAAAGTCTAGTGGATGAGGTCATCACTTCCTTTGTCTGTGTAAATTGGATTTGTTAAATCCGTATATATATACTAATAATGTGATCAATGTTCTATGGATATATTAGAAAAAATAAAAATTCTTAACAAAATTTTAAAATCTAGAAACATAAAACAAAATAAGTTCATATGTTATGTAACCATTTGACATAACAATAAATTTTATTAGATCAAGAGGAATTTTACTTAATGAAAGTTTGGGTTGTTACAATCTTCCCCCTTAATAAATTTTTCCCTCAAAATTTCCATTTTCCACACTAAAAATTATGAGGGTAACTCTACTTCATCACTTCCTCTAATTCCCATGCCACTTATTTAAACTTGTGGTTTCCCCCCAACATCTTCACGAGGGGCATTGTCTTATGTCGTAGGACTTTTCCATTATAATCTAAGATCTTCACTGGTTGTTCCTCGTAAGAAAGATCATCCTCTAACTATAGTACCATTGTAGAGAGTACATGTGATGGGTCTGGTATTGACTTCCTTAATAGGGATACATGAAATACAATGTGTACTTTGGTCATGGTATGTGGAAGTGCTAGTCGATAGGCCACAGCCCCGACACAATCAAGAATCTCGTAGTGGATAATGTACCTAGGACTTAACATCCATTTATTTTCAAAACTAATGACCTTCATCCATGGATATATGCATAGGAATACCTTTTATCCAACTTTAAACTCAAGTCTCGTCGACGGTTATCAACATAACTCTTCTTTCAACTCCGGGATACCATGATATGATGCAGAATGGTTTTCACCTTCTCCACCATTTATTCAACCATTTCTGTTCCTAGAATCTTATGCTCACCGACATCATCCCAAAATGTCAGTGTTCTGCACCTCTTCCCATACATTTCTTCATAAGGTTCCATTCAGATGACTGAGTAGAAACTTTTATTATAAGAGAATTAAACCGGAGGATGATGTGGATCCCATCCTCCTTTAAAGTCCATCGAACATGATCTTAACATTTCATTGAGTGTCTGAATAGTTCGCTCAGATTGGTTATCAATTTGAGGATAATAGGAAGTTCTGATGTTCAATTAAGTATCCATATCATGTTGAAGTCCCTTCCAAATCGTAGAGGTAAATCTTGGATCTCTATCGGATACAATAGGGAGTGGTACTCTATGTAGCCTGACCAATTACCTAATATATATCGATGCTAGTTGATCCAATGAAAAATACTCCCGAATTGAAATGAAGTGTGAATAATTGGTAAGATGATCCACAATAGCCTAGATAGAATTGTTTTCTTTGGATATATTCATATGTATTGGGACAAAGTCCTTGGTAATGTTCTCCCATTTCCATGCAGATATGGGAAATGGTTACATCATCCCCTTAGACTTATGCCTCTCTACCTTCACTTGCTGACACACTAGGCACTTTGATGTATACTCAACGATCTCCTTCTTCATACAATAACACCAATAATCCTCTCAGAGATCTTGACACATCTTTGGGATTCCGGGGTGAATAGAGAAATTTGAACTATCTGCATCATCCAAAAGTTCCTTCTTCGCCTCTAGAATTGATGGAACACATAGTCTTTTCTCAAATATCACAATTCCTTCTTCATTAACATTGAACTTCAAGGATTTCCCTTTTCTGATAGCTTCCACTTTCTTCTAAATTCCCACATCATCCATTTGAGCATCCTTTAACCCTTCCAAAAGAGACAGTTTAGAAATCATTTGTGAAAGGATTGATTATGTTCCCTTCTTTATGATTCCCATGTCTATCTTCATCAAATTTATGAAGATTTGATCTTTTTCAATTCTCATCAATGATAAAATCCCCAGGTCCTTTCTACTTAGAGAATCTTCCACCTTTTTCGCTTTCCCAGGGTGGTAATGGATTGAACAGTCACAGTATTTGATTATCTCTAACCATTTTTATTGGTGAATGTCTAAATCATTCTGTTTGAATATATACTTCAGGCTTTTGGGTCCGTATATATTTCAAAATTTTCCCCAAAAAGATAATGTCGCCAAATTTTTTAAAGTGAAGATCACCACCGCCAACTCCAGATCATGTGTTGGATAATTCTTCCAAAAAACATTCAATTTCCTTGAATCATAGGCAATCAATTTGTCATTTTGCATCAATTGACAGCCCAATCCATTCTTTGAAGCATCACTAAATACCAAAAATGTTCTCCACTTGTATCTAAAGTGAGTACGAGCATAGTGATAAGCCTCCTTTTAAAATCCTTGATGATTTCTATGCATTCATCACTGCAAGAATACTTTCTCCCTTCTGAGTAATCGTGGTAAGAGGGTTGGAAAATTGTGAGAAATATTTCACAAATTGTCGATAATATCCTACTAACCCCACGAAGCTATGGATATTCATTACCGATATTGGCATCGATTATGACTCAAGTGCTTCTATCTTGGAGGGATCCACAGACACCCCATTTCTAGTGATGATATGGCACAAGAATGATACCTCAATCAACAAGAACTCACATTTTCTATACTTTTCATAGAACTTATCCATTAAAAAAGTCTCTATTATAGTTCATATATGATCCTCATTATCCTCCTTGGTTTTGGATTATATTTGAATATCATCTATAAAAACTACCACAAATTTGTCCAGGTAATCTCAAAAGACTCTATTCATCATGTCCATTAATATTGATGGAGCATTAGTGTTTCCTAATGGCATTACTATGAATTCATAGTGCCTGTAACTTATATGAAAAGTAGTCTTTGGGATATCTTCCTTCTTCACCCTTACTTGATTAAATCTGGACCCCACACCCACCTTGTAGATGTATTGTTCCCCGTGCAACCAATAGAAAAATTCAAAAATTCGTGGGAGATGATACTTGTACTTTATTGTGATTTTTTCTGCTCACAATAATCGAAGAAAAGGTGCATTAACCCATCCCTTTTTTGAAAAAGAGAACCTATGAACCCCATGGTGAAGCACTTGGGTGTATAAATCCATTAACCAAATTCTCCTATAGTTTTTCTTCATCTCCTCAAGATCCACCACAACCATTCTATACAGATTCTTGGATATTGGCAACACCCCCGGTATAAGTTCATTTGATAATTCATCATCTCTTCTAGGAGGAAGACCAACCAATTCCTTGGGAAACACTTCCGCGAATTACCTCACAATAGGCATGTCATAAATGATTGTTTCATCCTTATAATCAATCATCTAAGCTAGATACAAATGCTCATATGGCAGTAATATCCATTCTGGAGGTGATGGATCTAAAGAAGATTCATCTTCCCCATTTCACTTTTATAGACTCTGGGGTTGATTCTCCACATGGAGAGTGATTTCCCCCCTCAAGACAATTTATGTTGGCTCTATATAATGAAAACCAATACATTTTGAGAATTGCATCAAATTCCACCAGAGGGAGTATGAAGAGGTTTTTTGGGGATTTTACTCCACAAATTATTTCAGGGGAGGAGTTATATTCATGGGATGCAATGATTTACCCATTTTCCATACTCACTGACATCTTTACTTCTATGATTTGTGGTGGTGTTGGGATTGTAATACTAATATTTTAGGATATAAACGAATGCATAGAACTAGAATAAAAAAGTAAGTTCTCTATTATTGAATGAATTACTAATGTACTTATCAACACATCGTTTTCGGGGTTCACTTCGATGGTAGTGATGGAGAAAGCTCTCCCTTACTACTTTGGAGGTGGTTGGTTGCCTTCAAAAACCATTGGCTTAGGGAACTGGTTTGAAAAGTGCCCCAGTTAATTTCCGTTGAAGTAAGGAACAATGCATTGAGGGTCGAGCGGAGCGTTCCTCTCCTCTTTTACAGCCACAAGTTTTTCTTACCGACAGTTAATAGTTAGGTGACCTTCTATTCCACACTTAAAACATTTCCACATCCCCTTCATGAAATTTCCAGGGTGCTTATTTCAACACATTTGGAAAGTGGGTTGCTGGATTTTCATAAAACCTTTGGATTAATCCATCGAACTGCTAGAATTGATGTCCACCTTATGATTTTTATCCCCATGATGCCCCTGAGATTCTCCAATCTCTATTTCTACCTTGAGGTAACATCAGAAAATCTCCTCATAGCTTTTGATGTCACAGATCGCCAGTTCGTTCCGCATGCTAGGTTTCAGCCCACCAATGAAACTATCATACTTGCATTTGGTGGTAATGACAAATCTAGAGGAATATCATGCAAGCCTTGGGATGTTTTCCTCTTATGCTCTGATAGATTCTTCGTCTATTCTCTTGAGGGAATTGAAGTCCCTTCCCATCTTAAGCTGGAGGGTGCGTGAAAAATATTTATAAAAAACATCTTTCAGAAATCCTTCTATTCCAACGCATCAATCTTTTCCTCAAGCATCGTATATTTTATCATGTCCACAATTGACCAGCTTCTCCCTTTAAATGATATGAATCTAAGATAACCTTCTCTTGTTCCGAAAATTCAATGATAGAGAATATATTTTAAATGGAGTTGATCCATTGTTCGATGATAGAGGGATCAGATGATCCATTAAAAGTAGGAGGACTTTATCTCATGAAGCTCTCAACAGTGACCCATAATAATGGTTCATGCTATGCTTGTGAATTTACCAATGCATACCCCTTGGGATTGTCATAACCAAGAGTGTAGAAAGGCCCATTGTCGTGTACCAGGATACCCAGGGTCAATCCAGAAAATCCTTATCGGGGTTTTCACCCCTATGTACATCTGTGCCAGAGCCACCTCTACCTGCTCGTATCTAGACAGGGATGTATTTTCATGATAAAACATGTACTCAATACCCACAAATAATCAGGGTGTCTTTATTATACATAGACTTCTCTTCAAGGCTTTATTACGATTTTCTAATCCTAATCCCAAAAATAACTAATCCTATCCTTCGATATCAACTTCAACAACCCATTATTTTATTACACATTTGGACTTGATTTATTACATAGAAAACATCACTTGATACAACATAAAAGATCAAGATGTCTTGTGAGTTTGGGGATTAAGAACATTACATAACAACTTAAAATATAGGATGCACCATCTTATTGAAAACTTCTTTTATATGATCACTACATTCCCTCGTACTTATCATTGCCTGGGATAACCTGACGACATGCATAAGAAAATGCTGAGCTATAAGTCCTGGTATGGGAGTTAAGGAGGCATAACTTGAAATATACATTACACATTAGGTAATAGGAATATCAATGGAGCATAATATAAACATGAACATAAAGGCATGATACAACATGATTAACATAACGTGGAAATGTGGTAACAACATTTAACATGATTTTAGCATGAGCCAAGGATCATTGAACTTGGAGCATGGGTAAATCCTCATTGCACATGAATTAAAATGAGTAAAACCTCGTTTCACTTGATGTATCTTGATACTAATCTTTACCCAATGCATTGGAGTGCCATTAGGGTGCACCCATCTTAAACATTTCATTTCATGCATAAGTGTGCCACATGAATCATATAACATGGAATCCTTCATCATCATAAGTTATTCCACAATTAAGAATTGTGGAACACACACATGAAATTACCATTAAATATGCATATGTACATAAAGGTGAATACCCTTGATAAAGACATGGGTATGGTATTCAATATACAATGATTTTTGTTTGGAAAATTGCGGTGCAATTCTGACAACATAACGACGTGACATAAAAATTCGTAAAAATGGTTGATGAGAGAGAAAGGGGTGTCTCATATTTTTTACATGAAATTGACATTAAGGGGTTAATATAAAATCATGTACAAACATATGTAAAGGAATTTATATTCATTATACAAAGGAATTTCTTGAATGTAAATGAGAAGAGAGAAATTCCATACGGAATTTTAGCATGGTAACGGGTGTGCATGGTAGGCATTAAAATAGAGTGAAAGGGGTCTCTAATAATTAAAACATAAATAGGGATGTATAGAGGAGGTTCTAAATCATATCCACAACATTTTTATATTAAATTAAAAGGGTATAACCACATAATAAAATTGAGACAAAAATGAGAAAATAGGAAATCCCTTACATGGAAGTGTGATCACAAAGGCTTGGGAGAGGCATGAGAAAGGCTTATGGGGAGCTTTGGGTGGCTTGGGAGGATTATAGAGAGAGGTGGTAAGTGGTTGGATAGACTCTAAATTCTTTGAGTGAATAGGAAGTGGGAGCTTTGATGGGTTTATATACAAAAGGAGCAGGAATTCTTTGTTATTTAGGTTTGGGTCACCACATATTAAACTAATCAATACCACAAACCGACCCAGGGTTTTTTTCCGAAGGTTTATTCCAAAGGAGATTGGAAAAAAATATTTTATAAGTAAAATGGTTGAACTTCATAAAATAATAGGGTTTCTTATATTTAATTCAGTCACACTCTCAAGGAAATTCATTTAAAAAGTAAAATGTTTTATAACTCTTTGAGGGTCCACTGATGTTTTGTAAAATAAATCAAACAAACCTAAAATCACATTATTTTAATGGTAAAACATATATTTGGGGGAAAATAATTTATATTATTTTATAACATCTCTATTGGGTCATTATGATGTAATTAAACACATTATAAATTTAAACGGTATTTAATTTTTACCGAAAAATTCAACTGTCTCAGAAAATTATAAAAAATACATGGTTGGATAATTTTGATGTCCTGATTCAAAAAATAATATTCATTTCATCTAAATAATTTTCTAATCATTAGAATTTTTATTTTAAAATTAAAACAGATATTTATTGAAAATTCATTTGTTTTCACAAAAACGGCTTTTAAACCTTAATAAAAAATTCATTCGCATTCATTAAATTATAAGATCATTTATATTTAATAAAAAATAATTTAATAATAATATATTATTAAAATATTATTTAATACAACAATCCATTAATTCATCAAAATATATTTCTTAGTTGAATATTAACTAAATATCCTGTTTGCACTTTAAAAAATATTTACAAAGTAACAATAATAAAATGAATGTATATTCATTATTATATACAAAAATAATAGAAATAATCACAGTGCTATGGTATTGTTACATAAACCCTTAAAACACCAACATAAGACTGAAGGTTAAGCTTTGTGATGGTGACATACTATTGGGGTGGCTCGGATAACATTGCTCGGGTGGTAATCTCTATCCACTTCCACTTCACACGCTGGCGGTTCTGTTCGAGATTAAAATATTGAATCTCAGCATGGGGTTGGTCAAGAGAAAATCCCAATGACTCCACCACCTTTCTGAGATCTAACAAATGGGCTTCATATGGGGAAAGACTACTGAATGAGGCCATCACTTCCTTTTTCTGAGTAAATTGGTTTTGTTAAAGCCATATATTTATACTAATCATTTGATCACTGTTCAACGACTATTTTAGAAACAGTCATAGTTCATAATAGTATTCTACAATATAGAAACATAAAACAAAATAATTTCATATGATATATAACCATTTCATATAATAAGACATTTAATTAGATCAATAAAAATTTTCATTAATGAATGTTTGGGTCATTACAACACCACAGACCAATACGGGTCAACATCTATAGACCAATAAGGGTCAGCATATAGTGACCTATACAGGTCACCTATAGAGTTACTATGGATAGGATGATCTAGATTTATGACTAGTCATCCCTATCCCAATAACCTTGAAGTTATACCGTTAGAGTGAGCTGTCTCTTTTTATTTGTGCTACATGTTTTAGATAATGATTGTGATATTACCTTTGGGATTTTTCTTGTGATATTTTTCTTTGTGGTTTACTGAGAGACCTTTGGGATTCTTGGGGTCCTCTATTGGGTTGTTATACTCACCCCTGCATGGGATCTTCCTGGACGTGTGTGTTTGGTGTAGACTACTGAAGCTCTAAGGTAGAATTTGGAGGTTTGGTACTTAGTGGAGATTAGTGGGTTAGGAGCAGTCGAGATCCTCTTCTTCAACATCATACTTACATCTACTATCCTCCAAGTATAGCTCTAGGGAATATGGAACAAATTTTTTACTTTCTTTTCAATTTCCAGGGCTTGTATTCTGGCCCACTGTGTTTAGTTTATAGTTGTACATGTGGTTGTACTTCACTCTCGGGGTTATACCTTACTTTTGATGGTTGTTTACTTCAGTTTCCCTTTTTGAGTGTATACAGATCTCTAAGAAAATGCCTTCCCTGTTCAGAAAAATCCTTCAGGTGCTAGTTACCAACCCCATGCCTACAGAAGGCAAGGGCTTAGGGTAGTCACGTCCGGGCCCCATGGGACGGGTTGTGACATCATAGATGTTCCCCGTTATGACAAGAACATTGCACTGCTATAATAATAATCATAAATATAGATTTGTAGTTTGATGAAATAATATGGTGGGAAGCATAGTATACAGACCAACAGGAGTGAGTACTCATAATCAAATGATACTTCTTATCATGAAATTCCCACTAGGTAATCTCCAAGACGGTAGATTTTGAGAGCAGACCCGCCAATAGGAATTATTTATGTTTTTGTTTTATCATACATTCCTATCTTCAATAAAGTTTAATGGTCTTTATAATTTAAGATTATCATTAATAAATATCAGGACTCAGGCACATATATTTTTTGATAAAAACCCTCGTACTATATGTTTTTGAGAAGTAGGGTACGTTTGGTGCATCACAAATGACATGTTATTAATAGATAAGTTGATGATAGATTTTCCCATAAATTTCAGGAAGTTGATATCTTGATCCTTTGATTGAAATAGAACTATCTTCCTAAATTCCTTGTCCATGGTGTAACAATGAGTTTATTTCACATAGTCAAAGAATGATACATCAGGCATATAGGTTGATGACAACATTATGAAACTTGCTTGATGAGATATTGTGACAATGAGATTATATTACACAATGTGTTTTTGTATGTGGATTTCGTCATTTCATCTTTATATTCTTTCTTTAGGTTGGATTGACTCGTTTCTAGATAGTAATCATAGACATTAGGCAAGCCCACCTAATGCCAATGAGAATGAATTTTGGAGGGTCAGACAGTAAGTGTTTTTGGTGGTCTCAATTAAATTCTAATTGAATATAATTAATGGAATAAATATTATTCTCAAGACTGAGGAATAATTTTATTCAAGTTGAAATGATCATATTAAATAAATAAATATTTATTCACCAGATTGTGAAAAAATATATTTATTTATTTTATTGAACATTTAATAAATATTTAGTTACTAGTTTGGAAATAAAAATATTTCTTTATGATAATTTTTTTAATTAGGGATTAAATAAATGGAAGAGGAGTTTAAATGGACCTAGACTATGTTGGTTGATAAATTGATTATTTACATGATAGTAAATAATGTTAATCTAGTTGGTTTAAGAAATATTAATAATACATTTATCATTATGTGGCACAAGATTTCATTTATGGTTTCGTTTTACTAATGTTACTACACCACTAATAATGGTGATGTTATTGTTATTATGTGGCATAAATTTTATCTAATTGGTATAATTGAATTTATTTGATGTTTTTCAATTAAATATAATAAATAATACCCCATGTTGATTAATAGGTAGGAACATCTATTTTTCCAAACCCCGATGAATTGATAATTGTTGAGTAAAACATTTTCTCTCTTGACTCCTCTCATCTCGCCCTCTGAAGAATGGGAGATGTTCTTCATGACCCAAGAACGAGCGATCAAAAAATGACTGATCCAATAAATTTGTTCCACCATACTAGCACCCATAGAATGAGTGGATTTGATTGGAGACTATTTGAGAACATGGGGATCACCGCTAGAGGGATTCTACATTGGATCCTTACAAGAACAATGAAGGTAATCCAGAAGGTTCATTCTAGATTATCAACGATCATCATTGAAGTAAGCACCAATCACTGAATTGTTTAATTTCATTAGAAAATATTAACTTAAATATAAACATTATATGAAAGATCCTCTTTCTTATATATGACGCTATTCATATTTTTTCTAAATCATTGATTTCAATATGTGGATATTGGAATTCATCATCGTCTTGATCCCGGATTCGTCATGGATTACAGAAAATGAAATGTTTGTCCCTCCCAAATGCCACACTTCCACTACATCTAGATCCTTCGAGTTGTATAAGACATTCTCATCATCATTTATAACTATTAAAATAATTTATTGATGATTTAGACTTTCATAATTTAGTTTTTCAAATACATGTTTAACCATTCTTGTAATCATAATTTCGTGATTTGTTCTTCCTTATTTAGTGTCTTGTAGATCTAACATAAACCAATAATGTTTTGATTTAAATTAAATTTAGGATATCATGAGGATGCATCGATGATTCTTCCTGGGTAACATGACAATACACACTGTGTATTCAGAGTTACCTGCCATGTAATATTCCACACACATCATATAATCTAGATTACACACCGTGTATTTGTATTCAATGCCTTGAGAGTAATTTGTAAATTACTCAAGATGCGTGCATTAATGATGCACCGTGTAGTTAATTCTTACATTTCATGTTGAACAAGACATACTGGCACACAGTTAGACAGATTACACGTCATGTGGCCCACTAGACAAGATGTTTAGTCCTTTCGGCTCACGGGACAAACCATGTATCCCATACACTACTATGTTGACCGGTAACCCTGTATCCTTGAGTCAAAAATATTTGTGGCCCAATGGACATACCATGTACTCCCAAGTTTTTTATGTATGCCTCACATGCCAATTCCCAAGGCTTGTACTTTGGATAAGATGGTGAAGGTAGTACACATTGTGTCTTAGTAACTACACCCTATGTACTTTACCAACTTACAACGAATTAAATCTTTAATGATTGTTTCATGATCAAAATTATTTACCGTGTTGATGTGAATGGGTGTTCATCGTGTTTCCTCCATGGTTATGGATGAGAATCTCATGGAAATTCAGAAAATTATTAAGATAAAAGGGTGGATTAATTAATGAAAATAGTTAATCACTTCAAGAATGATTTATTTTAATAAGAATGATTAATGAATTGAATTTTAGTTTTACCAAATGCCTAATTATTTGCATGTTAGTGGATGATCATGATGTAGACCAGACCTTTGTATGTGATTGGATTCTTTTTAATTTATTTTAAATTAAATTAATGGTTTACATGCCGTATCTCCACATTAATATGTATGAATTGTGTTCTAATGGTTTCTTTTTAGGTAAACCCCATTTCCCCCTCACATGTGTGTGTGTTAAAAAGAGTATGTAATGTATGGATCTCCCAAGATAGTGGAGGCTGTTTAAATAAAGGCTAAGATGAAACTAATACCAGAAGATACAAAGGTGGATAGGTGTAAAGTAGTAAACAAGATCCCAAAAGTATCAAGGTGTTTCTCCACAATATTTGGGTTATTTATCAACAGATAAGTAAACTGGCCATTAGAAAATCACATGATTGTTCCCTTTAGTTTATTTTATTTTTTTTCCAGTTACATGGTTTATCATTGTGGATGCATTGTCGCATAATTAATGAAATAAACAAGTATACTAAATGGATCTAAACTAAATCATGCTTATGCGTAAATATTATCAAGACTTGGTTATTCACTTAATTAAGTTCCACTTAATATTAAAACTACATGTTTTACCAACCCTTGTTGGGACACTTACTTTTATAAACGAATCCTTTATGAATATATATGTTTGACTTAACTATATTACATCAATAAAAGTAGCCCTTTCTATAATTGGCGTAATATTGGAGGCAGTGTTGAGTAAATCCAAGTCATGATTCCAGGATTGGGGAGTCCACTCAATGGGTGTAGGAGCTGCAAGCCTATAGTTGGAAAAGACATGCCTACCAAAATACCTTCAAATAGCTTAACCAACCCTTGTTGGGGTTATGCAAAGGGGAATATGGATCCTTTCCACTTCATTATCCACGAAACTAGACATACCAATTTTAGTAGTGAGGGACATTGGGACATGATAAAATAGTGGGAGACATAATGAAATTAATTTATTATTTCTCATAAAATATAATCAGGATTGTAATAGTTGTCTGAAATTTAAATTTTAGAATAAAAAATGAAAAACATTTCAACTACACAATCACTGTGATCAATATATAATAAAGACTACATCCTCACCGATTGTAACTTCTAGTAATGGTTCAGATGCCTTTTAGAAATTATATCCCATGAATGGAAATCTTACATGCTAGAGTCCTCATTACCTATTTAACTAACCCAATAGGTGAGTGATGAAGAGTTCATAGTCTAAGAAAAACATATTAATGATTTGGTCAACATTCAATGTTGGATGTTTTCATCAATTTCTAGTTAACTCGTGAAGTCTCATTAAATCATGGATGCTGATTCCATGCTCAAGCTCATCCATGGTCTTTAATTGGAGAGACTAAGACATGAACAATTTGACATCTCCAAGGAACTCTTTTTGAGTATTCTTGGAGAGGGTACCCCAGCTGGGACTCATGTAGTCAATCTCATTGGCTACATTGAGCATCTAGTGGTACTAGGGTTTAAACTCCCCAAATAATTGGGTACCAATCTCATTCATGCATCACTCCCTTAGAGCTTCTCATGTTTTGTTATGAATTTCAGTATGAAGAACATTGAGAAGTATCTTCCATATCTTATTATCCTAATTCACCAATTGGAAAGTTACGTGAAGCGTGAAAAGAATTATATCCTTGTGGTGAATAAGAGGAATGGTTTTGTAATGATCATTAAGCCCTAGATTCTACATTTCCTACCATGAAAAGGTATATCTAGGGGGATGGAAGGGAACATAAAGCTATTTTTTTAATGTGGAATGAAGGGACACTAGAAGAAAAACTACACACAACATTAGAAGCAAGGGAAGTCTTTAGGTGCATTTGTTATCGAGTGTAATTTATCTATTTCTACAAATTGGGTATTGGATGTAGCCTATGGTGATCACATATGTATCCAAATACATCGACCAAGTATATTCAATAAAATTGAAAGGTGGGGGGGGGGAGGTAGATCTACAATCATCCCACAGATCTATACATTATTCTATAGTTGTCGAGGAATACAACCTCACGTTTCTAACTATGATGATCTTGGTATTAAAAGGTTGTAATTATCTACCTTCTATAACCAAAAAAGTAGTATATCTATATCTAGATAAGATACTAATCGTTTTATTTTCATGTTCAAAAATGAATGTTTCTTCTTTTATAAAGATAAAATTTGTCTTAGTAATGAATATTTATATAATGGTGATTACATGTTGGATTACACAAACCATCTAATGGAAATCATTAATGAAACTATTTCTAATGACTCATACCTCACCCAACATTGGCATCACTGGTTATTTAATGTAAATGGGAAATGCTAGACAAAGATACACCAGGATGGATATTTAGATTCATTCAAACTAAAACCACATGGTGTATGTCATTCATGTTTCAATGGAATTATTTACAATGACCCATTTAGATTTAATGGTGAAAGAGACAAAGAGATTATTGAATTGGTTCATACCAATGCATGTAGACCACTTCCAATTGAAGAAAAGGGTGGGTATGCATACATCGTTACATTCATGAATGATTTTAGTAGATAAGGTTATATCTTCTTAATGATGTATAAGTAAGATTTTTTTGATATGAACACAGATTAAAAGAACGATGTTGTGAAGAAACTTGGTATGAAGAATAAGAAAATCTGCTCACACAGAGGAGGAGAATATCTTATTCAAGACTATATTGATTATATATGCCAGTTTTCGATCCAATCCCAACACACTCCACCTTACACACCCTAGTGGAATATCGTGAGTGAAAGGAGGAACCACACATTGTTGGACATGGTGAGATCTATGACGATTCACACAAGTCTTCCACTATCCTTTTGGGGATATTTGTTAAAAATAACAACACACATACTAAAGAAAGTATCAACTAAATCAAGAAATGGTATTCTATATGAGATTTGGAGTGGAATAAATTCCATGTTATTGAATATACATGTGCGGGGAAGTGATGCATTTGTTAGGTCCTCTTCAGGTAACAAACTCTCACCCCAAGGAACAAAGTGTTCCTTTAAAAGACACTATAAGGAAAGAAGTTGATATTACACATATGAACCCTCATACAAAAAAGGTTATAGTGGAATTTCATTCCATATTCCCTAAGAGGGAAAATTTATCCAAAAGGGATAGTGGGTGTGAGATAGACTTCAATGAAGTCGATGCTCAAGGTATACATGAGTAGGAACATGAGAATGTTCCACAAATCCCTATGGAAGAAAGATATATTCTAGGAAATCAATTACCATAAGGGAGAACAATAGAGGTTAGATAAATATAACATTATGGTTTTCTATTTATCAAGGATGATGACTCATTATTAGTTGATAAAAATGATCCTCTAAACTACATGGATGTAGTAAGTGGAATAGATGTTTCCGAGTATCAAAAAACCATGAATTTTAAAATATATTCCATGCACATAAACCAAGTGTGAATTTTGGTTGATCCTTTAGTAGATGTAATTACTATGGGTTTCAAAATGGTATTAAAGAAGAAACTGGACATGGAAGGAAAATTCAGTATCTATAAGGCACAACTAATTGCAAAAGGGTTTAAACAACATCAAGTCATTAACTATGAAGAATCATTTTCACCAGTTTCAATGCTAAAATACCTCATAATTTTATTATCCATTACCAGTTACCATAACTATGAGATTTTGAATATGGGTGTCAATACATCCATCTTTAATGAGAACATTGAAGAAGATATCTATATGTCCTAACTTGAAGAGTTTGTGACTCCAATGGATGAAAATAAGATATTCTTGGTGAAAAAATATAGTTATGGATTAACTAAAGCATCCAAGTCATGGAAGATTCATTTTGATGAATCCATAATTGAATTTGGTTTTACAAAGAATGATTGTGAGCCATGTGTCAATAAACCGTTTAGTGGGAGTGCAGTTGTTTTCTTAATACATTATGTTGACGACATATTACCTATTGAAAATGAAATACCAGTCTTAAAATATGTTTAGTTATGGTTGAACAAATTATTATCCATGATGGGCTGGGGCATGACAACATATATTCTTGGGATCAAGATCTATTGTGATGGATCCAAGAGATTTCTAGGCCTATTTCAAAGTACATAAATTGACAAGATAATGAAGAGATTTATTGTGGGACAATTTAAGAGGGGGTTGTTTCTAGAGTGGCACGAAATTCATATTTCCAAGAAAATGTTTCCTCAAATGCACAAGGAAATAATGATAATGTAAAATATTCCTTACACATTGCTGATTGGGTCAGTGATGTATGTTATGCTATGTACTGGGATAGATGTCAACTATTCATTGAGTGTGGTAGGAAGATATCTAGATTATCCAGGTAACATCCATTAGATGGAAGTCAAAACAATCCTTAATTATCTAAGGCGTACTCATGGTAAGTTCCTTATTAATGGAAGAGATGAGTAACTAGTCATCATAAGATACAGAGATTCTAGTTTTTAGATTGATCAAGATGACATGAAGTCCAAAACGGGAATCATCTTCATTTTCAAATGGAGGTGTTGTGAGCGTGAATATCTCAATGAAAGTTGTGGTCGCATATTCTATTGTAGTGTCTTGGTATATAACTGCTTCTGAATTAGCTAAAGAATCTATTTCCATGAAGAGATTTGACAAAGAGTTGGATATGTTACATAGCTATGGAGATCCCATTACACTTTATTGTGGTAATATATCATTGGTGTCTCTCATTAAATACCCATGTTCATATCAACGTATGAAGAACATACTAATGTAGTATTATATATTGATGATTTTTTCATAGATAGGTGAAGTTGATGAGAGTAGTATTTACATAGAAGACAATGTGGAGGACCCCTTGACTAAATATTTGACTCATCAGAAACATGATCATTATATGAGTTCTAGAGGAATAAAAGCCATAAGAAGTTGGCTCTAGTTCAAGTGGGATTTTGTTAGAGTTGGTGTCCTAGAACAAACTATTTTTAAATTGATTACAATAATATTTAATGTATTTAAATATTAAACATCTTATTACATATTAGTCATTATTCTGAATAACTATAAAAAAATAATTTCAATGTGTATTAGTTGTATTCATAAGGTCATAGTAGTTCCTCTCTACGATGTAAAACGTGAAGTTCTATGAAAATATTCTTAAATATAGTTATGTGGTTGGATGAAATACTATGATTAGACAAATACTATACAGAACATCAGGTGTGAGTAGTCATAATAAGACGAGGCTTCTTCTCATAAAGTTTTCATTTGGGAATCTCGAAGACAATGGACTCTAAGAAAAAACCCAATAGTAGGAATTGCACATGTTTTGGTGTCATCAGATATTCCTTTCTACAAGCATGTGTCATGGTCCGTAGACAATATTATTATCATTAATATGTTTCATGAATCATGAACTTATATTTTTAGATGAAAAGAGTAATGCCATATGTTGGCAAGAAGTACGCTATGTTGGGTCTGTCACGAATGACATGTAATTAATGGATAAGTTGATGAAATATTTACCCTTCCATTTTTAGAAGATTATATCTCATACCTTTGATTGAAATAGAACTATAGCATTAAATTCCATGGGCATGGTGTAATGATGAGTTTATTTCATGTAGTCAAAGAATGATGTATCAAGCATATAGCTTGATGACACTATAATGAAACATTCTTGATGAGATATGATGAAAAAAGGATTATATTATACATTGGTAGTTCATTTGTGGATGTCGTCATTGTGACTTTAAGTTCTTTATGTTTGGTGCCTTGACCTATTACTTGATATTAATCTTGGAATTTAGACAAAACTACCTAATTCAAACAATAAATAATCCTAGATGGTCACACACTAAGCGTTGTTGGTGGTATCGATTAAATTCTAGTTGAATTTAATAAATGGAATAAATATTATTCTCAAATCCAAGGAATAAATTTAATCATGATAAAATGATGACATAAATTAAATAAATATTTATTCACCAGATTGTGAATAAAATATATTTATTTATTTTATTAAACATTTAATAAATATTTATTAACTATATTGTAAATAAAAATATTTATTTAAGAGGATAAATTTTTTATTTGGATGTTCAGTATATTGAAAGGATGGTCAAACAGACCAAGACCATGTGTGTTGAAAAATTAATTATTTACAAGTCAGTAAATAATTTTTATATAATTGGCGCAAAAATTATAATAATATCGTTATCATTATGTGGAATGCAATTTCATTTATGGTTCTATTTTTCAGAAGTTGGAACAGCAAAAATAATGGTGTTGTAGTTTTTAATATGTGGTATTGATTTCCTCTAACAATTATATTTTCATTTAATTTCTGTTTCACAATTAAGTATTGTAACTACAACCCCATGTTAATTAATAGGCATGTACTTATATAGTGCCAAACCCTATTGAATTTAGAATTTTTGATCCAAACGTTTTCTCTCATGGAACATATCATCTCTCCCTCTAAAAACCAAGAGGTGTTCTCTAAGACTGAAGATCGAGAAATTAAGAACGATCAATGAAAGACATTCATTATGTTTTGCTAGAACCTAGAGAATGAGTGGTATTCATCATAGAGCATGGGAGAACATGTGTATTATCACAAGAAGGATTCTACTGTGGATCCACAAAATCCCAACAAAGGCAATCTGAAAGGGTCATTCTAGAGGATCAATGATTGTCAATATAGAAAAAAAGGATGACCCATGTATTTAATTTCCTCATAAACTATTAAATTTATTATAATCATAATTTTCAAGATCCTCTTTCTTGGATCCAGCACTATTCTTATCTTTTTCTAAATATTTCATTTCAATATGTGGATACAAGCGTTCATCATCATATTAATCCATGATTGGTAATCGATTATGGAGAAATCATTGTTGGGGCCTCCCAACCATCCCACTTCCACTGCATCTAGATTCTTTAAAAATAATATCAAGAAAAATTATGCATCTGGTCCAGAACAATCATAAACTGTATATCCCCATCTGGAGGAAGCTCATAGAAATCACACGGGAAGACATCAAGAAAATCTCGAACAAAAAATTGAAGATGAAACATAAAATAAATGTCACCATGATCATCATCAATAGTAGATGGTCATAGAAATTAGAATAGTTACAAAACTTCATCAGTGTGGAATATGATTTTTGGGTGTTCCCAACCTTCTCACATTGATAAAATGTGAGGCGTGCACTACTGCTATGAACTAAATGTGTAGGGATTCCAACAACTAAAAATGTCACGAACCGTCCTCAGGGCCCGTGTCGTGACTATCCCAAGCCTACCTTCCGTAGTCCAGGGGCTGGGGACTAGCACCGAGGCATAATTCCCGATACAAATGGAAGGAATTGCCTTTGTAAAGTAAAAAAACACCATAGAGCAAGAAAGCAGTAGTAGTAAACACTAAGTAAAAGCTGAGTACAATAGTAAGTGCAGAAAAGTAAGTGGGCCAGTATATAAACCCAAACTGAAAGAAAAGTACAACTGGAAAGGGAAAACAACAAATGAAATATAAAGCTGCAACGTCGAGCTGTCCACTTGAAATTCCACCTGAAGGGTGGGTACAGATAGCCTCCTCTGCTCCTTGGGTCCATCCGACTGCTCCGAGTACGTCCCGCCCAGTGATCCAACTCCAGGTAACATTCTTCTCTGCAAGCCTCAACCACGATCAGCGTTTTCCGTCATCTGCAACCAACACAACGCAGTGCGGGCATAGCCCGTGCATGGGTGAGTATAAGCTACTCAGTAGGGACTCCGAGACCCCCAAAGGTCTCCCAAAATCCACAAAGTATAATCCAAAATGGAAAGATGCAATCACTATGTAACATCTGACGCTGCTTAGGAATATTCCCATACATATACCCAAGTCATAAATTCTCGTTTGGCTCCAACATCTGATCCCAAGTATAACCCAGTCCACAGTGGAAAGCAAAACATAAATCCACCCGGGATAGCACAACACAATCCACATAGGAAAGAAAACAGGATTCAGCTCACACAGATATACTTCTTCGTATGACGATAGAGATGATCAGATATTGCCACTAATTCATCTAAGTCATCGAACCCACAAAAGATCGATAGGTACTAACCCCCGAAATGACCCACAAAGGATCTGACCCACAAAGGATCGATAGGTAACTAACCCCCGCAAAAACCCACACAGGATCGGACCCACACAGGATTTGTAGGCGATATCTCACACAGAACCGCTGAGCGCTGACCCACACAGGATCGGACCCACACAAGATCGGTACCACTGATCCACATAGGATCGCTGAGTGCTGTAGTAGTCGCCGTCGAATCCACTGAGGATCTCTGTACAGTCATCGTCATCACATTCGTAACCAGCTCTAGGGTTCCCACACACAAAAAGCTCGTTCGGGAGGGTCGGCTCCATGAGCTGAGAGGCTGATACATCAACTGACACAAAGTCCGGAGTTGATGTATCCAGATATTCCGTATCATCAACAGGAACTCAACGTCGCAGACGGTGCGTCAATCGGACGCCTGGTCTGAGTGTTATTGGCTTTTTCGTCCCAGGGGCCCGGTTGGTTTTTAAGTCAAAACCAACCTGAACGTACTCCACCTGCATCCAAACCTCGGGCAGAGTAAGCCAAAAGATTTGTCTCTCTAAGAGGAATCCAACAAATTCAACGACAATCAATTGGACGTCCGGAGCTCAAGTTATGAGCGTTTCCGCTCCGAGGGCCCGGTTGATTTCGTGTACGAACCAACTCGGCCTAACCCAAAGTATTCCGAAACATTGAGTGCGATATACCGAAATGACCTTTGCAATCCAAGGATCGCATCGCAACTGACGATGCATCGATCAGAGGACTGTTGCACAAGTTATGGGCGTCTGACCGGAAGAGATTTGGTATTAAGGGGTTCAGGCCCAGTCCGACCCGGCCCGATACCCCAAGGGTCGGCCCGAACCGGGTCGACCCGAACCGGGTTCGGGTCCGGCCCGCTGGGACTCATCCCGGTCGGTGCGGCCCGACCCGGCCTGGGCGCGACCCAGCGCGGCCTGGCCTGGCGCGCGGCGCGCTGGGCACGCTGGCCAGGCGCTCGGCCAAACGGCCGAGCCGTTGAGGGGGGGGGGGGGGCTGCCCCCCAGGATTTTGTAACCGCCACCCCCATTAATGGGTGTCGCTCAGCTGGCCGCCGGGGGTTCTAAACCCCCGGCCTTCCCTTGTTCGGCCGGCCAACTTTGCCAACCGGCTTCCGTCGCCATGGGACCGGCGACAACCGTTCCCCCCTGCTCCGACACTGGCGGCCCGGAACCGGCTGCCGGTCACCCTGCTCCGCCACGGCCCAGAATCATCCAGGACCTTGGTTCGTCCGCCGTGCCTCTCCGCCATGGCCCCGCTCCAGCCGCGGTGTCTTGGGGTTTCTTCGACCCGGCGCGATGACGTCGCATCCTTGATCAATTTCACGGCGCGACGCGATGGTGCCACAAATTCCTTGCCGCACGATTCCACACGGTGCGATGGCACCACGCCAATCCTATTTCAATCCACAATAGAAACCAACATGGATAATGGAGGAGGGTTGGCCGTGTTTGTGCGGTCCGGCACCCTCTCATTAATCGACAACAATTGGTCATATTCCACGAAGAACATCAAAGTAGTAATCACGAACAAAATAAATAAAATAACCCCTACATTAAGCATAGCTTGAATGGAGGTTCGTCGAATGAGGATTCGTCATGGAATATCCGTCGCGGGAAGAGGCATCGCGGAAGGAGATGTCGTGAAGGAGACGTCGACCTTCGAGGAATCTGGTGTTCTTCATGTTCTTCTTGTTCTTCGTGTTCTTTGACAAAGAGGATGAAGAAACTCAAGACTCCCTTAGGTTTTTATCCCAAATCTCTCAAGGCAAAAAGACTCCAACCAAAAATAAAATAAGACACTAACTTATTTTATTAACACAACATAAGGTTTGAAATTCAAACATTGAATTAAACCACAAAATTAAATTACACAAGTTGTCATAGTTTATGAAGGGTTATGGGAGGTCAGGGAACGTGAAGGGGTAGGGTTCGTGTGGGCCCCACCACCTTCATAACCTACAAATGGAAGTTGGGTGGTTTTCCATAACTTCCACACAAAGCTTAAACCACTTGAAGTAAAAATAATAATTGATGCATAATTTTTATTTTACCTTCCACATAAATTAACAACTTCTCTCCTATAAACAAAACTCTGGAAAAGGTGTTCCTAAGCAATTACCGGCGCTGCGAATCCATAGGTGCCCTCGGAATTCGATTCCGAGCACCGGTTCAAAAGTTAGAAATTCCCGCTCATTCGTTCACTGAACGTACCCGAGCTAAACTTCTGATAGAAATTCCTGGCACACCGGGCCTCGGAATCAAGTGCCGTCAAAATCTGCGTTCTTGTAAAATCCCCAAAAAAATTAAGGAACAATTTTCCTTGAATTTTACGGGTCTTTACATTACTCCAACCTCAGGGCTTTATGTCCTCGTAAAGATACATCAAAAGCTAGGAAAACAAATATGGGTACTGAGCACGCATATGAGCCTCCCTCTCCCAAGTGCTCTCCTGGAGGTTCCCATGCTGCCATCTGATGCACACTAGAGGAATCGATCGTCCATGTAGGACCCGCTCTTGTCGATCCTCGATATCCACTAGAACCTTCGCAAAGGTTTCCCATCATCAACGTCCAGCTCCCCATGGTCAATGATATGTGTTGGGTCGTGCACATATCTCCTCAGTTGTGTAACGGGGAAGACGTCATGCACCCGGTGCAACTGAGGTGGTAGAGCCAGGCGATAAGCTACCATGACAATCCTACTGAGGACCTGAAACGGTCCGATGAAGCGTGGAGACAACTTGCCGCCTCGGCCAAATCTCCAAAATCCACGTCGAGGTGAGACACACAAGAAGACGTTGTCGCCATCCTCAAACTCCAGTGGCCTCCACCTCCTATCAACATAAGACTTCTGCCGACTCTGAGCTGTTCTCATCCGCTCCCGGATGATCTGGACCTTCTCTGTTGTGGCCTGGACCATCTCCGGTCCCACAAGTGCTGACTCCCCAGGGTCTGTCCAACACAAAGGAGATCTGCAAGGTCAGCCGTACAACGCCTCGTATGGTGCCATCTCGATGGTGGAGTGGTAGCTATTATTGTACGCAAACTCCACCAAGGTTAGGTGGTCATCCTAGCTGCTACCAAAGTCGAGAAAACATCAACGGAGCATTTCCTTGAGTGTATGAATGGTCATGTCCGTCTGACCATCCGTCTGAGGGTGAAAGGCTGTGCTCAGACGTAGCTGTGTCCCGAACGCCTCCTGCAACCCCTTCCAAAGCCGGGAAGTAAAGAGAGCATCTTGATCGGAGATGATAGATGATGGCACACCGTGAAGCCGTACAATCTTCTGAACAAATAGATGTCCCAAGCTCTCCATTGATCCCTGCTCTCTGATGGGTAAGAAGTGATCCGACATGGTGAGTCAGTCGACAATCATCCAAATGGAGTCGTGACCTCTGAAAGTGCGTGGAAGTCCAGTCACCAAGTCCATAGATATCCTGTCCCACTTCCACTATGGGACCTCCATGGTCTGTACCATGCCTGCTGGTACCTGGTGCTCTGCCTTCACCTACTGGCAGGTGAGGCATCAAGAAACGAACTCCGCCACAGCCTTCGTCATGCATGGCCACTAGTGCTGTCGTCTGAGATCCTGGTACATCTTCGGCACTCCAGGATGTACCACCAAAGGAGAAGTGTGAAACTCTCTCAGCACCGCCTCCTATAAATCAACTGGTACCAATGTACGTCCTCTGAAAAGAACGCCGTGCTCTGCTCCAAAGGAGAAACCATCAGGTTCCTTTCCTAAGAATATCTGTGCATGCCGCGTCTCACAGTCAGCGTCCCCACGCTGTGCCTCTCTGACCTGCTGCAGTAGTGGAGGAGTGACTGTGAGAGACTAAAAGAATGTTTCCCCATCTCTATCCACGACGGATATCTGCAAAGAGGCTACCTGCTCTGTCACCTTCTCAAGTATCTGAATGCCCGTCCTCATGTTGAGAGCATTAGCTACTATGTTCCCCTTCCCAGGAATATAGACTATCTCAAAGTCATAGTCTTGGAAGAGCTCAAGCCATTGCCGCTGTCTCCGATTTAGGTCCTTATGAGAGAAGATGTACCTGAGACTCTGATGGTCAGAAAAGACTGTAAAGCGCTCGCCCATCAGGTTGTGTCTCCATGTCTTCAGAGCGAAGACCACTGCTGCTAACTCCAGGTCATGGGTAGCGTAGTTCTGCGCATGCGGCCTTAACTAACGCGATCTATAGGTGATAACTGCATGCTCCTGCATCAAGACACATCCGAGTCCTGTCCCTGATGCATCGCAGCAGACTACGTACCCTACTCCCTCCTCCGGCAACTTCAAGATGGGTGTGTTGGTCAATCTATGTCTCAGCTCCTGGAAGCTCTACTGACTTCTGTCTGACCACACAAAGGGTTTCCCCTTCTTCGTAAGAGCTGAGAGTGGTGCCGCAACTCTGGAGAAGTTTGGAACAAATCTCCGATAGTATCCAGCTAGACCCAAGAAGCTTCGCACCTCTGTCACACACTTGGGTGGCTCCCAAAACACCACTGCCTCGATCTTCACAGTATCTACCGCAAATCTCACCTCAGAGATGACGTGTCCCAAGAAGTGGACCTCACGTATCCAGAACTGAAACTTCAAGAGCTTACCATAAAGCCAGTGCTCTCGGAGTGTGTCTAGTACAACCCGCAAGTGGTAGGCGTGCTCCTCCTCAGTCGCCGAGTAAATCAAAATGTTGTCGATGAAGACCACGACAAATCAATCTAGGTATGGATGAAAGATCATGTTCATGAGGGCCATGAACACAGCTGGAGCATTGGTTATGCCGATTGGCATAACCAAGAACTCATAGTGGCCTTACAGACACCTGAAGGCCATCTTATGCACGTCCTCATCTCGAACTCTGAGTTGATGATAGCCTGACCTGAGGTCTATCTTCGAGAACCACCGTGCTCCCTTGAGCTGATCGAAGAGGTCATCAATTCTTGGTACCAGATACTTGTTCCTCACTGTCACCTGGTTCAGGCGACGATAGTCGACACAAATTCGCAAGCTCCCGTCCGCCTTCTTGGCGAACAAAATCGGGGAAACCCAGGGTGAAACACTGGGTCGGATGAAACCCTTGCCCTGCAAGTCCTCAAACTGTACCCGTAGCTCTCGAAGCTCAGCGGGGGCCATCCGATATGCTGGAGTCGATATCGGAGCTGTCCCGGGGTACAGGTCAATATAAAAGTCTACCTCACTGCGAGGAGGTATCCCTGGAACGTAGTCGGGAAAGATGTCCGCATACTGATCCACCACTGCAGGAAAACTAGGACTCCACACGTCAACTGATCCTAGGATGAGGCCAGCCAAATGAAGAGTCATGGGCTGTCCTCTCCTCTGTGAGAGTCCATCCTATGCTGCGAAGGCTCCCTTCTCACTGGTGAAGGTGAACCTGCTTCCGTCGGTGCGTACACATCGCACCTAGCGCCTAATACAGTCAATCTAAGAATGGACTGTAGATAACCAATCCATGCCCAAGATGACATCGTAAGGCCTCGACGCCGCTACAAAAAGATCCCAGCCAAAACTCTTGCCTCCTAGAGTAAGCTCACACTACCGGAACTAGTGCGTAATCATCTAGTCTACTCCCGTAGGAGTCTCTAGCCGTAAGGATCGAGCCAATGACTCTGTCGTAATCTCCGAGCTCCGAACAAGGGCACCAGCTATAAAAGAGTGACTCTCTCCTGTGTCTATAAGAACTACAACAAGGGTGGAATAGACACAAATAGTACCTCGAATCATATCGGGTGCGTCGTAGTCGTAGGCCTCCGCTGCCGGGAGCTGTGCCTGTCTCTGCCCGCCAGCTCCTTGTGGTCTGGGAGGACCTCCTGGTGGTGGTAGTGGTAGAGCCTCAAACCGTCGCCCACCACCTACTACTCAGCCAGCTCCTCTGCCTCATTCACCTGCTCCCTGCGGACCGCCACGGTCGACCCTTTTCCTCTGCCTGGGTGGCCCCTCAACCGTCTGCTGCTCCTCAGCATAGAGGGTCGGGCAGTCACGAGCCATGTTGCCCTGCCCGCCGCATGAGTAGCACTGCCTGCCTCTCGAAAGACTCACTCTGCGCTGTGTTCCCCGCACTGCTGAGCCAGTGTCCTGAGGTAATCTTCCTGAGGGTATGGTCTGCCTGGACCCATGAGTCATCCGTTGACTGCCTTCTGCAGAAGACTCTGCTACGTGCCGCCCTACGGTAGGTCTCGCTGCTGATGTAGGCTCAACAAAGAAGCTCTCGATCAGAAGGGATCACTCCAGTACTCTTCCCTGAGTCGGAATGCTAAGGGAGATCAGCGATGCCCTAATCTCGTGCCTCAATCCTTGCTCAATGGTCTGGGCCCGGAAGAATGGGTCCCATACCATGTTTGTCGAGTAGCGCGAGAGATCGGTAAATCTCGCCGAGTACTGGGCGACCGTCAAGCTGCCCTGCCGTAGCTGAAGAAGCACCTGGATGCGCACCGCACAGAGGGTGGATGGGATGAACTACGAGCAAAAGAGGCTCTCAAAGTCTGTCCATAGGAGAGATGCCTCATCGTGCAATTGGATCATCAAGCTCCACCATCTACCTGCTGCTGCGTGCAGTAGGCTCGCTACGAAGTTCACCATGAGGTCTGCTGGTGTCCTCACTAACCTAAAAACCCATACCACTACCTCCATCCAGTCTTCAGCTGCCTGGGGGTCCGTCTCCCCGCGGAACCTGGGCGGTCGTTTGCACTGAAACTCATGCAGTGCACTAAGGCAATGTGCATCGTCAGCAACTAGGGCTGGATGCATCGGTGGCTCGGCGGGTAGAGGTACCGCCAGTGCCTCTGCTGTCAATGGGCCCTTCACCGAGTCCTCGTCGCTCAGTGGGCTGTCGTCACGCTCAACTCTCAGAACCCTAGACGGCTAACGTCGTGGGGACATCTTGAAAAGGAAACATGTGTGCCACGGTCAGTACAGTATACCTGGTGAGCTAACACAAAGTAAATCCAAAGAAAAGATGAAACACACATGCAATCAATGTTTTTGTGAATTAAGTCAGAAATTGGAAGTCAGGGTCCTTATGTACAGATACGTCGGCCGCCGCACCAACACTGGACTCCCTGGACTAATAACCACACTCAATAGGCGTAATAATATTTCTTCACATAGAAAAAGATCATAGTCCAAAGTTCTGCAGTAGAACCGAACTCCATTGATACCAATTTGTCACGACCCGTCCTCGGGGCCCATGCCGTGACTACCCCAAGCCCTCCTTCCATAGGCCAGGGGCTAGAGACTAGCACCAAGGCATAATTCCCGATAAAAAGGGAAGGCATTGCCTTTTTAAAGTAAACAAACACCACAGAGCAAGCAAGCAGTAGTATTAAACACTAAGTAAAAGATGAGTACAACAGTAAGTGCGCAAAAGTAAGTGGACTAGTATACAAACCCAAACTAAAAGTAATGTAAAACTGGAAAGGGAAAACAACAACTAAAATGTAAATCCGCAACGTCGAGCTGTCCACTAGAAATTACACCTGAAGGGTGGGTACAGATAGCCTCCTATACTCCTCGGGTCCAACCGACCGCTCCGAGTACGTCCCACCCAGTGATCTACCTCCAGGTAACGTCCTACTCCACAAGCCTCAGCCACGATCAGCCTTGTCTTCCATCTGCAACCAACACAACGTAGTGCGGGCCTAACCCGTGCAGGGGTGAGTATAAGCTACTCAGTAGGGACCCCGAGACATCCGAAGGTCTCCCAAAATCCACAAAGGATAATCCACAAAGGAAAGATTCAATCATGAAGTAACATCTGACATTTCTTAGGTATATGCCCATACATATACCTAAGTTATCAATTCTCATTCGGCTCAAACATCCGAGCCCAAGTACAAAGTAGTCCACACATGAAAGGAAAACGTAAATCCACACAGGATAGCACAACACAATCCACATAGGAAGGAAAACAAGATTCAGCTCACAAAGATATATTTCTTCGTATGATGATAGAGATGATCAGATATTGCCACTGATTAATCTTAGCCGTCGGACCCACAAAGGATCGATAGGTACTAACCCCTGCAATGACCCACAAAGGATCGATAAGTAACTAACTCCCGCAAAGACCAACACAGGATCAGACCCACACAGGATCTGTAGGCACTAGCTCACACAGAACCGCTGAGCGCTGACCCACATAGGATCGGACCCACACAGGATCAGTAGCAATGATCCACATAGGATCGCTGAGTGCTGTAGTCGTCGCCGTCGAATCCATTGAGGATCTCTGTACAGTTGTCGTCGTCACATTCGCAGCCAGCTCTAGGGTTCCCGCACACAGCAAGCTCGTTCGGGAGGGTCCGCTCCATGAGCCAAGAGGCTGAAACATCAACTGACACAAAGTCCGATGTTTATGTATCCAGAAGTTCCGTATCGTCAACAAGAACTCAACGTCGTAGACGGCGTGTCAATCGGACGCCCGGTCTGAGAGTTATTGGCTTTTTCGTCCCAAGGGCCCCGTTGTTTTTTAAGTCAAAACCAACCTGACCGTACTCCTCCTACGTCCAAACCTCGGGTGGAGTAATCCAAGAGATCTTTCTCACTAAGAGGAATCCAAAAAAGTCGACGACACATCAATCGGACGTCCGGATCTCAAGCTATGAGCGTTTCCGCTCCTAGGGCCCAGTTGGTTTCGTGTACGAACCAACTCAGCCGAACCCAAAGTATTCCAAAACCTTGAGTGAAATATACCAAAATGACTGTCTCAATCCAAGTATCGCATCTCAAATGATGGTGCATCAATCGGAGGCACATATCATAAGTTATGGGCGTCTGACCGGAAGAGATTGTATTAAGGGGTTAGGGCCCGGTCCGACCCAGCTCGATACCCCCAGGGCCGGCCCGAACCAGGTCCGGGTCCGGCCTGCTTGGGCGCGGCCCGGCCCTGACGGCGCGGCCTGACCCGGCCTGGGTACGACCCGGCCCGGCCCGGCCCGGCCTGGCGCGCTGGGCGCGCTAGCCAGGCGCTCGGCCAAACGACCGAGCCGTTGAAGGGGGGGGGGGGGGCGCCTGCCCCCTGGATTTTGTAAGCACGACCCCCAGTAATGGGGGCCGCTCAGCTGGCCACCGGGGGTTCGAAACCCCCGGCCTTCCCTTGTCCGGCCGGCCCGCTTGGCCGGCCGGCTTCCGCCGCCACGGGACCGGCGACGGCCGGTCGCCCCTGCTCTGACACCGGCGGCCCGGAACCGGCCGCCGGTCACCCTGCTCCGCCGCAGCCCAGAACCGGCCACGGTCTTGGTTCGCCGGCGCGTTGCGACGGCGCTGCGCCTCTCCTACGCGGCCCCGCTCCGGCCGCGATGTCTTCGGGTTTCTCTGTCGCGGCGCGACGACGTCGCATCATTGTTCGATTTCACGGCGTGGCACGACGGTGCCGCGCATTCCTTGCCGCACGATTCCGCACTGTGCGATGGCTCCGCGCCATTTCCGTTTCAATCCACAATAGAAACCAACATGGATAATGGAGAAGGTTCGGCCGTGTTTGTGCGGTCCGGCCCCCTCTCGTTAATCCATATCAATTGGTCATATTCCACGAATAACGTCAAAGTAGTAATCATGAACAAAATAAATAAAATAACCCCTATATTGTGTGTAGCTTGAAGTGAGGTTCGTCGAACGAGGATTCGTCATGGAATATCCGTCGCGGGAAGAGGCGTCGCGGAAGGAGACGTCATGAAGGAGATGTCGACCTCCAAGGTATCTGGAATTCTTCATGTTCTTCGAATTCTTCGTGTTCTTCGACGAAGAGGTTGAAGAAACTCAAGACACCCTTATCTTTTTCTCCCAAAGATCTCAAGGCAACAAGACTCCAACCAAAAATAAAATAAGACACTAACTTATTTTATTAACACAACATATGGTTTGAAATTCAAAAGTTGAATTAAACCACAAAATTAAATTACACAAGTTGTCATAATTTATGAAGGGTTATGGGAGGTTAGGGAAGGTGAAGGGGTAGGGTTCGTGTGGGCCCCACCACCATCATAACCTACAAATGGAAGTTGGGTGGTTTTCCCCAACATCCACCCAAAGCTTAAACCACTTAAAGTAAAAATCAAAATTGATGCATAATTTTTATTTTACCTTCCAAATAAATTAACAACTTCTCTCGTGTAAACGGAACTTCAGAAAAGGTGTTCCTAAGCAATTACCGGTGCTGTGAATCCATCGGTGCTCTCGAAATTTGATTCTGAGCAACGGTTCAAAAGTTAGAAATTCCCGCTCATTTGTTCACTGAATGTACCCGAGCTAAACTTCTGATAGAAATTCCAGGCACACCGGGCCTCAGAATCAAGTGCCATCAGAAACTGCTTTCTTGTAAAATCTCAAAGAAAATTAAGAAAAACATTTCCTTGAATTTTACGAGTCTTTACAAAAAACCACCCCCACCACTCTTGTGACGACCATGACACTTCCTCTTCCACCCCTACATTCCTCTAAAACTACAACTAGGAAGAAGAGAATAAGAAAAATAACCATATTTTCCTTCTATATCCATCCATTCCATCATTTCCCTATCTACCATTTCTACATAGGTAGAATTTTCCCGTAAAAATACATATTATTTGATATTAGATAAAAAACCATTAGGTACTTCTTAGTAATGAAAGGATTATTTTTTTGAATCTGGGGAAAGAAAACTATCTCTAAAAACAAATTGTTCTATACAAACACTGAATATTTTTCCAACTACCTAGTGTGGAAATCCTTATATTTACATATAATCAAGGACTCCAGACAAAAATACTAAATATTTTGTGTCTAGAAGCCATCTTAATATTATCCCACATGTCTATTCTCCTATACCATGGATTCCCACAATCTCTTTCTAGGACCTTCGAGTCAGAACTCCACACACATCACCTCAATATTTTGAGGTTCATATAAGAAGTTGAATATATGATCAATATTTTATATCATGTACTCCTCCTATAAAGTTTCATTCATATCATTAAATGATATTGTCTTGTCATGTAAGAATTCATGTGATCGATCCCTTTCACTTTAGCTCACAACTATACCTAAACAAGGGAATTCTTGAATTGTGGTAAATTTTGGTCTAAAACATTAGCTTTCTGTATTATATCCTTGATAAGATTATGATCTAAACGAGGATTCCCTTGAGGAGAAACCATTGAACATTGCTCATAAACCTATGAATGATGTATTAGAGGTATATTGCTTTACACTAAAATAGAAGAAACTATCACAAAATTGAACAAATATCATTTCAAACTAGAAAAGCATAAGAAAAACTAATATTAAGATCAAGAACTCAAAATAGGGGAAACACATCCCAACCTCCCATAGTAACTTGAGTAACATCACAACAAGATCTAACCATATACTCACCACAACCTACCCATTAGGTAAATACTAGCCTATATCCAGTCTATCATCAACCAAAATCTAAGTACAAAAAACACTTTGATAACAACCAATAATGAACTAGACTTAGATACCCTCTCAGACTAGTACTCAACCAAAGTCATCACATAATAGAACGGAGTTCTAGACCTCCACTGTCTATTGAAAATCCCCTAAGAATCATCCACAACTAGATGTAATTTTTTTCCCAACCTAAAGATGAAAAAATGACATATATATACAAGATGGGAGGAAATAGAAGAATAATAAAAAATAAATACATGTCATAGAAATGTTGAAATAGAAAAAGAGATACAATTAGAAAGTAGATAAATAACCTCTAACATAAAAATCAAATAAAAACGGAAAACTAAAATTGAAATAAAAACTTTATGTGATTGTGTGGATAAACACACTCCATCATAACACCAGCAACACAGACATAGCTAATAAAAACCTATATGATTCATTGTGGTGAAGTTTCCCTCGTGTATCTTAATTAATGCAAAGATCTATGCACCACCAAAGTGGTGCATTCAGTGGGTGATAACAGGCTCAGTATGACCCCACCCATGTGTTCCATTTCAAATCTCTAAGAAATTATTAAAACATTCTCTACTTCAATGAAAATAAGCATGATAAGTACTACATAATTATTTTATAAAAAATTTATAATACATAAATACAAATTTTACACAATTATAAATAATCCATGTGAAATAGTTTCACAGAATACCACAGATATCAAGCATTCACAATCATGTGTCACATATCATATCAAATCCAAAGTAGTATAAACCAAAGCGTAGTTAATATCACACCAAGGATCACTACTTTTCATACTAGCTAGAATGCTCATACATAGTCCTAAGAAATCATGTAAATCAAGTATCACACACTATATATATATATATTAATTTAATCTACAAAGAAGTGTAATAATAAAGTGTGTGACCCTCTGAAGAGGTCTAACATGTCCCTTGAATAATGGTCCATGGGAGTAGAAGAACACGCCATGAGTGAACCCCCCCCCCCCCAAAAAAAAATTATCCACAGAAGTGACCTATTACTACAACTCCACCTAAGTACCCACGGCTTCCCATTTTATAAATTTTCCAAACACATTCATCAAGGCCATTATTTGAAACCTATATCAAAAATAGATTCCACAGTTATTTTCAAATATCTATTTTTTTAGAATAACAAATAGAAAACTATATTCTCTCAAAAACTCATTTCAAAAAACATTATTTAATCATGCTAAATAATTTATTAAAATATTAATGAAAAAAGTTTAATATAGTTAATACAACATAGAATATAGAAAAAATAACCTATATCAGAAAGAATTCATACACACCATCAATGAGATCCACCAACACAGAAGAATTCAAGAATAACCAGGAAGGCCCAATACTAAATCCATACGTATTAAAATAAATTAAAAAATGAAAACAATCTATTGAAAATATAAAACCCCATACCAAATTAAATATTATAGCCACACCATGACCAAAATAATGGTTTTATTAAGGAGGAAAATCAGAAAAAAAAATATTGAAAATATTAATAGGAATCAAAAAAACAAGATCAATAAATCAGAAAGCCTAAAAAATGAAATTATTGTGACCAATAACAATGATGAAGAACTAATACTAATAACCGTGGGAGATGTATCCCAACCACAATCTTGAATAGTCAGTGAATGAAATAATATATAAGGAGAGGAGATTCTAATAATATACTATTAGAAATACCTTGTTTTAAGAGATATTTATTGGTTGATTGAAAATACATTTAGTTCTGTAGTGCCTAATAACCTACAGGTTGCATACATTACATGGCTTGAATAACTAGTTCATGAATCGAAATCCAGGAAAGGAACATATGCTGAAAATTACACAATTTAGGATTAAAAAAACTCTGATTAACCATTAGAAAGTGGAAGTATGTTTCAGGACATGTAAACATCTTAGTCTCTAAACCAATTCACAACATCATCCCAATAATATATTCACATCATGTAACCTAGTCACAATTTGAATTCATTGAATAAGAAGATGTTTTAGAAAACCATTGAAAAATAACATGGGTCGACCAAAACCTAATAGACATTCTATAAAGCCTTTTCACATCAACACACAGAATCCATTAATGAGAATAAGAATACATTATAAATATTATGTCATTTTACCCAAAAAAGGATCGATATCCCTAAGAGAATGTAATGAACCTAAAAAAGAAGAAAAAATATGAAGATTAGGATAAATACGTGAAAGAAGGTAACATGATGTTTTAGGTTTTCCTTTCTACCATTAATAGATAATGGAGTGATTTACCATATATAATGGACAAACAAACTGATGATTTCACCACTAGTAACAAAAAATATTTTGTATTGTGTTCTATCTTTGATAGAAAAATCATTGTGTAATTCACACATTATTAATACATGGATGAATAAATGGTTTAACCACATATGATAATTGGACAATAATGTAATTCACTGACCAATTATATATGGACAATGATATACATAGAATTGATATAAAAAATATTTAATTGGGAGTTTAATTTAATTTCATAGTATTATGAAATGATATACCACTCACCATTTATTTTTCCTTGGCCAGTTGGATTTCCTTGACATCCTAATGTTACTATGCTCAGATAGGTAAATGAGAAGTAAATCATCCTATGATTCTGAAAATGTTTGTGGTTGGATGACTATTCAACCCACCCATTACATTAAATATTAATATTATACACCAAAAAAGAATAAATATTGAATGAATATTTTTTCCAAGTGTTTTCTCAACCACCTAATGGTAAGAAAGGTTTATTGCATGTCGTATTATTTCAAACTGGATTCTTTAAAACTTTTGGTGGTGGATTACATATTTCTATGACTATAACCTATACATGCTCCTCATTAGACTTATACAAAATATTTTATGCATTACCATAATGGTGAAATACCTAGAATAGGTGACTGGGAAGGGAGGCATATTGGAGGCATATAAATAGGTATTTGGTGAGGGCATGGATGTAAATTGTACTCCTCAGTTATTATTTTCTTGTTCTGGTTTTTGTGGTATATATAATTTAAACATCCATTTATATTAAACTAATTTATAACCACATGAAATGTTTCATTTAATAGTATGATATTTTAGAATTTATTTCTATTTAAATAAATTAAAAAATGCAACACTATGACTAAAATGAATCTTCGTATCTTATAATTTATCCATTGAATTAGTAGTATGAATATGAATAAATAAGTTATGAAAATATATATAATGGTTTTATATAATTAAAATGTATTTATTAGTTTATAATTAATAAGCACTCAATATTCAATAAATTTAGTTTGTGCTTCAAAAATTGTATTCCTTCAAAACATTATTGCGTTTCATTTTTCGCACAGAAGTTATAGTTAATTTAAACATTTTTTTGAAATTTTATATTAGGAAAATTATATAATTTTTTATAAAATTATTTCAATTTTATCATAGGGTTATTTTTTAGTGTTAACTATGATATTTATTTCTCATTGGATAGTAAAAATCACATATTTTTGAAAAAAACCCGTACCATTTCATTAAGTGAAGGAATTTAAATATCTTACTATGATTTCTATATGATCATAATTTAGAATAAAATAACATTAATTAGACGAAATATAATCATCGATATGGTAAAATATATTAATTTATTTTGATAATCTCATTTTTTTGGTTAAAATTCATTTACATAAATACTTTCTTTCATTGAAATTGATAGAATTATATTCACACTGAATTATTTTACTTCTATGAATTTAAATTTTAAATTTTGATTCCATATTTTTAATAATTTTTTTAATATTTTTTAAATAGGTCCATTTTATTTTTTCATTATGAATGGAAAATAAATGTACATATTTGTGACCTTTATAAGGGTAAAAGTGGTTAAACATGGTTAAATCTATTGTATAATACCTACAAATCTATAAGAAACCTCCCTAAATGTCATTATATAGGTTCCTTTTTTTCATAATCATCTTCTATTTAAAGGGTTGGAAATTCATATCGACTTTCATTTGATAATAAACATAATAATATTTTATGTAATGAATAAAAACAAAATTTAACTCCACTTTTTCTAAAGAATCTATTTTTTTAAAGGATAAAATATGATTTGATTTTTTAAATGGTAATTTGAAATTTGGATGATTTTTTTATCATGATAATTATATTTTATTTTTTACTGATGGAATAATTTAATTAAATTCTAAATTAAATGTGGAACAATACTTATTCATGTAAAAAACCCAAAGAAATGATTTTAAAAATATTGAATGTTATATAATTTGGATTAATTATTATGTTCCATGAATTTATTATATTATAAAAACAAATCATTGACATGTTAAAAGTTTATATTTGAATTAAATTTATATCTTGATTCATTAAAGACAAAATATCTGAACAATCCTAAAAATGAATTTAATGGTATCTTAAATAAAAATAATAATTTTTTGAATGATTTAATATTAATTAATATTATTATATTTTTTAAATTAAATTTTAAATTTTATAAAATATAAAAAAATTACTTATGATTCCCTCATAATTTTATAGTAATAATCTTGTAATGTAATGAGTAAAAACCATTTACATCATGGTAATCGTCAAAAGATTAAGATATGGGGGTCAAAAATAAGATATAAGGGCCAAAACATCATGTAAGCATGTATAAATTTTATTGTATGAGTGAATTTGAACTGATTGGAATCCTATAATGATAATGTATTATTTTATCTACTTTCTCAAAATTTAATTTATTATATTCAAATGAATTATTTAATTCCATGTGTGGACATTCCTTAACTATAAAAGGACATCAATACGCATATATTACTCACAACACATTGAGAAATGTTTCATCAAAAAACAATTAATAACACATCTCAACCACCTTATAAAATTTCTATTATTGGTGGCCTCTTCCGAAGACCGTCGCTGGAGTTATTATGAATAAATCCAAATGAGGTCTATCAAAGAGGAAGTATTAACATTTATCTTTGATTTTACATTAACTTTTACATACTTAATTTCTATCATAACCATTCCAATTTTATAAAATCATCATAAACCATATTCTATGTTATTATTATTTTGATTTTATTACCTTTTTCAACTTCATTTCCATTTTATTAGAAATGAAAGTATCATACGTGAATACATGTGGATCATCACCTTCACATTATAATATAATTAATTTTCTATAACCATATTTATTTATGGTTGTTATGAAGGATTTAATATTTATGAATAATATTATTGAAATAATTATGCTTCTTGTATTTTAACATGTTATATACTCTCTTTGCCTCTCATTTTTTGGTAAATGATAATGTCAGTCATGTAACTTGTTGACTTCTAGCACTACGAAGAGATGTTTGGTTTTAATTTGAGATTTACATGGATGATATTATGATAAATATAATTAATATATATTATATTTATAATAAATATTCATTAAATTGGAATTATTATTTAACTTCTAGTTATTCGTACAATTTAAAATTTGAAACATCACTCTTGTATATATACAGACTATTATCTCCACAAAGTGAAATAATTAATTTTTCATCCCTAATTTAAATGAATTTTCAACTAAAAAGACATGAATAATATTATAAGGATACTAAAATAATAATAAAACAACCTGGACCATAGCTGCCAAACTAAAACACACAGGAAAAATGAACCATTTGGCACCTAAAATAATGATGAGAATTAATGATTATAAATGATCAGGTGATAAGATTTTTTATGTAAACCATGTCTAGACTAATAATTAATAATTTTTTCATAAATATATTTTTAAAAAATATATATCTATTAAACAGGTGGTTTGACTATGTATGAAACAAGACAAGACATGAGGTAAGGGTTCTTCATCCCAATATTGTTTTATTGAGATATGTCTGATTTTATGAACCTATTAATGTTTATGTGGTGTATATAATACTTATTTGACATGTTATATCATGTATAATTATTATTTTATGGAATTTAAATTGATAATTAAAAAAATTTCATCCAATGGTTTTTATTTTAATTTTATCATTGTTGTAAGGATTTATCATCTGAAACTGTTTTCTTTGGTACATGTGTTATGTAATACATGTATCTTATTTTAAGAGGTGTATAGACATCCCTTTTGATATTACTTATTATGAATACTATTTGGTTAAACTTATTTAATGTATAATTTGAAATTATTTATTTCATTGGGTTTATAATTTAATGATTACCCACATAGTAAGGGGTTTACATTACAATCTATTTTTATAGTGTTTATTTATAAATAAATTTATTATGAAAAAATCATTTTCTTTATATATAAATAATAATATAAATTATCTTATAAAATTTTAATTTTTTTATCAAACATGTTTTGTTTTTTATTTTCCCCTCTCTATTTATTCCAAACCCTGGAAAATTTTTATAAGAAAAACCAACTTGGATTTTCTATTCAATGAGGAATATTTTTCTTCCTTGTCCATATTTTAATTCAAATGTTTTAAGAATGATTTTAATATTTTAAAATTGTAAACAAAATTAAATTTAATATATCTATTGATTTCATTAAAAATGTTGAAAATGATTTTCCTTTTCATTTTCTATATGATTTATATTTTACGAATATAATCTTTATTTTAACAAAAAACATGCGAATGGATTTTTACACCATCATGGATTCCAATTTAATTTATTATTACGTTATATGAATCATAATGATATGTATAGAATCTTAATATAGTAATACGTTATATTTATAAATGTAACATTGGTTCTCCTCAGTATTTACTAGAGAAGGTTTAGTTATTATTGGATATTTGAATTATATAACATTGGTGAAACTCTATGAATATGTTTAAATATAAGATAAAATTATAATGTATATGTAAAATACATATTACTTGGCTCTCCTAGAAAATAAATCCCTACCCAGATTATGGAATGTGGTTGAGGTTATATAAAATATGCACTAATAGGTAAGAATTATTAAAGGGGTATTGAGGATTAGCTCGATCCAAACTAATGCACATAGAGTGTGCCTAAGACTAAACACCAGGTTAGAATGTATTGGGGGATATATATTTGTTAAATTGGCATTAATTTATGCACTATTTTTATTTGAATGGATCATGACCACAAATTACCTTTGACGAATTCTAATTGTCATAGATTAAATGGGAATTTTATGATTTAAACATATGAATGATTTTAATTATTATGTCATTTCCCATTTTGAAAATATTTCCCACAATATTCTTTTTGTTTTATTATGGTTGGAACTATATGGAATCATGTTAATAATGAATGTGATGAAAAATGGAATGATTTTCCTCAGGATATACCAAAGGAAATAGGTTCCAAAATGTAAACATTTTTGTTAAGAATAATTCTATATATCATTATTTGATAAAAAACCTTAGTCTGTGTGGGTTTACTAGCACACCAAATTAGAGAAAAAATTGTGTTTTGTTATGAGTTTAGTTGATGAATATCATGGAGGGAAGATGATTCATATTTGTAACACATTATTTCCTTTCTATAATGAATTTTATAATCCTTTGCTATTGTTTTCATCTTTTATTAGTCGAGTTAGGCTGATATGGAATTTGGAGTATAAATACAATGGTAAATATCGAGATTTTGCAGCATTCTCGGAATAAGACTTGTAGTTTTGCAGTCTACTAGGGATTTAATCCTTATGTAATGTTAGTACATGATGTATAATTATTTCGTAGAAGATAATGTGAATCTTTTAAATAAAATAAATAATTACATTCCTTGCACACCTTACACGCCATATAAATATTGAAAATCATATTTGTGATAAATGGCGATGTGTTTTTTCAATGTGTTTGAGACTCTACAATTTCACATCATGTAATTGGGTGACATGCGAGATAAAATCTCATGTGATTGTTTTAAATAAGTGTATGAAATGCAATTATTATTTACATTCTTCCATGATTTCTTTATCTCAAACTATATCCATACCTAGAAGATTTTGAATCCCTCTAAGATTTCTAGATAATTTCATTGAGTGATTCTTTGTAATTTCAGTTGTGGTGTGTCTCTCATGGAATGTGGTCTTATGAAATCATTCATATCTCAATATTTTCCACTTTAGGGTTAATATAAGTTTTTGTTATTGATGGATCTAATTTTTTTGTTGTAGATTCTTATTTCTAGGTTAAGTTACATTTCCTTTTTCCCCTTTCTTCATTGGAGACTCCAATTGTGGGTTTTGTTTTTCTGTGAGAAAGATAGGTTGTTCAAATTAAGATTTTATAAATGATTAATCCTTGGATTGATTATGATTGAAATTTATTATAATAGATTTATTAAAATTCAATCTAATGTAAATTGGAACCTGGATTTGACATGTCATTGAATTTTGGAAAAACTCCAAATTCTAATGGAAATGAAATTTGGGGCGTAATTTGAATTTGATGGAATTCGTAAATTCAATTCAGAAATGATTTTTAGAAAGGGATAAAATTAATTTGATAAAAACCCATGATTTGTTCTCAATTAAAAATAATTTTAATGAAGAAATACCATGTTTAGGTTTTTAATAGGAATTTGAATAATGAAAAGGAATATTGAGTTATGGGGATGTTTTTTGAAATTAAATGAGTTACCATTTTTTTACTGATTGAATGACAACATTAATGCTTTGTTAGTTATTGTTCTATTTGAAAAAAACACTATGTTAGTAATTACATATATTTGTATTGATAATTTACTATTATAACAAAAACATTGTATAACATATTTTATCCATGATAGGATTTATATGAGTCCTATATGGTGTGATCATGAGGGACATGTATACACACACTTTTATTGACAACTGATATGAGGTGTGGGAGGATCCCATAACTTGGAACTATCAAACAGAATGGAAAGTGACCATGTTAGTTTTTTTTTCTTCTTTCATTATATATTTCATTGATTGTGAAACTTCATTACTCGTTATAATTGATTTATATAAACTATTTTATAAAAAGTTTTTATTTAATCCATGATTGAAATTTTTTCCTTCATTTGAAAATAAAACCATGTTGTGTTTTAGATATAAAAGTAAATTTTATTCCTATTTTGATTAAAATTGAAATCATGAATTGGTTTATTTTTTTGGAAGATTTGTATATAACACTCTATGAGACCCAACTTGGATCTTTGGCTCACACTCTACCTTTGTCTTCAGGATATTATATATTTACACCCATCAGGTAAAAGAAAAGGGAAGGCACCTATTAGAGGATGTGGAGTCTTTTGATCCTTTAGGGCTTGGATTGTCGTGTCCATTAGGGACATGGAGTTTGTCATGTTAGAGTTTATGGTACTCTGATGATGTACTATTTGTGATTTAAATGTACCTATTTTCTTTCTTGTACTATATACCTTTAGAGTTTGATCATACTAATTTGTTTCAGTTTCTTCTATTGTGTTTTATAAAAATGAATTCCCATGTTTATTTTATATGATTATATGTTATAGTCACCAATGCATGGGGATAAGGAACACCAATCAGGATATGTATGTGTTATCTCCAATATCAGGGAACCAGGGTATCTGAGCTGGTTTGTCGAAAAGTGGTATCAATGGTATAAGTTAAACATACTTTATTCATTTCATTATATAGTTGAGAAATCATGTCAGGACCTAGGATATATTTTTTAGCACGTACCTAGCCAAAACAATCATAATGAGCCTAAGTATTACTTGAGAAAGATGGATATTCTGTTGGAATTCTTAAAAACTCCCAAAGATTTAATGTAAAATATTATACCATTAAGCTGGAGGGACCTAGTCAGAGATGGTAGGATACAATGGTGATGGAGAATAATCATGAGGGTTTAAATTGAAATAACAATAATGTTCTTTTTACTGATCATTTTTACCCTCAACATATGGTTCCCTCTATGTCTATAGATTTTATCAAGATTGAGAAGATTTCCAAGAGCATGAAAGAGTATTATAATAGATTCACTATGAATGTGTAGTATTCACCTAAGAGTATATTGACTATATAGATATGGACTCAATGATTCAAGATGGGGCTTTTATATGATATTCATTCTCAGGTTTTCTTATTGAATATGTCCTCTTATATTGATGTGCTAGATAGGGAGTTGATGGTATAGCTTGATCTAGAATGAATGTGAGGATTGACGAGAGTTCTTGTATCTTCTAATTGTAGTTCTATAAGTTCTGACAAATGGAATAAAATGTGTGATGATTCTCATGGAGTTTCATGATATCAGGGTTCATTAAGAACTCATAAAATTCATGGTAGAAGCCATTTAACCATATTCACTGTGGAAATCTTGAGCATTAAAAACTAGTTTTCACTGAGGCACCCCAGAAATGTGGTTCATGTGGTCATTCGTGAAGCTTTCCAAGATTCATTAATATATTTTCTTCACCACGTAGTGGCATGGGATAATCATCACCAAAAATTACCATGGTGAAACTAGATTCTTCATTATCATAGGGGTTCGAGTCACAATCATCCTTGATAAGGAATATTTATGGAATGGTATAGTCTCCAAAGGAAGTCAATTTTGGTCTAGTTAATTTGAGAGTTACAATTCAAATAAATTCATCTATAGTGACTAATTCATTTGATACTAGTGCATCTCATTCATTTATATCAACTAATATTTTGAATCTATAAATCATCATATGGATATTTTATATAATGTTATAGATTTTACTATACCCTATAAAAATAAGATAGATAATGTTATTTATTGACTGACTTGGGTTTTTCTCATTATCATATATCGAGCTTACAAAGGATATTCATGATCTCAAAATTAAATGTTTTGACACCATATTTGGGTTTGATTCGATATTTTATAATAAAACCCAGAGAGGTTATTACTATAAATAGGTATCCATATGTGTTCTAAATGGGGTGTACCATATCATTTAGGGAGAATTCAACACATGGTAGGTCAGATATAGACCTTCTTGTCCAATTTTGGGGAAGTTAATTCATCTTTTTTTCTTTTTATCTTGATTGGAAAACTATTATTGGAGATCTCCCTCTATTTGTCATTATTTTTCCTGAAATTTTTCTGTCTGAAAACTCTAGTTTTCCAATAGAAATAGTGGTGGGGTTTTCTATATATTTGGTGCATGGAAATTAACGAATGTCTATTCTCTTTTACTATATGGCCCCACCAAAAAAATATTTGAAGTCACAATTGGATGTTCTTTTGGAGCTATTATTTAACACTCGATTGCGACACATTGGGAATCACCAATTCTCATTAATAATAAATCTAATGGAACCTCTCCCCTTGGCGTTGATTATCTGAAAAATAAAACAATTAATCGTAAGAAATAATTATACATTTCTATTGAATGACAGTATATTTGTATAGTTAGAAGGGGATTAGTGGTCTTTGAATATTGATATTTGATATAATTATCACTAGTTGATAATAAAAAATATGGCCTTCAAAACCGAACAATCTAAGGTAGGTATAACCATTATGAGTACCTTGTCATGCCATTTTGTCTATCTAATGCTCATGATATCATTATGGATTTGATGAAAATTTATGATGGTCTTTGTGTATGACATCCAAGTGTAATCTAGGTCCGAGGAGGATTATGTTTGTTATTTGATAACAGTTATAGAATTATTGAAAAATCGCCGACATTATTCCAAGATATCAGAATGCATTTTCTGGATTTTGGAAGTGATGTTCTTGGGACATGTCATGTCATGAAATAGTATCTCAGTTGATCCTGAGAAGGTGAAAGATTATATGATATTAAACAAACCACATAATTTTTTAGAGATTCAGATATTCTTGGGTTTAGTGGGATATTTATGATGGTTGGTAAAACATTTTTCAAAATTGGAATCTCAAATGACCACTCTGATTTATAAGGGAGTGAATTATGTTTGGGTTTAAAATTTTAAGATTTATTTTGTTGATTTGAAATGCAGTTTTACTTAAATACTAGTGTTGACTCATACAAAGGCTAGAATGATTGATTTGGTCTTCTATTACCCATCAGGTTTAGGTTTGGGCTATTTTTTTATGCAGTGTGATCACATCATTGCATATAGATATTGGAATCTTTTTCAACATGAGGGGAAGTATTTGACCCAGACCCTTAAATATGAATATGTGATGCATTCACTTAATATTTACTTGGTTTACCTTTTAGAGAATGGTTTGTCATAAATTATGAATACAATAGCATGAGTTATATATTCAATAATTTTTTTCTAATCTATGAATGATGAGTTGGGTGGAATAACTTCAACATTTTTACTAGATATTGTATATACCCCAGTAAAATGGAATGTTATTTTTAATAATTTGATAAGGAAATTTATGACTCATACTATGAATGGATCATTTTAGGTGTGGAACTTTATGGATTCCTTTTCATAGATTCATATTGTATTTTGAAAAATAGGGATGAGGATGCTTGGGATAGTGTTCAATTGAACACTACTCTTCTTGATATGATTCTTTAAGAACAAAAAAATGGTCATGAATTAAAAAAACCTTATAATTTTTTTATGGCGGGGATAAAAATATTTAGTGTTCATTATCCACAAGTAATTTTATATGATATAAAAAATGGATCTTTTTGTTTTTACCTTTGTGTAAATCTATGATTGAATATTTCCAAAATCATTAATGTGAAGTGTATATAGTAACCAAAAAGATGTTTTATGACATTTAATGATGATTCTGGTGTCTGTGTTTGAGATGAGACATTAATGAATTTATTTCATAGTGGTTTAATTAACAGAAGGTCACGTATGAGGATCAGATACCTTCTGGTTTTCTTTAACAACTTCTAGTTCAATCTTCGACGTGGGATGATATTTCTATTGATTTTTTGGCTGGGTTTCCATGCACCAAGAGAATGAAGAATGTGTTCTGGGTTTTTTTTGATAGGATCGAAAAATTATCTCCCTTTATAACAATTAATGTAATAACAATTGCTGAAGAGATGAGAAATCTCTATGTGGGATGGATTTTTCATTTGTGGAAAGTTCTATCATTTATAGTCACTGAGATGGATAACTATTTTTCTTAACTCTTTTGAAGAATCCTTTATGGGGCACTAGGATATATGTTTTATTTAAACATAATGTTTCATCTATATATGGATTCCTAGAGAGATAAAGCTCTATAGATTCTTGAGGATAGTTTTTATACATATGTCCTTCCTTTAAGTGGAGCTTCAGATGACCATTTGGGAAATCTTGAGTTTTCATATAACAATAGTTACCTTTCCTTTATTAAAATGGATCTTTTTGAGGCCATGTATTGTCATCCATGTAAATATTTACTGTTTTGGTCAACAATTTTTTAAATTTCACTGGTAAAACAAAATTTTATCCAATATAGGACACGAATGATTCAGTAGATTCAAAAGAAGATTTTTACAACATTTAAATGGTATAAATCCTATTTCAATCACCATTATAGACTGTTGGATTTTTTAATTGGTCACCATGTTCTCCTAGAAGATTCACCTTGTTTGGGTGAACGATAGATTTAGAGGAAATGGAATCATTCTCAATATTTTTAGGACCTTTTTATGTTGTAGGTTTGGTGGGGAAAGTGAATTACCATTTATCACATTCACCATAATTGATTTAAATACATAACTTGTCCGATGTATCTGATATATGAAAGAATATGTATAATACATCGAATGTTTTGATCTGCATTGATGTTGATGTTGAGGTGGATTTATCCACTACTGAGCATCTATTCAGGATAGTTGATTCTGAAAAAAGGTACATCGTGGGAGGATAACACCTCTAATCCATGTGCGCTGACCACAATGTTATGATTCTCATGAGAAATGACAGTGGGAGGAACTAATTGTGGTATTTTGGAATCATCTTTTTGATATGTAATCTTCTTGATATGATTTTTTGTGATAAAAAGATTTTATAGTGGGGAGTTTGAAACTTCGCTTTACCTTTCTCTAAGGTATGTTCTAAACCATTATTGTGGTTATCCTTTTTTTTGATTGACTAAGGATAATTATGAATTGAGAGGATACATATAAAGGTGATGACACAATGTTTTCATATGTTTTAGCATAAAACATGTAGTTTCTTAATCTATTGGGAATTCACACATCAGTGAATGTTAGTACATGAAGTGCATCCATTGGAAAAAATATTCCATGAAGCTTGTACACAATGTGAATGGTTACACCCCGTACAAAACATACACATCCTTTGAATATTGAAAATCATATTTTTTCATAAAATATGATAGTATTTTTGGCCTATATGGGACATGACCACTACATGTCTTGTAATTAGATTAAATACTATATAAAATCGCATGTGTCAGTTTTAAACAAGGGGATCAGTTGAAATTTATATTCTATTTTCACCATGTTTCCTTACACTCAACTAGGAACCATCCTTAAGTGAATATAGATCCCTCTAGCAATTCTAGATTGTTTTTTAGGGATTCATCGTTGTTGTGGTATTATCAGATTTATCTTTACCATCATTTTTTTTGTCTATTCTCTCACTCCCCCTCTCTCTCCTCTTATGGTTTATTATATTATCTCAGGATTTTTGGGAAAAAAATAAATGTTGTGGACTCATGTTTCTATGTTCAATTATTTTCTCTTCTATGCTATCATTCTTCATTGGTGTGTTTCTTTATGCGTGTTATGTTTCCCTAACAATGTCATGTGGTTTGATTTTATATTTTTTAATAGTTTTACATTGAACAACATTTGTTTGAAATTTATTTCAATAGATTTATCAAAAACCCGTTGGAGTTAAATTTTAACTTGAATTTGAATTGGTATAAAATTTTGAAGAAAACACCCAATTTGGATGTAATTGGAGTATGGGGTGTAATTATAAATTGAAGTAATTTTCAAATTTATTGGATAAATGAATTAGTAAAATTGGATTAAATTTATTTTATTTAAAATATGATTGGTTTTAGATGCAATAGGCACGAAATGGCAGAACACCTACGTATTGTTTTTGACCAGGAATTAGAATTGTGAAGAAGAGAAATGGGAGATATTGAAGTATTTTAGAATGAAATGATTTCCCCTTTTTCATATTGACTGATTGAAAAAAAAATTTCTAGGTTAGTTAGCATGATATTTGTAAAAAACACACTAGGATGGTAATTCTATAAAAATGGATTGATGATTTTCAACTATGAAAAAAACCATAGTCTTGCATATCATATTTATGAAAAGATATTTATGGGTCCTATTCTACAAGATCTTGATTGATGTGTTCACACATACTTTTCGAGAATACTGATGTGATATGTGTTAGTATCCCATGATTTTAAACTACTATACCTCATGGAGGATGACCATGTTTTTTTATTATGACTATTATGAAAATTTATTCGATTGATTTTGAAAATAATTTACTCATGTTTAATGATTAATAAAAACATTTTTATATACAGTGTTAATTTATTCTTTGTTTGAGATGTTTTCCATCATTTTAAATAGAAATTATCATTTGTTTTAAATTTGAAAGTGTAATACTATGAATATTTTGATTAAAATAGAATTCATGATTTCTTGTTCTTGTTGTGGAATATTATTATAGAATAATTATAGGAGGTGTATGATCTTAATCCATTGGGTCTTGGGGTGAAGTGTCCATTTGGGATGTTGTGTTTTTATTTTTAGACACTCTATTACCTTTATGGTGTACAATTGTATGTTTGGATACACCTTCTTGGTTTTAGTTATGATCTCCATTTGGATTTTTGAGCATACTTATTTTTATATGTTTCTTCAAAAATGTTTTAGGAATATTATCTCACATGTTAATTTTATATGATTCTAGGTGTTGGTCTCCAACCTACCTAGATAGGTAACACCCTTTGGCCCATGTTAGGATTGGATAAGTTATCCAGGAACCATGGTTTCGAAGTCGGTTAATAAAAGGATTCCTACATGTTTTGTATGTGGGAATAATAACACATGGACAAGTTTAAAATGAATGAGACGATGTTTTATGTTTGAAAAATATGGTAATTAATCTTGTAATTTCATTGGTAAAATAAATTGTTTCATAGAGGAAAAATAATTTCATCCTAAGGAACCCTTTATAGTCTAATTTATTTTGTGTGGTCAAATTGAGCATTATTTAAGAAAATTCATTAATCCAATGGATAACTCATAGGCTAAGCAATATAAAATCATATACCACTCATTGTTGAAGAAGTATTGATGTGTTTATGATTTGGTATTTGAGAATTATATTATAGGAATGTTTTATTGATGATATTATGGTTTTAATAACCATTATATATCTGCTGGTTATTTTGTTTTAGTTTATATTTATGTATTTTCAACCACATATTTAATAGTATTGATAACATTGGAAGGTGATTTATTGGTAAGTTGATATTTTTTAAAAACCCATGATTGATTGATAAATAACTAATTATATTTGCTAGAAATTGAGATAATAATGTTTATTTAGGATCAAGATATGACAGATATTGGTAAATTAAATTGGATTTTTTGTGTTCAGTTTTTTTTAGAAGCATATGTAATTATATTTATGATATATGGTGATTCAATATATATATGGATATGATTCAATTAATTTTTGAGTACATTAATAGGGAATATATATATTTTAAGAATTAATGAGTGATTAATGATTTTTAGAGATAAATGTTAAATTCTTATCAGAATATTATTCGATCAAATCATTGTATTTTTTGTTTTCTAAAACAAATTATTAGTATTTTGGTGGATTTTTTAGCTCAATTACATATCGAAATATTTAAGTTGAACTTTGGTTATTTTTGTTAATTATTTGTTGATTAATATACCATTCTCTTATATAATGTCTTATTAATATTGGTTATTATTTTATCATGTGTGAACTATTTTTTTTATTAGATGAATTACTTTTTATCTTTTTTTACCATATGATTAACTAAGAGATTATTTTATTTATTAATACATGAAATAAATAATCTTGATTATCTATCATATGAAATATGTGATAAATTACAAACAATAAACTACAAGATTCCAAATTAAAGGATGAAATTCATCATACTGGATTGGACTAAATCAAATATGTAGGTTATCTTGTATTATCTACCTTGATTATAAATGATTTCTTTAAGTCAAGTAAGAGTAAGATAAAAATTTCTAGCCTTATGTGGAATTAATCACCCAAATCTCAATGTATGTTTTCAAAAACTTATTAGTATTTTAGTTATACATATTTTTATTTGGGAATATATAAGTAAGAAATACTATATTTCCTTGAAGTGATATTGAAATTGGTTATCATGATATAATATACAACAAATTGTAGTACTATTACATGGTACACAAATTATGTTATGTGAAAATTAAAATATAATGGGTGCAATTTAACATCAAGAGATAATAGAAAAAATTATTCTTTAAATAAATTTCTAGTGTTAAGTATCTTTTTAACCACACAACATTGAGCATAATATGAAACATGATATATTATAACCTAGAAATTAGATTGGAGGTATGACTAAGAATAAACAAAATTTGAAAAATATTTAGAAATATTTTATATAATGAATCTTCATTGATTAATTTATAAAAAATAATTACTTAATTTTAAGTAAAGTCAATTAATGCTATAAAAATATATTATCTTCAAGAACCAGTTTATTATATTTCGTATGCAATTACTATAATTAATTTCTACCATTATATAGACGTTTTATTTGATAAAATTAATATATCTTATAAAATAATTATGTCAATATTATATTAGGTTTAGTTTTTGTGATTTTTCTATAATATTTATTATAGTGAATAGTAAATAGACGAGTATTGTAAAACAACCATTTCATGTCATTAAATACAAAATATTTATTGTTTATTCTTCTGGAATTTTTTTGTAATATAACATATCAATTGGGAAATTAGTAATAATATAATTATCAACATAATAATTAATATTACAATTTTTTATAAACTTGTATTTGGGATTAAAAACAATTTTTTTTAATTTTTTTCATTATGTTTTACTCATGTACATTTTATTGATTTCTTCCACTTTTAGAAAATTATTTTGGATAATTTTACCCCATATATAGAATTTTAAGATTAATATTTGGTAAATATGTTCATTTAATTCCTATTATTATGAATAGTAACCATGGTAGTTACTTGTCACTTCAGTGTTGGTAAAATTGGTAAAACATGTTAAACCCCAAGATTTTATCAACCATTTCAAATAAATTAATTTATTTGATTAATTTTATTAATATCTTCACAAAGTTAATATTTTCATATATGATGCCCCGAGATAAGATTGAACTGCGAGAAACACAGACTCGGCTTGTGTTTCACGTAACACTAAGAATCTGCAAATAAACGTTTTATCATAATAATTATTTAAAACAGATTACAATGATATAGCCATTAATAAATGTAATATGAATATTAATAACTTATTTATAAATACTATTCATATTTTTTATAGAAACAAAAAATATTGATAATGAATCATATTATTTATGGAAAGGTCTTTATATATTTAAAAATACTGTTTTCTCAAATAAACTATATTTCTGTCTTCGATGAACAATTGTAAAATTCACCTTAAAATTTTTATCAATTTAATTTTCTAAAATAAAATAAATCAATTCTTAATTTGTAAATTATCTTAGGTATATTTTTTTTGTTTTTTTTGAAAAAACATTATTTTTTGATGAATAGTGAATGAAACTTAATTTCAATACAAAACTAATTTTTCATGTAATTTTTTTTGTTTTGTTAAATTATATGTCAAATTTTTTAATGTTTATTAATTTGAATTTTCAATAAATAAATCAAAATTTGATAATTGGAAACAATTTCACATTTAAATTGGATATAAAATCCCGTAAATCTTTTAAACATTTTCTCTTAAAAAACATATTGTAATGACACATCTATAAGATTAATTATAAATTAATTTCTACCACTTATCTGATTATAATAAATAAAAAAGATTAAATATATATAATAATAAAAATTGAAATCTTATAATAAGTTTACCGTTGTTTAGAAATTTTTTTATTGAAATTAATTAAAACTATTTACACTGATTAACGTAAAACACAATATTAAGTAATAGTTAAACATTAATTTATAAGGGAAATAACGTAGAAAAATGTCCAAAAGTCATTGGATGGACATATTTCAGCCACATTCCACTTTTATATAACATGTAAAATTATTTCAGGCACATGATGTAATAGATACCTTTCAATAGTTTTCCCTTTTTATGTTGTCAAGAATGAATCTATTCCTCTAGGTTTAAAGGGTACTCACCCCTCACTTATTCAATGTTATAAAGAACTTTGTATTAGATAAAACATGACCAGATATTCTCTATAAATCCCTACCTTAATCCGGTAGGATCAAAATATAAATGTAGATTCTAAATTACATGAGGGGTGAATTGTGTGTTAAAAATGTTCATTTTTAACCTTAATGAAAAACTACGTTTAAGAAGGTTAAACAAGATAAATTCACATGACCTCTTTTAGTTCTAAAAACATTCGGGGTTCTAAAAATGTGGTTCACGAAATGAAACTTAAGGAAAGTTTACAAAGAAAATATTATACCTTAATGTGTATATAATCTTACCTATCATAGATTACAAAATAACAAGAATGTATAAGATATTTATACTTTCTTATTTTATCAAAATACAGTGGAAATAAACTTGAAACAAAAAAAAAGAAACAAGTATGAAATCTTTTAACCTAAAGAGTAGGGTATCCAACTACCTTGGATAAATGTTCCTTGATTTATATATTCATTAAAGTCTATCTTTCCAACACCAGGGATAACCCTTGATATGAATATCGAAATTTATCCTGTTATCTGCACAATCCATCAAACATCAAGGTAGTGGGTACCTTTGTCTTCCTACCCATATAAGTTCTCGAACATTAAGGTTGTTGACACCTTTGTCTTCCTATCCACAGAATCAGTCGATTGTACTCAGTAATCATCAGATTCCGATGAATCAAGCTGAACATGATGTTTAGTACAAATAAAGCATTTGAGTCTCATTCTCTAGATTTCAGTTTAGTAGCTTACAAAATCTAGAGTGATCAGCGGGTTATCTTAGTATTGAGCTCATTTAAATGAGCTCTTATTTATAGCCACTCCTCCTAGATTTGGCTCCCTCCTCCAATGAAAATATTTTTCCTTTAATTTTGGAGGGACCTGTACATGTGTCACTCAAACAACAGTTAGTTCTAAATAGAATATACAACAATGTTTCTAAACTATAAAAAGTTTAAGAAAAATAATGTTGCTTCACCAAAACTATCTTTCGGATTCCAAGGAAAAATAAATTTTAGATTCTAAGTAAAAAATCATTCGGAGGCTATAACTCATGGATATTCAGATTCTATTTTTCAAGGAATTTGGAGTCTGAATTTTGAAAAATTATGTGTCTGAATTCCGAGGAATTTGGATTGTGAATTATGTGGAATTGAGAATCTAAATTATGAGGAATTTTGAGTCTTAATTATGAGGAGTAAAGTGTCTGAATTATAAGGAATTTGGAGTCTGAATTTTAGAGAATTCAGAGTCTGAATTTAAAAGAATTTGGAGTCTGAATTTCAGTGAATTCAGAGTCTAAATTTCAGAGAATTCGGAGTCTGAATTTTAGAGAATTTGATGTCTAAATTTTAGAGAATTCGGAGTCTGAATTTCTAATAATTCAGAGTCTAAATTTCATAGAATTTTGAGTCTGAATTCGTAACCTAAAAACATAATACTCAATATTTAATAATTTTTAGGATTTTGAGGTTTTAGATGTGAAACCAATTTTTAAACATAAAAATAAAATTAGTTAGATTTAGATAAACTATAAAATGAATAATAAAAACATAGTTAAGGATAAAATTCCATGGGGAAGGAAAAATTTTCTTATTAAGATAAATCTTAGGGAAAATATAATTTTACATAGGATAGAGTGTTTGTGATTTTCAAAACATAGAGGATTGGAAAAGTATTAAAGAAACATTATTGACTCAAAAATACCCTCTTTTGGAAATCACAAACATCCTTATGAAAAATAATATATGGACATAGAAATTTTCTTAATATACTTGAAAATAAAAACATGTCTCCCTTTACATATGAATTATAGGGAATTCAACTAACTCCCCCTTATATTTTGAAGTCCCTATGGATAGTATTCTTGATTTTCGGAATGATATTTTACATTTACTTGCATATGAAAATCATCTTTGATAAGAAATTACCCTTAGATGAACCACCCTTAATTAGGTAAATATTTTATTTACATAGTATTCTTTTTATAATTCCTTTTATATCCTTTGTGATTTTCAAAAAGGAATAAAGAGGATGGAAAAAAATATGGTACCTTAAAAATTAGTAATAGAAAACAAAATATATGATGACCAACCAAAATTCAATTATGATTGAAAGAATATGAACAAAAAAGGAAAACTAAAAAAAAATATCGGAATGGGTAGAATGAACCTTCTTTCTCTTTCTGTATTAACTACCTTACAATGGTTTTCATATTCTTTTTCTCCTTGTGATCTTCTTCTACATGCTTGAGCAGCAGATCCTGATCTACATTTTTCATTTCTCGGGATTTTATCTTTTCTTCCGGATCCATGAACAATATTTTCCTTATTCTTCCAGAATTCTTCCTTCTTAACAAGATTCTCTTAAAACTAAATTATGAGATTCCTTTCCCTCTTCTAGTTCATAGAAACTAAATTAAGCTTTCAATTCAAGTCCATGACTTCTCCCTTCCTAGTTGACTACTCAAGAGTTATCTTTTCCTCAAAACTCTTAGTAAGATAATTAAACTTCCCTTCTTCGATGTCAAATGCGTCCTTCACACTTTATTGAAATTAAGCAAAGACTCTTAGGTCTTCAATTAACATGTATAATTTTTATTCTTCTTTCATGATATTTATGAACTTTATATTCAATGAAGTACGATTTTAAATCATCCTTAAGTCTGACAAAATTATCCATAAGCATGGAAACAGAATCTGATTTCTGATTTATAGAATGCTGAAGCATCTAGAATCTTGAGTCTATACTCAAGAAAAATGGAATAGTATTAACCAACCTTTTCAAAGATTGCAAAAAAAATAATTTCCAAGAGAGGATGATTCTGAATCAGAGTGTTTTGCTAATGAGGATTGTTTTTCTATCTCTTTAGCTTTCCTTTTTGATGAAGCACCAACATCATTGTTTTTCAGCATAGATTTCTTAGGTGTATCAATGAACACTTACTTTCCCTTATCAGCTCTTGGAATGATCTATTCAAATTTGGGTGATTCTTAATAATTATTTGATAACCAAAAAATCTTGTATTCCTCAATGATTTTTTTCTTGGTACCTATAATATTATCTTATTTCCAAATAATATCATGGTTGATACTTTCTTCATAAGATGGTTTATTCACTTCTTCTTGGCCCTTTTATTCTATTCCTGATGAATAAAGTTTTAAAAATTCTTCTTCAGATGTTCGGATTGATAGTTTCTTCGAAGGACTCTCCTTCACACGGAATTCCTCTACTTTCCTTATCATGTCTTCAGTATCACTGCTTCCATCTTATTATTATTATTATTATTATTATTCTAAAAATTCTTCCTCTTGATCAATTTGTTCTCCTTATTCTAGTTTAGGAATAACTAAAATCATTTCCTGAGTTATTGGGAGTGATTCTTTCAAAAATGATTCCATTACATGAATTTGTTTAGAGGAATTCACATCAGCCTTAAGAAGGTATGTAACTATCTCGGCTTCAGAAAAAATTTGCATCTACTGATTTTCCTTCTCTTACTTCTCAAGATCTTCATCAATATTCTTCTTCAAGGATTTCTCCTCAGTAGGGTCCAAGCCCAAAGTAGGCTCCCCTTCCATTTTATTCTTCTTGTCTTCTCTCCATTTAGAAACCACTTCATTAGGGTATGTCTTTTTCTTCTTTGGTTTTGAGGGTGCTGATTGAGTTTCCTTAGTCATATGGATTTTTACATTCTCTTCCAGAACCTTCAACTTCCTCTTCCTTCCACCCTTCATGGATGTTTTAACCAGTTCTTGTTTCTTTGAATGTTCTTCAATTTCTGATTTAGACAAATCATAGAAATATATGGATTTACTATTGAATCCAACGTTCATCTTTCTGAGAGTATCATCACTCAAAAAAAATTACATTGATATTAATTGTCTTAGAACTACCAGGAATTTTGAATGACTCAAGAAAAAAATATAATCTTGGTTAGAATAGAAATATACAAGATAATTTGATACTTCAAATTTCCATTCATGATATTCTCAATTGTAATCAACATATAATTCACCATATTTATCCTCCTGTGTTTCACCAGGAAACCTTGAATATAGATGTCACTTTTCGTAAGGGAATCCTTATCTCGTTTTCTCAGAATATTAAAGCCTTGAACCCATAATTCAATAATCTTGAAATGTGTAGATAGATGAACAATATATGGAGTCTTCACCTCTAAAATACCAAGACATTCTATTTCTTTCTCCATATCAAAATATCCTACTACATCTGGTAGCTTGTTAGTACAGAACACTGCTTCTCCTTCATATGGAATTCCAATCACGCTTGCAACCTTAGTGTAAGAAAGGGAGTAGGTATATCTATAAATCCTGAAGGAAAACTTGTCTCTCCCTCCTTCATTGAAGAAACTTAATGTCTCATTCAATTCAACCAATAACTCTGAATAAACCGGATCTCATGCCTTTGGTTTTGATACACATAGGCTCTCCTAGCCATTCAACTTGATATTCATTGAAATGATAGAATCATACTTAGTAATGAATTTCAGATCAACTAACATCTTTCTGTATATATTCCATTTTTTGATTTACTTTACATATAACATTTCTTTCTGTGGAGAATCTTGTAGAGACATTTAGAATTATAAAAACCCTGAAGATTCGGAACCTCCATTAGTTGAGAAGAAGGGTTTCAACACACCAGATAATTGAAGATAAATGTGGGACAACCGTGGGGGGGGTCCTTATTTAGGTGTTTTAGGTTACAATTTAACTTCCATGATTGATGAAATGGTTTAAAAACACTTGATCATATGTAACGCCCCGAACCCAGTTACCCAGAATCGGTGCATTATTTTAATACATTGGCATGATTACAAAGAATCATGTTCCAAAGGACCGATCAGTTTTACATTCTTGGATAATATATTATATACATGAACGTTACATTACACATTCTAACATATATTAAAACATATATAGTTCTTTGAGAATGCCATTTTTCCCTTATCTTAACCCTGCATCTCAATCATAAAACACTTCCTATGATCTTGGAAAAATAAAACATAAGAAAGGGGTGAGATCAGATGCTCAGTACGGGTAAATAATTTAGCATATGCGATAAAATTTTTAGGCATGATGTGCAATAAAAACAAAAACCCTTTAAACAAAAACATGAACATAGTATGGAAAAAATAAATCAAAAATTACCATATTAACAAGAACATGGATATTCTACAGGTTGAATAATCACATGTAATAACTAATTTCATACTTAGGGAATGTATAATATCATACATTAATTTATGTGTCAAGGCCTTGTTCTAGGACCTAAGGGCTAACTGTAACCGTACTCCAACCTGGAGAGCCTTTGTAACCGGACTCTAACCCGGAGAGCTTCTATAACCGGACTCCAACTCGGAGAGCATCTCTAACCTGACTCTGAACCAAAGAGCCTATATAACCAGAATCCAGCCGAAGGGTCTTCTTTAACTAAACCCCAACCCGGAGGGCTTACTTTTACCGGTCGCCAACGCGGAACATACTTTTCCATCACATTCATCTTAATAAGATGTTGAAATATAACATAAACATTCTTATTAAAACTAGCATACAAAATGTCAATACTTCAACTATAAACCATGAATGGCATAAAAATAACTCATCCACAGTCAAACAGATCACAAAACCTTAAATACAATGTGGAATATTTGTATCATAGTAAATTAACATTAAACAAGTGTAAATTTTATCAATGGATGTTGACATGGATGTTATTAAAACTATTTGAGAGAAATCCCTCTTTCTATTTTGAGATCATTTAAGAATCACATAATTATAAAGAAAACATTAATTTTTGAAATATTATTATAATATTTTAAGGGATGCTTCGAAGATTTTATAATGGCGGAAAATTTCCACAACCTCCGTATAAGGTAAAAAATACGTTCTTACCTTAGTTTTATCGAAAAGCTTATAAAGTACTTTGTTTTGAAAATGACAGAAAAATTCCTTTCAAAATCATATAACGTCAAATAATGGTATAAATGACTTTAACCCATTTTCTATTAAATAGTAAAAATGATTTCAAATAAATTTTAAGAAACTTTTATGTGGATGATAAAGAGGTCCCAGTAGATAATTAATTATAAACAAACTCGGATAATGAAGAGATTGTAGAATTAACCCTTACCTTGTACGTTTCCATTGGTCAAGGGTATGTTTAAACTCATGTATAATGACAATATTATGTTATTAAATTATAATAGAATCTTATTCAAATTTATTATATCCTACATGATTTATTTATGACATTATACTAACCATCTAATAAATATTTCCTTGTTAAATTTACATTTTGGGTAATAATTGATTTCTTTTTCGTACGTATTTTAACTTTTTATTCTTGATCGTTTCATTTAGATCATGATTTAAATAATTACACAATATAAAAATCATTTTTATATCATATACATTTATAATATAAATATGTATAATAGATATATTTATGAAATGGAAAACACTGTTTATGTTGACGGTAGGCCGTACGTATACATAAATGTTGTTTCTATTTTCATATCATATTGAATGGAAGTAAGTGAATGAGATAAATGTAAATACATATATATATATATATATTTCTAAAATAATTATTATGTCATATATTTAATACTTATTAATAATATATATTTTTATAATCATCGTTTAATGATGAACGTGGAAATGAATCGCATCGCGTTGTGGAGACGGTAATCCGTACGTACGTACGAGTGAAAATGTAATTATATTTATGATGAAATTGTATGAGAGTTTATTTTATATCATATATAAATAATAATTAACTTTCTATATTTATTATTTACATCAATTATTTAATTATTATACCCATCCAAATAGTGAACTGTTGAATGACAAACTACACCACGACGTGGAGACGGTAAGCCGTACGTACGCACGTATGGTGACATTGTCATTTATAGGATAGAGAGAATAAATAATATGGTTGTACAATATTTATAATAACACCACAGTATTTAGAGGCTACTGGAATTATTACATCAGTATGGAAACAACAAAGAAAGAAGAATTGGAAGAAGAAATGAACTTGAAAGAGGGTGGTGAAATTATTACCTCTTATTCGGTTGTTTCCTTTTGAGTTGATCAAAAGGGCTCCATAGGTTGGATTTATGACCAACATAAGGCCACTAGGTTGAAGAGAGGGATGTTGGGAGGATATTTGGGTAGGGTTTGGCCAATCCAAATGGCTATGGAGGTGTGAATTTGAGAGAAGGAGAAGTGCCCTTTTATAAGAGTGGTGAGGGGCATCTTAGGAAAAACATAAAATATTATTTTATTAGAAAATAATGTTCCGTTTTTATTGGATCCAAATTGAATTATTTCAACGATAATGTAGGGATGGGTCAAAATCCTCTCAACCAATAGGTTTTAGAAGAGTTTAGGTTACTGTTTTAACATTATCTTTTAGATTTATCTCTTAGTTAAATAGTTTATCTTTTACCATGTCTTCATGTATTCTTACACTATATTGTTAGTTAACAAACTATATACATACAAAAGAACCGAAAGTGGTTCATTAATGACATATATAATATTATTAATGCTCTTTTGCCGAACCTTATATTATTAGGAATATTATCAACCCATAATATAATATTTGTTTTAAAAATTAATTTAAGTCAATTTTGACATAATTTAATATTTTTTTTGTGAAAGTCATAACAACCTTATAACATAGAAAAATATTTATCAAATCACCCATAACATGTTATATTAACCTAAAAAATTAGTTGAATTCATCAAAAGTCCCAAATTAAATTTATTTGGATATTTATAATATCAATTATTTTAATATCTCATTAAGATTGTAATTACTGCATCATCATTGTGTAATAAATAACATTAATTATTTAATATCTAAAAACTATAAATAAAATACTATTATGTAAGAAATATTTTTAGATTTATTATTAATATTTATAGTCAAATTTCTTTTTTGTATATCCTTATTTAAAATGTTTTAGTTATGAAAACATTAATTTAACACTTTAAACCCTTATTTAAATAAAATAATAATAAATCTCCTAATCTAGTCCATGTGGACCGAAAGGATGAAATTTTATTCACATGTTTGATTTTGGTCGAATGACACTAATCCAATAGAATTAGGACATGCGTTAGGGTAATTATAATACCATTTTACCCCTAATTTCCATATTAACTTTAACTGTGGTAAATAAAAGTCCAAAGTTACTATTCACAAAAAATTATTATCATCTTATTGATCCAAATTTTACTTACTGAGGTTAACCGTTTCTCTCAAATCTTTGAAATTCAACTCACAGAAGTGGTAAAATTACGTTTTATGCAAATTTTTTAATGCTCATAGAAGGTGGATAAAAAACGGTAAAAAGTTCAATAAAATTATATATATATATATATAAACATATTATATAATGACCCCAATGAATTAAATTGAACATATATAGGTATTATGTATCTATTTTTTTCCTAAAATAAATTTCAATAAAATAATTAATTATTTAAATAAAATGTCGGTTATAAACAATAACATAGTGTTTTAACTATTCATAAAAAATTGACAATTTTCAGAAAAACACCAAAAATTCACCATAAGATAATTTTGATATTCTTAAATAAAAAATTCATTCTATTTTAAAAATTTAAAAACATAGAAGTTTCATTAAATAATAAAAAATTAATTCATGTTGTCAAAACTAAAAAGCGTATTTTGAAGAAATAATAACTATCAAAAGATTGACACTTGTTTATGACCTATTTCAAACTGAAATTACTTACAATGACAAACGTTGGATTAAATGGTAAAAATATAATCTAATTATACTTCCAATCCATTAAAATTTATAATTGAACACTATAAAATATTTTGATTAAAAAAGTTGTTTTCAGTTAAAATATAGTATTTGTCACTATTCACCAAAATATGAAAGTTATTAGAAAAACACCATAAATTTATTGAAACTAAATTTTTATGTCCCAATTCTAAAGAAGAAGTTTAATTTTTCAAATTGAATATATAAAAGTTTCTAATATTGGATTTAAAAAGGGATCGCCATCAAAGGGTGGTAAAATTGCATTTTTTTTAAAAATACTTCTTTTATCTGAAAAAATGAATTTGTTCTTTCATTATGTCTAAGAAACTCATTAAATGGATTCTAAATTATAAATATTATATAATGTTCAAAATTAAGTTAACACTATTCATAACTGCTTTTGAACGACTAGTTTGGTATGTCGTGGGGTGCTTGAACTCAGTGTTTTGTGTAGTGCAAGTTAATGAATTACTTTGAAGAAATAACGTACTAGGAAATATTGAGGTGTTACATTCTCCCCTCCATCAATTAATTATGTCTTTGAAATTTGAAATTTTTCTTTGAAAATAAAATGTTGAAAATAGATAATACCATCGGGGAAAACCCACATTGAAAATTATGTTAATAAAATTTAGTATAAATAAGAGGGAAATGGAAATGAAAGGGTCACTAAAAAATTATGATCTCGATTAAAAGAACATTGGGGGTAATCAGAGACACATAATTGGAGGAAAATATAAATATTTATAGAGAGTGATTGAGGTCATCCATCTCAAGAAATTGTAAAATTGAGGACCTCAAATCCCACAATCTATGATGATTTAAAATACCATCAGTTCAACAAAACATATGGTTTTAGGATAACTCATTTTTGTTTTTAAGATCCTTTCCCTAAAGTTTAATAATTAATTTATCCATGGGATAAGAGGAAAAATATATATACTTGACAATTAGAATTTATCTTTCAACTAATTTCTACCACAAACTCCTCTTTCACTCCAAAATATTTCAAAAATTATTCTATTTATCCGAATTTTATAGGGTTCCAAAAATAATGAATTTATAATTCACCTATCAGAAGTATAAAAAAAGAAACTTCATTATAAAATCCAGGATATCACATAGGCTAGGGGTAGGTGATGCACTCTTGTCGCCCTTCGGTTGTGGGTTCATGTCCCACAGCCCTTCCAGACGCGACGAGTTGTCGCCCGACCTTCGGGTTTTCCTTTTTAAAACAATCCAAAACTAATTTTTAGAAATGATTTAACTATAATGATATCATCCATTCACAAACTTAATCCATTCCACCCTTTATTATTACCCAAAATACTTCGTTCCAAACTCATAGTCCAAAATTTATAAGGAAGGTAAACACAATAAAGATCTCTTTTCCCATTTAAAAACATTTGAATACCTTCATCATGTTTACATTTAAAACATAGTAATACCCTGAATTACCATAAAACCTTATTGATTACATTAAGACTCCATTATTCCTTATAGAATACTATATAAATTCTTTATATCCAAAAATTTTGAATACTCCAACAATAATGAAATCAACAAACCATTTATCTTTTCCAATGTAGTCAAGAATGTCCAATATAATTTATCCAAATCAACCATCTCTTATTAAAAAATTACTACCTCAGTATCAGGACCATATTAAGGTTTATCTTTCCTCCAACCATGTATTTTCCAAAAAGTTTAACTTGTTGTTGAGTCACTTTTCATAGAACCATATAATATCAAATCCTCAATGAAATAGTACAACATCACAATCCTTATTTATTTCCATAAGTCATATAATTAGTACATCATCGATACAACACTGAAATGAAACAATTATTTATAACAACATAAGAACACTTTTCATTTCACTTTATCTGTGGTAGTATTATAACATGATTATTATCCAATATCATCATTTTCGGTATACACTAATACAAATATGGCTTTTATCCGCGCTATAAAAGGGCATTAACAGCGCTAAAAAAGTGTTGTTAATCTAGGTGAAGATAAGGGGGGTCCCTTTTATCAGCACTCAGAAAAGCGCTGATAAAAGAGTATTTTATCAATGCTAAAAAAAGATCTGATAAAGGACCCATTTTATGAGCACTAAAAAAAGAACTGATAAAAGGGGTCCTTTATCTGTGTTTTTTTAGGGCTGATAAAAGACCCATTTATCAGTGTTTTCCTGAGGGCTGATAAAAGTCAAAAAAAATTAAAAAAATAAAAGAGAATATATAATTCTTGGGGGGGGGGGGATTTTAACATTGCTTTACCCCCTTTATCAGCACTAGGTGGACCACTCCAGTGCACTACCCTTGCCCGTGTGTCCATCACATGCCCCCCACGCGCACCTCCTTGCTTCCACCAGAACCCGAACCCGCGACCTACCCCTTGCACGCCTTCCCCTTTACCACTATGCCATTTCATTTTTTTACTATTTAATGATATATCTATTTATTTATATTTATAGTTATATTTATTTGTATATTAATATAGATTCATGTTAATGTAAATATATTTAGTTATATTAATGGATATATATTTATTCATATATTTATATTAATATATATTTATATATAGTAATATATAGTTATATGTATTCATATAATATAATAGATTCATATTAATATAATATATATTTAGTTATATTAATACATATATATTTATTCATATATTAGTATATATATAATTATTTTTATAATAATTTATATTTATATTTATTTATATATATATTTAGTTATAATTGTTATCCGTATATTTATTTGTGTAATAATATACATTTATAAGATTATTTTTAAATAAATGTATAAAAAATGTTTTTTATGTGTGTTTATAAATTTAAAAATACAAACATACATACATATATACAAAACAAAAAAGGACACACACAAACACATATATATATTTACGAATAAATACATATATATGTGTATTTGAAAAGCCATAAAATGTTAAAATGATCATAACATAGAATCCAGAAGCCCGTTTCAACTCCACAAATACTCAAATCAAAGAAAATGAAAAATTCTTCGAAATTATAATTAGTATAGGCCTAACAGACATTTGGAGCAGAAGCTATACATTTTTTAATGTTAACAAATCAGGGTATCCTGACTAAAAACTCAGTTTATGAGGCCTTCTGAGCCTTTTATGGCCTTGAAAAATGTAACAGAGGATTCTCTTAGGTCATTAGTGTGTAGAGCATGCCGTAGGCTTTGATTTGATATGATTTAGAGCTCCAATAGACAAACGGATCAAAATTTATGGCCATTTGAATTTTGAGTTACATTTTCAACTTATTTTAGATATTTTATTATTTTTTTGATTTTTTGTGTCTTCAAATTATTATTAAATTATTTATAATTGATGATAATTATAAAATTTTAAATTAATTATATATTTAAAATATTTGAAAGTAATTTTCAACAAATTTATTATATATTAAAATCTAATAGTCTATTTATACTTATCTAAAACATCTTTCATAAATATATATTATATTTATAGGAATATAAATATAATTATATAACAATATAATATTTTTAATGAAAAATTATTTTTTTTGAAACATAAAATTTATCAGTGCTAGGAAAAAGAGCTGATAAAGCCTCTCTATATTAGCGCTATTAAAAAATCACTGACAAAGGTGTCCCTATTATCAGTGCTAAAAAAACGATGATAAAGGGGGTCCTTTATCAGCGCTAAAAAAGCGCCGATAAAGGGTCACCTTTAACAGTGCTTTTTTAGCACTGTTAAAGCCCCCCCTTTATCGGTGCTTTTATTAGCCCTGATTAAGGCTCCATTTATTAGTGCTTTTTGTAGTGCTGATAAAAGTATAGCGCTTCCCTTGCATGTTTTTGTAGTAGTGATAATCCGATGACTGAGACATTGATTCATGTACTGTCTAGACTCCGTGCAGATGAATCATTTTACATTAGAAACTGTTGTCTTACCCTTGCAATCATGTACTTGGTGACCTTTTTCTCCACACTTATAATAAATACCAATTCCATTCAATAATTTTCCAAGGTGATTCTTTCCACTGTTATCACATATCGGAAAATCACTTTCCACCTTTTTCTTTTATCAATCATTACCTCTACCATCCTATTCTTCTCTTGAATCCCTTCAAAGCCATAGGTCTCTAAGAATTATATACTTATCTTATTAACACATGATACTATTTCTTCATATGACGGAAATATGTGGGAGAGAATTTCCCGTTCTAATTGCTAGATTAATACCATGAAATATATGATCCTTCTTACTCTTTGGATCAAACGTATTGTTGGAGCTCTCATTCCATCTACTGGGATCCATTACTAAAAAATGGCCTACACGAGGTCAGTTTATGAATCAGAATGCATAATTCCAAACATGTAAAATACCTTACGTAAATTGAACAGTTTATGGATATAATACGTATTCATAAAAACGTTTTCTTTGAAGATGTGTTTACTCCAAAATAATTCATAACGGCTTGTAATGAAAATGTGAATTATCCTAAGAATAACCCCTGGGATTTTTCTAACCAAGAGTAAAATAAGGCCCATTGTCGTGCATCCATTCTTATTCAAGTCTAGATCAAAGTGGTTTTTTTAGGTTTTACCCCTAGGTACATCTGTGCCAGACCCACCTCTACCTTCTCGTATCTAGACAGGGATGTATTGTTGGGAAAACTCACAAAATCTCTACATTACCCACATTATATGAAGTTCTTCTCTACTAATCCTCAGAGTCTATCATAGGGTAATGTTCTCTAATCAGAGTTTATCTAAATCTATTTTACGAGGTTATTTCTATACATCCTGTGTTACCAACTATAACGCCCCGAGCCCAGTTACCCAGAGTCGGTGATTTATTTTAATATATTGGCTTGATTACAAGGGATCAAGTCCCAATAGACCGATCGGTTTATCATTCTTCGAAATTATATTAAATACATGAACATTACATTAGAATTTCTAACATATTGTACAATATAGATAGTTCTTTGAGAACGTCGTTGTTCTCTTATCTTATACTTGCATCTCAATCATAAAACAATTATTGGGATCCTGGGAAAATAAGACATAAGAAAGGGGTGAGCTCAGATGCTCAGTAAGGGTAAATAATTTAGCCGAAGCAATAATATTTTATGTCAAGATGTGTATACAAATAAAAACCTTTTAATTTTAAACTTGAACATAACATGGAAAAAATAAATCAAAAATTACAATATTAACATGCACATATATATTGTACTAGTCGAATAATCACATGTAATAACTAATTTCATAATGAGGGAGTGTATAGTACCAGACATTAATTTTTGTGTTAAGCCCCCATTCCAGGACCTAGGGGATACCTGTAATCGGACCCAAATATAGAGAGCCTATGTAACTGGACTCCAACCCGGATAGCCTCTGTAAACGGACTCCAACCCGAAGATCCTCTGTAACCGGACTCCAAACCAGAGAGCCTCTTTAACCGAAATCCAACCTGGAGGGTTTGCTGTAACTGGAACCCAACCCGGAGGGTTTTATGTAATTGGTCCCCAACCTAGAGGGCTTAATTTTACCAGTCCACAATACAGAAGATACTAGTACAACACATTTATCTTAAGAAGAGGTTGAAATATAACATAAGCATCCGTATTAAAACTAGCATACAAAATGTCAATACAATAACCACAAACCATGAATGGTATAAAAATAACTCATCCACAGTCAATCATATCACAGAACCATAAATACTATATGAAATATTTATATCATAATAAATCAATTTCAAACAAGTGTAAAATTTATCAAAGTATTCTGAGATAGATGAAATCAAAACTATTTGAGAGAAATATCTCTTTCTATTTTGAAATCATTTTAGATTCACATAATTATAATGAAAACATTTATTTTGAAAATTTTATTATGAGATTAAAGGAATATTTTATGATGTTGTAATGGTGGAAAATAGTTGCACCTTCCATATAATTTAAAAAAGACATTCTTACTTTTGTTTTGTCGAAAAAGTTATAAAGTACCCTGTTTGGAAAATGGCGGAAAGATTCCATTAAAAACATATAGGGTCATATAAGGGTATAAATGACTTTAAACCATTGTCTAGTAAATAGTAAAAAAAATTTTCAAATACATTTTATGAAAATGGATGGGGATGATAAATAGCTCCCAGTATATTATTACGTATAAACAACATCAGATAATGAATAGATTGTAGAATTATCCCATACCTTGTACTTTTCCTTTGGTCGAAGGAATGTTTAACCTCATGTATAATAAAAATATTCTGTATTAAATCATACCAGAACCATATTCATATTTATTATATCATACTTGATTCATTTATGACTTTATACTACCCATTTTATGATGATTTCCATGTTAAATTAACATTTTGGGTAATAATTTCTTTCTTTTTCATTCATATTTTAACTTGTTATTCTAGATCGTATTATTTAGATCATGATTTAAATAATTACAGTATATTAAAATGATTTATATATCATATATATTCAGAATATAAATATGTATAATAAATAGATATATGTAATGTAAAACGCCGTTTATGGAGATAGTACGCCGTACGTACGCAAAAACGCTGTTTCTGTTTTCATATCTTATTGAATAGAAGTAAGTTAATGAGATGAATTTAAATATATATATATATATATATATATATATTTACTATAGAATTATTATGTCACATTTTACATACTTATTAATAATATATATTTTTAAAATCATCATTGAATTGTGAACGTGGAAATGAATCTCATTGCGTCATGGAGACTATAATACGTACGTATGCACAAGCGCAAATATCATTATATTGATGATTAAATGGTGTGAAATTTGATGTTATATCATATATACACAATCCTTATAATGTTATATTTATTATTTACATCAATTTTTCTCATTATTATACCCATCCAAACAGTGAATTATTGAATGAAAAACTACACCACGACGTAGAGACGGTAAGTCGTACGTACACACATATGGTGACTTTATCATTTATAGGATGAAGATAATAACGAATATGGTTGTACCAAATTTATAATAACATCATAGTATGTATAAGTTATTGGAGTTATTACTTTAGTATGGAAACAACAAAGAAAGAAGAAGTGGAAGAAGAAAAGAACTTGAAAGTGGGTGGTGAAATTATTACCTCTTCTTCGGGTGTTTCCTTTTGAGTTGATCAAAAGGGCTACATAGGTTAGTTTTTTGACCAAAGTAAGGCTTCTAGGTTTAATTGAGGGACGTTGGGAGGATATTTGGTAAGTCGTGGGGTGCTTGAACTCGGCGTTGCGTGTAATTCATGTTAATTATTTACATTGAAGAAATAACATACTATGAAATATTGGGGTGTTACATCAGATCAAACGGTTGAGATGATAGCTGAAGAAGGAATTTTGTAGGTTATATTCTTCTGAGATTTTATGGAAAAAATTCAGATTTATGGAAAAGTGAATGCAAAATTTTTTAAGCAATATGAAAATATCCACATGTAAAGAGATGATTATGAATATTTAAGAAGGAAAACATACATTACAGATTTCCCAGAAAATTATTCAAAATGAGGAAAATTATTCTTCAAGAATTATAGACTTTGGAAAATTTTAAATAAATTTAAAGAAATAAAATTATTATGAAAATTTTGATAACAAAATGTTTTCTTATGAAAATGTTGATTACGAAAATTTTGATTATGAAAATTTTGATTAACAAAAAAATGTACTCACCCTACGAAAATGAGTTTCTTACTATAAAGAGATATATTTCAATAAGAAGTTAATATGGGAGATTATCTTACAACTATAATTTATAAATTCTATTTAATATATTCAAATCTATTGGAGAGTAATGATATTGTAAAAATATCAGCAAGTTGATCTTGCATTCAGATAAATTGAAGAATGATATCTCTTTTTTGTGTGTGATCCCTAAAAAAGTGATTCCTAAAATCTATGTGTTTTGCATGAATGTTATGTGCATGGTTATTACTTACAGTAATGGCCCTAGTATCATCAAAAAATATTTGTGTTATGGTAAAACTCATACCATAGTCTGTGAGTTTTTGTTGCATCCATATAACTTGGCTACATAAACTTATAGCTGCAACATATTCATCTTTAGTAGTGGAAAGTGCTACTCAGTGTTGCTTTTTTCATGACCAATAAAATAATTAATCTCCTATGAAATGACATGTTCCAGATGTACTTCTCCTATCCATTCTACATCCACCAAAGTCAGCATCTGAAAAACCTTTTAAAACAAAATCATTTCTATAAGTATAAAAGATTCGTAAATCTATAGTTCACTATAAATAGTAATAAATTCTTTTCACTAACTTTATATAAGATTCCTTAGGATTAGATTGTTATCTTGCACATAAGAATACTGAAAACGTTATGTTTGGATGACTAGCTGTCAAGTATATTAGAATTTCTATCATACCTCTAAATGATGTTTGATCTACTGGTTTCCTACCTTTATCAAAATCAAGTGAATTTGACGTACCAATGGGAGTACTTATACTCATAGTGTTTTCATATCCATACTTTTTAAGAAGATCCTTAATTTACTAATATTGATATATATATGTTCATTCTAGTTTTTGAGAAATTTTATAACCTAGAAAAATGTTAAGTCACCAATCATACTCTTTTCAAACATAGATTTCATTAGGTTTAAAAATGAATCGGTTAAATATCGTTGAGTTGACCCATATATAATTGCATACTCATAAATTTGAACAATAAAAACATTATACTTATCTTTATTTATAATGAGAGTCGGATCTGTATTTCCCATAACATAATTATTTTGTAACAAAAATCTTGTAATTCTATCATACTAGGATATAGGGTCTTGTTTAAGTCCATATAAAGCTTTGGTAATTCTAAAACATGTTTAGTTTTATTTATCATCAAAACCAGGATCTTGTTTAACAAAAACTTCCTCTTGAAAATATCCATTAAGGAAAGCACATTTAACATGCATTTGAAAATGTTTAATGTTAATGTATGCTGCAAAGGAAATATGCGAATAGATTCAATTCTAGCTACTGGAGCATATGTGTCTTAATAGACTATTATTTCTGGTTGATTATATCTATTTGCAACTAATCTAGCCTTAATTTTTATTATGAATCCATTTTCATCACACTTATTTTAGAAGACCCATTTTACTTCAATAACATATTTTTCCTTAGGTCTTTAAACCAAGGTCCAGAATTGATTCCTTTTGAATTCATTTAGCTCATCTTTCATGGATTTTATTCAATCATCATCACCTAAAGCTTCATCAGTGATTTTTGGTAATAATTGAGAAAGAAATTTTAGATTCTCTACATCATTTCTTATGGATCTTCTAGTCCTTGCAGTTTGATTTACATCACCAATGATTTTATCGCTAGGATTATTCTTAAGAAATAACTGATTTTTTATTTGTAAAACCTATTAATCAACATATTTTAGGAAATCGACTGGGATAAATGTCTTAGAAACATTTTATAGAATATTTTAATTATCAGATAGATGTTTTATCAAGGGTTGATAATATGTTTTTAAAAACACATCTTTAGATGTAGGTTGTGGTTGTTTAAAAACAAAAGGATCAGTTTCATAAAATTTAACATGTACTGTTTCTTCAACAGTACTTGTATTTTTATTGAAAAATCTATAAACCTTAGAAGTTGTGGAGTATCTTAAGAAAATTCATTCTTTAGATTAGGGTGAAAATTTATGTAAATTATATTTAGTATTAAAAATGAATACTTTTTTCAACCAAATACTTTGATATATAAAATTATTGGTTTTCAACCATTCCATAATTCATTAGATGTTTTATTATGAAAAGGTATAATCAAAACTCTATTTATAGTATAACAACAGTACTTGAAGCTACATCCCAAAAGTGTTTTTATATTGAATATTCACTCAACATGGTTCTAGTTATCTTTTGAATAATTTGGTTTCTTCTTTCTATAGCACCATTCTATTGAATATTTCTTGGGGATGAGAAGTTATAAGTAATTTCCATTTTACTACAAAAAGTTTCAAAGTCAGAATTTTGAAATTCTCCTCCATTATCACTATGAATAGTTATCAATGGAATATTTTTATCATTTTTAACTTGGGCTGTAAGGATTATAAAATAAAAAAAGTATCAGATTTATTTTCTAGAAAATAGACCCACGTAAATCTAGTGTAATCATCAAGTAGAAAAAATACATAATATTTGAATCCAATACATCCTATTTGTGTTGGACAAAAAATATCCATATGCACCAACCGTAATGAATCTGTAGATGAGATTTCACAGATTGATTTAAAACTTGATTTATGTTTCTGGCTATATAAACAAGGATCAAAACCTTTTGAAGAATCATATCTAAGCTATGGTAGATCCATAACAAGTATTTTTATAGAGAGTTTACATAGGTTCCTAAGGTTACAGTGTCCTAACCTTATATGCCATAACTAGTATTGATCTTCCATTGCACTAAGGCAAGGTAGATCTTGGCATCAATGGTCTTCTATGTTTAGTGTGTAAACATTCTCTTGACAATGGGAAGAAATAATGAACTCTTCCTTGGAATTGTGTACTAAGCACTTATTATTCCTAAAATTCACAAGGTAACCCACATCGCATAATTGACTTATGCTAATGTGATTATGCTTAAGAACCATAGAAAATAAAACATTTGAAATCAATTTTTTTCCAAGAAGAATAGTGTTATCAGTACTAATAAATTCCCCATAATAATTATCTCTAAAAGATACATTTCCTCATTTCGTCTAGATAATATCTTGAAAAAGGTTTTTGTTACCACTCATTTTCCAGGAATATCCACTATCCACATACCATGTGTTGTTATTGGTACTTTCCTTATTTTCTTGAAAATAAGATTGTTATACTTTCGGAATACAACTTTTCTGGGATCTAGTAATTTCAAAAAGCATGATTCTAGGAATCAACATTTTCATAAATAAATAAGCATTATAAAAACCCAATGACTGAGTTTTTTTAAAGAAAAATTTTCTTCCCAATGTCCACCACAATGATATTTAGTGTAGAATGGAACACATTGACGAAAAAAATTAGTAATTACTAAAAAATAGATTAGAATGAGTATAACAAAATCCGTAACTAATCCTTAGAGGCCGAATTTGGGAATAAATCTTATCAATGTTTTCATTACCTGCGGTAAAGTTGAAAAAAAAATCTTCAAAGAAATTATTTTCGACTTTAATTTAATAACCAGGTTTTTATCCTCAAAACATTTGTTTTAGAACAAGATTTAGTCTCTAAACTATGTTTCTTATAAATTACATTTTCAAGATCCTTAGAAATCTTATCCTTATAAGAATTAACATCCTCATGGTTTTTGGAAATACTTTTGAAATCATAAATTTTCTTATCAAGATCATTATAAAGATCTGGTACTTCATTAGTTAAAATAGAAACTCTAGAATTTTCCTCATCCTAATTTTTCTTGATTTTATAATTTTCATTCTCAATAATTTTAACAAATCTAGAGACATCATCATAAGTAGGTAATATATTATCTTCATCAAAAGAATATTATTCGTTTGAAGACTTATAGTATTTCTTATTAGTATATTTTTCATTAAAGGATACATTTGTGATAGATTCATCATTGTGTACCTTAGCAATTAGACAATGATTTGAAATGGGAAATCTGGAAAGTAAATCAATATTTTATGAACAAAATATTCATATTCTGAGGATTCAAAAGAAGAGTCACCATCGCTGGAAATCTAGGTGTTATTGGCTTTCAAAATATTCTTAGCTTTATCATTTTTGTACTTCTTTATATTCCTCTCTGAATGATTTTCCTTTCTATCCTTTTTCTTAAGTATATGGAAATCCGACCTTATATTCCTGACATTTTTCCATTCATAACAAGTGACTTACGATTCTTTCTTGTCTTTTCTTGCATTCTTCTTATATCTATACTGAATCTTTTTCCTTCCAACTATCTTGTTCATCCTTCGAGAAAGACTAACTAGATCATTTTCAGAATGTTCACTTTCACTTGATTCTGATAAAACAGGGACTTTCATAGACTTGGATTGTGTAACCCTTTCATGATTCATGGATTTAGTATTTCTAAATGATACACTTCCATTAGCATTTTTTTCTTATTCATATCAGCATCTCTTTTCATTATTGTCTCATATTGAAGAAGAGTTCCAAAAGGCTCATCAAGAATAATTTGATATACTTTCCTATTTTCATCAATAGTTGTTCTCATAGATTCTGAATCATGAGGCGCGATATCTATAATATTTTCCACAATTGCCTCATCACCTAAACCCTTTTCAACCATAGATTGTAGACTGTTAACAATTGTTAGAAACCATTTTTCTACCTTGCATACTGGTTCTCCAAAAAGAAATATATATCCATGATATTCTACTCTAAGCATATCTCTTCTACTTTCTATAACATTAGACATACCAAATTTAATAACATTCAATTTATTCTAGATTTTTTTAGCAGCTTCATAAGATGAAATCTGACTATATATATTCATGGTCATAGAACATTACAAAGTATTGTGTACCGTGTAGTCTAGTTGATATTGATGACTTTTCTTGATTCGTAGAATTTTTTATCTCATTATCAAGAATCTTGTAATCTCTAGTATGAATAAAAAAATTTTCCACCCTAGTATTAATAACTAAAGTCTTAATACAATCTCTCTAATATTCATAATCAATTCTATCAAAATTATGTGTTCTAGTTGGATTGATATTTTCAATCAAACCGACATTTATTCCAACAATCTTAAAGAAAATATCTTTCCACAAAACATTTTAATAGTAAATGTTTGTAAACAAGGATAAAAATCCAAAGCAAGTAAAATAGTTAGAATAATGAAAACTATGCATGAAAACATATGTGTGAATATAAGTATTTCATAAACCTCCTCTAATACCAACTGTAGGATGGAAATATGAATCTAGATTCTAAGTTACAAGAGTTTGTTGAGTTGTAAGAAAAAACATTCATTTTTAACCTTAATGAAAATCTATGTTTAACAAGGTTAAACAATATAAGTTCACATGTCCTATTTTAGTTCTATAAACATTCTAGGTTGGAGAAATTTGGTTCCAGAAATGAAACATAAGGAATGTTTACAAGGAAAATATTCTTCTTCAAAGCGTTTAAAATCATACTTATTAGAGTATACAAAAGAACAAGAAAGTATAAGAATGTTAAAATTTTTTCATTTATCAAAATATAGTGGAAATACACTTGGAACAAAAAATGTAACAAGTATGAAATATTTTATCCCAGAGAGTAGGGTATCCAAAAACCATGGATAGAGGTCCGTTGATTTATACTTTTACAAAAATCTATCTTACCCACACCAGGATAATCCCATGTTAGGAATATCAGAATATGTCTTTCTATCCCAGCAAGCCCTCGAACATCATGGTAGTCAGTACCTCTATCTTCCTATCCACATAATTCTTCAAACTTTAAGGTAGTTTTCACCTCTATAATCTTATCCATGGAAGTCCTCGATTATACTCAGCATCAATTTGAGTAACATAAAGCAAGATGAAAAAGATGTTTAGTACACATAAGGCACGAGATTCTCTCTCTCCGGATATCACTTCAGTAGAAAACAGTCTCTAGAGTGATCAATGAATTATCTTTGTATTGAGTTCATTCAAATGATATCCTATTTATAGGAACTTATCCAATGGTCGACTCCCTCCTCCTATGGTCATATTTTTCCCTGAATTTTGGATGGAACTATACATGTGTCACTCAAACAATGGTTATCTAGAAAAAGAATATACTAAATCATTTCATAAATATAACAAGTGTAAGAAAAATAATGTTTCTAAACCAAAACTAACATTCAGAGTGGATGGAAAATTAATGATCGGAGTCTATGAAAATAAACACTCAGAGGCTATAACTCATGGATATTCAGATTTTATTTCTCAATGAATTTGGAGTCTGAATTCTGAGGAATTCAAAGTCTGAACAATGAGGAATTGAGAGTTTGAATTCTGAGGGATTAAGAATCTGAATTCTTATGAATTTAGAGTCTAAATTCTGTGGAATTCGGATTCTGAAGTCAGAGGAATTCAGAGTCTGAATATCAAATAATTAGGAGCCTAAATTTCATATAATTTGAAGTTTGAATTTTAGGGAATTTGATGTATTAATTTCAGATAATTGGGAGTTTGAATTTCATAGAATTCGGAGTCTGAATTTTAGAGAATTTGGAGTCTAAATTTCCGAGAATTTGGAGTCTAAATTCGGAATCTAGAAACAAAATACATGATATCTATGAATGTATAAGATTCTAAGGTTTTAGATGTGAATATAATTTTTAATCCTAAAAATAAAATGAGTTATATTTAGAGAAACTATAAAATGATCAATGAAAACATAGGAAATGATAATTTTCCTTGGGGAAGGAAATTTTTCTTTATGAAGATAAATATTAAGGAAAATATAATTTTCCTTAGGATAGAGTGTTTGTGATTTTCAAAACATAGAGGAATGGGAAATTCATAAGGAAACCATATTGACTTAACAAATCCTAGAGGTCTTCATTTTTGAAAAACTCCAAACACGGAATTTCATTGGTTCCAACCAAGAGGAGTTACCCAAAGAAGATGTAACATCATTCCACAAGATCTTTTGTTTTATTTTCATTCTCTAACCATCAGATATTCTTGTCCAATTATTATATAAAAACCTAAGTATACCAAATATTCTTATATGTTTTAAGTATACATTTTATATGTATACCTACACAAACTTCCATAAAATGGGTAATGAGCATATCATTTGTAT